>CM067376.1:198527681-199127681 GCA_034510155.1 Eucriotettix oculatus | reverse complement strand
ATCTCCCTATTACCTTCCCCCTCCTCATTCTCTTTCCATTCGGATATTGCTGTGGTAAGGGCTTGTTGATATATTTTCTGCAACTCTACATCCTGAAGTTTGGCGAGGTTGAATTTAAGACCTTACGTGGTGTTACCTTTGCATGCCTTGGTTAATACGGTAACATAGTCTTGGATAATTTCGAAAATTGTAGATACCTGCAAATGTGAAAAACGGCATTCTCCCTACAGCAAAAGCGTTGGTCAGTTTTGAACCAGACACATTATATTTATGAAACAAAATTAGTTTTGAACTGCAAAACATGAGGGAATGCACTAACAAAATATTATTTTTTCTGATAAGTTGCGGCAATCAATTTTCTTTTTTCTGGACCACTAGGGATGAATTGATCCCTCTGACAGAGACTAGAATGCAACTTTCAACTTTCTAATTTTTTTAAAATGATAAATTTTGGTATTCCTTTCTGCCTCAATCAGGTTGTAAGTCTTGAAAGAATTTCCAAATTATTTAATAAAGAACTACAAAATTTTGAAATAACCCATGTTGAAACTAATAAATCAGCATAATCAAATTGTAATTTTGAAATCAACATCTTTAATTTACCAATTATGCTAGTTTATTACTTGATTAAGATTATAAAATTAATAATATTCTTCCCCCTATACAATTATTGGTATATGTTTTGCATTTTCCTGCAACATGCTGCAGATCCTGCATGACAGGAAAACATGTCCGCCCTGTACCAGTCCAAGTGTGGCATCTCACATTTTAATACATGTCTGATCCACAGCAGGCTACCTGCACCCATAAATTGCTCAAGTGTGTCACTAGCCTAAGCGAAGATTCAATAGGACATCCAACCATTGCCTAGGAGGTCTGGGTTTTATTTGTTGGATGGTTTGACTTTTTTCCATTCTGATCTTCTAAATTTAGAAGTAATTAAAAAGGATATTATACTGTTTATAAACATATTAAATTAAGAAATTTGTATTATAAAATGAAATAAATTAACAACCACCTTTTAAAGACTCCATAATTATTTAGTTAAACATCATGGTGTCATTGCATTTAGGACTTCCTAAGGTAATGTTACTACAAAAAAATTGTACAATAACAATTATTAAATTATCAGACAAAAATTGGTGAAACATAAAATATAATATGATATGGATCCTCTTCAGGTTCAATATGTAAAAAAGTTTCTTCTAAATTATATTTTATGTTTCACTGATTTTTGTCTGTTTTGGCCTTCTTTTATTTTATATTAAACATACAGATAATAATAAGTATTATAACATTAGTAATAACAAAACTTAAAATTTTGATGAAAGAGCAAAGATGCCAAATATGTAAGAATCCAAACTTGACTGCCTACAAGGGCAGCTTCAACAAAATGTGATACAAGAATACATAGCAAAAATGTAATATAGACAGCTTAAACCAATGTGTAACACAACTGTTAAGACACTAAATTCTCATAATGGTACCTTAAAATGGAGTAATATTTATTACTTATTAATAATTGAAATACTGCCAAATTTGTCAGCAAAACATTTAATTACTATTTAGTTACAATTATGATGTTTTATCAATTTTTGTGGACTTCACGAGTTAACTTTATTAAATTAAACAAAAAATTACACAATTATTTATAGCCTTAACTTCTAATATTATTATTGTATTTTTTAAAAAAAATTGTTACACTGCTAGGTTTAAATAGTCTGTATTACATTGTTGCTATGTAATCTTGTATCACATTTTGGTTGATGCTGTCCTTGTAGGCAGGAAAGTTTGAATTTGTTTTAGACATTTAGCATCTTGTTTCTTTCATCAAATTTAAAATTTATATTATTATTATTATATAAGACTACTAATGTTATTAATATTCTGATCTTTTAATAATTTTTCATGTAATTTATTTTGTATAATTTTTGGAGTAACATTGCATGAGGAAGTCCCAAATGTGATGACAAATTGTATTAAAGCTAAATAAAAATGGTGTATGTAAAAAAGGGTTATTAATTAATTTCATAATTGGAAAACAGATGTTAATTGACTTACTATTTATAATTGCATTATAATTTCATTTGTAAATTTTCTAATAAATTTGACAAATAATTACATTTAACTTGAAAATAAGTATTACATACCACAGGACCCATATCATTTGTATGATCTGCACGTTCTTTAAAACTATAAGCAGAGCCAGTAGATTTTGCTACTTTTTCTACTATCAGTTGAGGGTCAACTTCTTCTTCATTACGTGCATTTAATGTTACATGGGCTCCTTTGAAGAAACTAGCAACATCACGGACATGATTAGCACATGTGCCTTTACGAGCATGTGGCGCACCTTCACCTTGCTGAAAAAAGGTTTAATTAAACTGCACCTGTCAAATCATAACATTTTAAAGAAATAAACTCTATACTTTTCTTTCCAGATTCATGTAGACTTTTATTCAAGAGAACTAAGGAAAACATTTATTTTGGACAAAGTATGGCACTGCAGGTTGTTAAACAAAATTAATTAAAAGATGGCTCCCTGAACCAATTTTTCCTCCTCCTAAAATAATATTTTACACAAAGACAGTTTCAAGTCCAATTTGAGGGAATATATTCAACATATCAAACCATCAGCTCTACTATTCTTCAGAATAGCAGTCTCTTCCTGTACCCTCTTTATATCATCACAGAAATCACTGTAATTGCTACCTTTGAAAATGACACTGCCATAATGTCAGTTGATACTGATGTGGATTAAGAATCTGAAAGCCTCCAGTCCCACTTGTACCTACTAGAAAGTGGTTTGACCAATGGTGCAATAAAGTAAGCTGAAGCAAAACCATGCAGATTACTTTCAACACTTGAGGTGCCCGCTCCATAAAAATTGAAGTGAAATATCTAGAACTTTACCTAGATCAAAGATTAACTTGGAAAATCAAAAATAAAAGCCAAGAAACAACAGTTGAATCTAAAGGCAAGGACCATGCACTGGCTACTTTGACGTAAATCACAAATACTGTAGCTCTCAAAAACAAAATACTACATTACAAAACCAGCTTAATACCTGTTTGGTCATATGGGATTGAATTATAGGGATGCAGGAAGCCATCAAATACCAATATATTGTAGCCTTTCCAATCAAAGACACTATACAATAGCCAACACACCCTTGTTAAGCAATAACCAAGCTCTTCACCTAGACCTTAGAATCCCATTCAACAAAGCTGTCATCAAAACTCATGCCACTAAAAAAAAAGTGCATACTAAATCACATCAATGAATTCATCGGTCACCTCTACTCCTAACAGCCTGTAGTATGAAGACTGAAAAGACCTCACAGAATAAATCATGGAGACAGCAATCCTCACAAAACATTTACTGTACTTATAACTCTGTATGTACAGAAAGTAGATTGGAAAGTTTTATATAAATTAATAAAAATATTTAGCAAACAGTAATCCTAAACACAGGCAGGTAACTTACCCAATTAATTAGTACACTTTTTGGCAGGTTGGTTTTTGGATCATGTACTCTACAAAATGCATACATAATTTTCCCACTGTTCATATCCTCAATCATTTCTTCAATACCCCCATCTGTAATTAATGAGATAGCTAAATTTGATAAAGTTGACATAAAATATGTACAAAGAAATAAATGTAATTGTAAACACGGGCCCAATATAATGAAAAATGAGATAAAAAATATTACCAAACAAACATTAAAAATAATTCAGAAGTTTAATTGTCCTACATTAGACTCCTTACTTTTAGCATTAAAATATATCTTTACATACTCATTCTAACACCACAAAAATACTAATTCACATACTGTGTTTATTAATTTACAAAGATTTTTTATATAATAATACCAATTGAGATTTGTAAAACAAATTCAAAGAAAGAATAATTTATTCAGAAATATTAGTAATACGAAACACACAAAAACTGGTACAACAGCAAACCAGATTATGAAATTTGTTGTTCAAATGTCCCAAAATTAAATAAATTATTTCTAATTGACTATAACAATTTTGATCTGAGACAAAGATTTATTTTAAATTTAATCAAGAAAGTTATACTGCTCACAAAATATTAAAATGATCAAAATACAATTGATACATGTATTTTTAATTCGGTTTTCTGAATAATGCAAAATATAAACCACTATTAATAAATTACTTATAAAATCTTCTAAGAAGAGAAATATTGAGGTGATATAAGTTTATTTGATCTACAAAGGTTTGCTTTTTATGTTACTTCAATTCCAAATCTGTAAATAGATTTGATTAAAGATTAAAGAAACAACTTTACCTCCTTTTCCAACAACTTTCAAGTCATTTGTCTGGCCCTCATACCCAAACAAAGCCCTGTAAGAAAGACAGAACAAACAATATTCCAGATTAAATATGTAAAAACTAGAAGTACACTTGAATTTGCCTCATCTTTTTCCTTTGCATTGAGCTGATTCATGAAACCAGAATGCAGATTAGATAATAACTACACAATGAATTAGCTTGCAAGAATAGTTTTCCCAACCAAATCAAAGTTGCAGCCATGCATTACCAATTTGGAACTGCTTATCGATGTATATATTGGCTAAGTCCTGTTTGCATATGACACTGTGCATTTTATAAAAGGAAACTTATTACCTTCTTCCTAACCAAGTCCACCATCTCAATTTTTGGCTGTACAAGAATATGTTTGAGGGATCATATTCCCCTTCAGCCTTAAAATCTCCCATTGAATCCAATGGACTATGACAAAACATAAGCAAATCGGAGTCTCAAAATGATACTTTTAAAATTTATATATCGTATCAAATAATTATTTGAAATATCTACATAGCTGGCAAGTTTTTATATATTCATTGCATTTAGATTAAATTTAAGTGAAACTATATAATAATACATGAATCTTCAATGTAGATACAAAATGTATTTAAAAACATGTTAATACCGGTCAATAAATTTTGAGGCTCATAACTATACCGACATGTCTTACATATTTACTATTTTTCATATCGGCTTACCAGTTCGTTGCCGTCTTATCATCCAGTACATCTTTCCAAGCAGAAAGCAAGGAATCTTTGTTTTTTGACAGGTTAATAGCCATTTCTTTACGAAAGGTATAATATCATATTTCAAAATAGGCAACTTGGTTAGGACGGGCAATTTGATAATGTCAAAATTAGTAATTAGGAGTCCGTCGGTACATAATAAGTCTGATACTTTATTCTTTCTATAAAGGTCACGTTTTTCTTGTAGCCGCTTGTTGTTGATTAAGAATTCAAAGATTCAAAGTAAACGGGACAACGGACTTTGACATGCCGATTTCGCTAATAACCGTATAGACTATCTTTGGTGCATTTTGACATCAATGAAATTATTAAATAAAATTTGAGAGAGGAGCGTATTTGGGGCTTATTTTTTTTTAATTTATTGACATTTATCTATAAAGCTTGGTTATCAAAATTGTCAACATAAATTTATCAATCATCAGATTTCGGTGAACTTCAAGAAATATTAAAATTTGTGTTCTTTTTCTTGAATCGTGTTTCATCCTTTATATAGAAAGTAACAGATCGTGTATATTCCCAAAGATCAAACGATCTGCAGCAAGTAGTTGTTAATATATGGCACTCCATAAGCTGTTAAAGAAGATCTGCAAGGTATTTTACCACTATTTGGTTGAATTACACAAAATTATAATATATAATACAGTGGTGGCAGAGAAGCTGCTCATCACAAGCGTGGCAAGATCGCTGAGCGACTTGGAAATGCATCCTTCTCCTATTCCAACAGCGCCAAAGACTGAGCCAGGTGGTTGCATTTCCTCGGCCATTATCTCACCAGCTGTGGTCGAGTCCACGCATATTGCTCTATTTTAATAAATATGCTTTAGCAACCACATGGTCTCCTCGTCTCTGCGGCATGCAGCACCGCACTCACAACTTGGTGACCACGACGTTATAGAGACAATGGAAGAAGAAGATTCCTCCACCATGATTGAGACCCAGTAGCAATACGCTGCAGCAGGCTCTAATGAATAGCACCGAACTTAGCAGTTTTCTGACCGGTAAAAATCTAACTGTGGTTCGACCAGGTGGAGCACCAGTTTAGCACCGCCGACACACGCTGAACGTCACGAATTTCTCCCACGTGGCGCACATCTCGATGGGTTATGGGCTGAAGAAGTCCTGGATTAAGTCCTCAACCCACCGGCATCGGGTAATTACGGTTAGTTAAAACATGAATTATTAGAGTGTTTGCTCCCGACCCAGGAGAGACGGACGCAGTAGCTGCTGACCGACGCCGCATTGGAAGACCTGTCCCCGTCGCAATTCCTGCGGCACCTAAGGGTTGCCGGGTACATCATTCTCGGAGTTGTTTCGGACGCTATGGCTGCAACAATTACCTGCCTCCGTTCATATTGTCGTAAAAAGTCTACCGCGCGTTCCAGTGGATGAAATTGCCATTGTAGCGGATGGCTTCATTGGAATAGCGCCGCCAGACTCGCCGCCGCTTATGTTCGCAGCCATCACAAGGCTCCACGACCAAGCCACATCATCTCCCAGTAACCACGCCACGAACAACGTCTTGAGGCACTCATCGCGAAGGTCGCTGCACTCCGAAGGAAGTCTGCCCGATAAGGTCAATAGCAAGAACGACCCGGCCGTACACCTCACGATCCCATCGACTCCGACCCAGCGCTGCGAACCCCGTGCAGGAAAACCCAGCAGGGTGGCCGGCGATTGCAGCCGCAGGTCATCGCCGCCTCGTCAGCAAGTTCTAGATTGACCCCGGCTCCGACATGTGCCCTCCTCAGGAAACACCGCACGGCGAACTGCAAGTTGTAAGCGGCGAACGCCACCAGCATCGAAACCTACGGATACCTGCCCATGCAACTGGATCTTGATTTACACCGAGGGCGACGCGTCGCCCGTAATCGGCGCAGACTTAATGGTGCACTTGAATCTGTTACCCGACTGCAACAAATGGCGTCTAATTGATGAGGTCTCCGGCCATTCCGCCACAGGGAGCACAATCAACCCACCACAACCAAGCGTCAAAGTATTAACGACGGACACACTCTACGGGTAACTACTGAACCAGTTCCCCGATCTCGTTAACCCCGCCGGCGCACCACGAAAAATTTGGCATACCAACTTACATTATATACGGACGACGCCAGACCACTTCGCCTGCCACTGGAACGGAGTCAGATCGCCCGCGCAGAGTTTCAATCCATGATGAATAACGGCACATCCTTGGGCATTGCTGCTGTACCTCGCCTCTAAGAAGAAAGACGGTGAGTGTCGTCCGTGCGGACACTCTTGCGTCCTGATGCGCGCACAATTTCGGACAGATACCCGGTGCTTCAAATCAAGAATTTCTCTGCGAGGCAGCAAGATTTTCACCGTCCTGGACCTCATTAAAGCCTTTATCCAGATCCCCGTGAATCCGGTGGACATTCCTAAAACGACCATTACAACCCGGCTGGGGAAGTTCATGTACCCATATATGAAATTTGCGTTGCGGAACGCCGGGAAGACCTTCAACGACTCCCTGGCACTGCCGTTTCCTGGGAATGGTCAATTCTTATCGCCGGTTTCTGCCCCACGTAGCGACTCACCAGGCCGTGCTGCAGGAAGCCTTCTCTGACCAACGGGTGTCTTGGATCCTCAAATACGCTGCCCAAGACTTCGCTCACTGACACCTCTCTGCTGACCTATTCCGATCCTACGGCTCAACTAAAACAAAAATGTTAAAGTCATACTCAAAAACCCTTCAAGAAAAATGTGAACGCTCTATTTATTTTCCAGCGTGAAATTAAATGCGAAGTTCTTCTTGGCGGCAAATTATGTTCCAGTCATCCCATCCCACCTTTTTTCTGCCGGGGCGACTTATTGTTAGTTTCTTTCTGTTCCGGGCTTATTTGGCCCTTGCCAGATAGTATTTGTTTATTTGTTTTTCTTTAAATTTATGGAGAAAATTAATAAAACCACGACGTTGCTTTACTGCATAGTGCTTTCTTATCTTTATCTATTATATAAATAATTTAACCCTATTAAAGCCGTTGCTTTATTTAAGTACTACTCATTTTAGTTTGTCTCCTGCGTGGTTCGGTATCGTCCTCCAAGTTCTTTTAAACTAGGAAACTTTAATCGTTTGTGAAATTGGGTAGTTAATCGTTTTATTTCATCTGCGACTGAACGTAACTTTGCTAAGTCGTGGAGCTCTTTTTATTCTTGTCCATATTTGTCCATCAAGAGTCCATAAGAGGAGACGATTTTGTGTGACTTGCAGTTGTTTAATATGGGACTTTACCGATTATATTACCTTATATTTGGCATGCAGGTCTTAGTACCATTCTGATTATGGTTAATTTATGTCTTGTGGCCAGATATTTTGATCTCAACAGCGGGTAATATATATTTGTGATTTTTCTAATCTTTATGTTAGTTTCATGAATAGTAATAATAGTTTCTTGTCTATATGATGCAGGTTTCTCTACATTTTTCCTCTATCACTTATAGGTGAATCACCACGTAGGTTCCTTAAACTACAGCCTGTGTTATGTTGCTGTCATTCCGCACACATACACCCTTTTTTTATATGAAAGTTTAGAGCAGCGTCAACCCTAGGGTCATTGGCGACTTTTACAAAAATATAAACAGATAATAAATAAACACAATTGTTTAACATAAAAAGTTCATCCACTAGACTCGTAACAAAATAAAACAGATTAACACAAACATAGAGACACAAGATAACTAAAATTATATTTACATTAAATTTCTTCCATCAGTTAAGTTTTTTCCATAAATATTAAAATACTCATGATGATTAAAATACTTCAGATGACTCGTAGAACTCTTTTTTTCTCGAAAGCCTGAATCGTCTCCCTCCTCCCTTTGCATGGACTGGACATTCGAATAAGATGTGCTGAATAGTATATGATATATTGCATGTGCCACACTTTGGTTGAGAAGATCTGTAAAAAATATGTAAAAGAGTGACCACACACGAGCAGATACCATGGCAGATCTGATCGGCCGACCAATCGCCGGATTGGAGCGCAGATATTTGTTGAAAGATCAAATCTGTGTTGCGTCTTCACATACAGATTTCATCTCAACAATTGACGGTCGCCAAGCGCTGAAAATAGACCAGAATCAGATTTATGTGCATGATGAGATTTGTCATAGATACCCTATTTTAGCATAGTAAAAGTTTTGTAGTGTCAGTTTGGGGAAACGGCATTAAATTGAGTGGTTCAATTATTACAATTTATAAACTTTAAATACATGAAAAATAATATTAGACCTTATTTTAATGGTCCATTTACATATTCTATTATCAATCAAGGTTTAGTAGTTTACCTTAAATATGAATGTTAAAGGCTTTATCAAGGTATAAAAATTAACAACCTATCTTGCGCAAGCCTTTTCATTTCCTTATAACTAGTACAACCGGCATACTATCTAATCTTTTTAGCGAATTTCATCCCGATCTCTTCTCTTAGTCAACGTTCTCCATATTGTTTGCTTTTCTCCTATTCTGTTTCGAACTTCCTCGTTTGTGATTCTATCCACCCATCTGATTTTCAACATTCGCCTATAGCACTACATTTCAAAGGCTTCTTTCTTTTCCTTTCCCCAACTCCTATCGTCCACGTGCCCATATAACGCCACACTCCACACGAACATTTTTAGCAACGATTTCCTTATATTCAGACTTATATTACCCGTAAGTAAATTCCTCTTTTTCGCGAAAGCCTTCCTTGCCTGTGATATCCTACACTTTATGTCTACTATACTTCTACCAACCCTAGTTATTACGCCTCCCAAGTAGTAGTATTCCATAAATTCCGTCAAAATATCCCTTCCCAATCTAATACCCTTTGTTTCCCATACTACACTCCATTACCTTGGTTTTGCCTCTATTAATCCTCATATTGAATTCTTTCTCCAGGACTCCGTTCATGCCATTTATTATGGTTTCCAAGTCTTCTTCTGACTCCCCTAATACTACAATATCGTTGGCAAAGCGTAAGGTTTTTATTTCTTCTGCTTGAAGTATGATTCCTTTTCCGTATTCCGTTTTAACTTTCTTAATCGCCTGATCTATATATAAGTTAAACAGCATGGACGACAGACTGCATCCTTGTCTTACTTCTTTCTTGATTTCGGCTTTCGTTTCTTGGTTTACTATTCTAATTACTGCTGCCTGTCTTATGTAGAGGTTATGTATTAGCCTCCTTTCTCGATATTTTATTCCAGTGCTCTTCAAAATCCTTAATAGTGTGTTCCAATTCACATTATAAAACGCTTTTTCTAAATCTACAAATTTTCTGGTATTCTTCCTGTTTTGTATATTTCGCAAACTATCCCAAACAGCTATGATACTGCTTCTTCGCCCGATGCTCTTATCGACTCTGCTGGAATGGTATCAATTCCTGGCGTTTTACCATAACTCAGCTCTTTCAGTGCCTTATCAAACTCTGAGCTTAAAATTTTGTCCTCCAACACTTCATCATCCACCTCCTCTTCTTCTTCTTCTATCACTGACTGATCTAGATTTCCACCATGAAACAGCTTTTCTAGATATTCCTTCCAGCTTTCAGAATTTATATCTGCTCATGGGTACGTCTTGCAGTTTAGTACCTCATTCCTATACCTCTGTCTAACCATTACATAATCTAATTGGTACCTGCCCGTGTTCCCCGGCTTCTTTCATGTGTATAGTCTTCTTTCATGAATTCTAAACCAGGTATTCATCACGACTAAACTGTGCTCAATGCAAAATTCTACTAGCTTATCTCTTCCCCAAGTCCATAGTCCCCAGCTACATCACTTTCTCTTCCCTTTCCTATTACTGCATTGCAGTGACCCATTACTATCAAATTCTCATTTGTCTTGACATACTTAATTATTTCTTCAATTTTTTCGTAGATTTTCTCAATTTCTTCTTCCTCTGCGACACTTGTGGCCATATAAACTTGAACAATTGTTGTCGGCTGCGGTTTTCTTTCTAACGTTATCGTAATTAACCTTTCATTATATTGTTTGTAATAACGTATGCGTTGTATTTACATCACCTAGAAAAATCAAGTTATTACATAGAATAGATATTAGGTTGTCTTGTTCCACCCGACTGACATCCTTGTTAGGAGGCAGGACCACATTGCATATATATGTAGGTGTATTCTGATTTCTGAATGGCATCCTTTGTTTGGTCAAATGTGAGAATTAATTGGGCGCCTTCCCTTAAAAAGGATGAATTTGCCATCTCCAAGAGGTCAGCTATATTATCCTTCTGGGAAGGAGGGTTATACTGTTTTGTCTTTTTAGTGGTGTTCTCCAAGATAAGTTTACTTTTGGGGTTGGATTGCTGTCTCTTTAATGCCATCTTCACCTGCGGAATGAGGAGAAGATGGTTGTTTCTTTGACTTCGTTGCTATGTCCGTTTCTGAACTGATGTCCACTGAGATATTTCCTCTTTGGATTGGGATGATGCAGACAATGTTTTGCCTGAGGATCTTTTCTTTGACTTGGTTCCTATGTTCGGGTTCACCGAAATGTTTTGTCTAAGGAACGGATTGAAGTTGTCACTATTATTCCAGTTTGACCTGTCGGGTGCGGAGAAAAGGGTGTATTCTCCAAAAAGGTTGCTATGTCCTGTTCGGTACTTTTCATACTCTGTACTTCCCCTTTATCAAATGAGTTCTCTGTTTGCATTATATTTTCTCTTACCTCCCGTTCCCTGCTCAAGGATTGCTGTTGAGATCGTAGCGTACAGTATTTGACAAAATGTCCTTTCCTTTTGCAAAGGAAGCAGCTATCATCTCCAGAGTCAAATAGATTTTGAAGTTAGTACTGTCATGAATAATTAACTTAGATTCTGGGAGACTGAAGTTTCTCCGGATCCATGAAGAATTGCCCCCTAAAGGACAAAATATGAGCAAATCTGCTGTCTTTTGTGTTGGTTCTGATTCCCGATATATTTGAAGAAGGAATTATATCGTATTTCTTCAACTATCCTAAAATTACCTCATTTGGAATGATAGGCCAGACATTTGTCAAAACAATTTTCCATAGTTTCACCATAAGTGGTCTAACATCGATTATTGATTATGTAGAGTGGACAGCACCATCTAGTTGGAAAAGTTAAAAGCTAATCAGTAGTCGGGTGAACTTTGGAGTGTGCGGTTGTGTGTAGCCATGTGATTAAAATTAAGTTACCTTCGAATCCCCAACAATTGGTAGCAGAGACAATACGGACAATTACAAACAAGGGAAGTGAAAATTTACAAAAACGCGAGTGATAATAAAATGGAGCTGTCAACACAAAGAGTAGAGATTTTGCGCGGGGACAATTACCTAACGTGGTCGTTAAAAATGGGTGCCATTTTGAGAAAAATGAAACTTTACAAAACCTGAGCCAGTATGGAGAAATGAAGACGAAGCAGAACAAGAATAATGGGAATACAAAAATGATGAAGCGTTTTCGGAAATTGTGACAACATTATCGCCCGAACAAGCTGGACCGTTTATTGGATGGACTAGTGCTAGAAAATTATGGATGAAGCTGAAAGAAAATTTCGAAGGTAACGCGCATGACAAATTAATAGACGCTATGATGGAACTGAGACAAATTAAGATGGGAGAGAAAGAGACAGTTGAAAATTACATTACAAGAGCCCGAACAATGGAAGCGAAATGTGCTACTTATGGACAATCAATTAGCGAACGAGACTGGTATTCCACGTAGTGCGAGGTATAAATGAAAAATTTGAAACAATAGCTGCGACGCTCCGAATACAGAGTCGGCAACAATGGACGACATCAAACAAGCCTTGAAAGAAGAGGAGACAAGAATGGGAAACAGAACTACACAAAACAAGAGCGATGCGGTTTACCAGGCAAGAAACCATACAATAAAAGAAACTAGAACTTGTTACAATTGCAACAAAGTCGGTCATCTTGGAAAAGATTGCATAGGAAGAAAGGAGGAAATACAAGACAAAATGAAAATAATTCAACCGCTAGAGGACAATCTTGGAGAGGTAGAGGAAGAGGTCAAGGTCATGGAGGTGGAGCAAGCAACAATCGAGAGAGGATCAACACCCAGCAAGCGTAGTAACAGAGAGGGGTGACAATCAAAACTTCCACGTAACAATTAAATTAACGGACGTGGCTAATGCAGTATCAGAGGACCCAGATAGCGAATACATTTGGGGAATCGATTCCGGATGTAGTATTCACATGTCACCGCATTATCAAAATATGACGAATACAAGGCCTTACAATGGAACAGTGGTATTGGCAGAAAAGGCGAGAAAAATCGACGCAACAGCCATAGGTGATGTAGAAGTCGTAACCCGAGTGGAACAAAAAGTGTACAACACTACAATTAGAGATGTACTGTACGTACCGAGATTAAGAATGAACTTGTTATCAGTTCGAAGCCTAGTGAAAAATGGGAACTCGGTCATATTCGACCAAAACGGTGCATCAATAGTGAACAAAAAAGACGTAGTAGTAGCGACATCAGAAGACGTGGAGAAGATGTACGTCATCAGAACTGAGCCGAACAAATACATTGACAGGGATGTTTTACATAACGATGATTCCAACATGACGGCGGTAGAGAAACAGACGTGGCACAGACGGATGGGTCACATTGGAGAGAAATACTTAAACAAGATAAAGAAAGACAAAATGGTCAACGAAATCGAGTAGAAGGATGTTAAATTAGATAAATACACGGATTGCATTATCAGCAAGGCAACACATAAGACAGTGACGAACGAGAGTGCAAAGTACGTGTTAGACTTGATACACATGGACCTTTGCGGGCCCATGCCGGTAGCATCAATGGGAGGTGCGAAATACATTTTCACAATAGTCGACGGATACAGTCGAAGAGTTTTCGTATATTTCTTAAAAACGAAGGATGAAACTTACAACAATGTTAAGGACTTTGTGGAACGCAAAGAAAATGAAACAGGGAACAGAGTCAATCGAGTACGCAGCGACAATGGAACTGAATTTACAAATGGACAGATGAAAGAGCTAATGCGACACAAAGGCATAAAACACGAATTGACGGTACCCGGAAACCCAGCGAGTAATGGCATAGCCGAACGGATGAATCGGACAATATTAGAGAAGACAAGAGCACTACTACAAGATTCGAAGTTAACACAGAAGTTTTGGGGTGAAGCGGCATCAACAGCCGCATACCTGCTGAACTGTTCGCCAAATAAACACAACGGAGACCAGACGCCAATTGAAAAGTGGACTGGAAGAAAACCAAATCTCGGACATCTGAGAGTTTTTGGTTGCGTGGGATATTACACAACGACGACTACATGCAGAGGGAAATTCGACCCAAGAGCGGAGAGAGGAATTTTTGTGGGATATTCCAAGCCAAGACTTGCATACAGAATGTACAATCCAGAGAAGCAAAAGTTATTTGAGTCGAGATCTGTCATTTTTGAAGAAAACAAGAAGGGAGGAGACTTACTACAAGGTCAAGTGGAAGAGACTGAAAATTATTTGGTCGAGATGATAGAAGAATTACAAGCGAAAGAAGGGGAAACCCGAATATTGGAAAACACAACAAATGTAAACAATGAAGAAGATGAAAGTAGTCATGAGCAACTAGAGGAGGAACCAGAGGAGAACAAGCCCCCGATAGCTGAAATGATAACGAATAAAAGATGGAGAAAACTGGGTGAAACGAACATACAGATTCAAGAAAGACATCGTATGGAGCGAGAAAGAAATGAACAACTATTGAGAGGAAGTGGAGTAAGAAGATCACAACGAATTGAGGAAAAACATGTTGCAAATATCGCGTTTGAAATTACTAAAACTGCGGAAGAAGCCATGAACAATCGAGCAGCAAAGGAATGGACTGAAGCTATGCGCGCAGAATTAACATCGTTAAAAGAACACAAAGTCTGGGAACTAGTCGAAAGGAAGGATAATATGAAAGTAATTAAATCGAAATGGATCTTCAATATTAATCAAGAAAAGAAAGGCAAGATTAGTAGCAGTCGGGTGCAGTACAAGACCAGGTGTTGATTATCATGAAACATTTGCACCAGTAGTAAAGATGGAAAGCATACGAGCATTATTGGCAATTGCATCAACGAAAGGCTGGAAGAAGAAAATGTATGATGTATCCACAGCATACTTACATGGCAATTTACAGGAAACAATTTACATGGAACAACCGACGGGATTTGAAGAAAAAGGAAACAAAGTTTGCAGATTAAAAGGAGCATCTATGGATTGCCGCAGTCGGGGAAATGTTGGAACGAGAAGCTGAACGAGACATTAATTCGATTGGGATTTCAGAGAATGAAAGCAGACCCGTGTGTTTACAAGATGAAAATACAAAACCAAATTGTAATAATCGTCGTATACGTCGATGACATAATGATGCTGGTAGAAGAAATGAAGGACATGAAACAAACTTATCGGGAGTTGCAAAGAAATTTCAAGTTACACAACATACACTTTTTGGGAATCGACATAACAGAAAATGAAGACGGCATACAATTAGGCCAAGAGGGATTTGTCGAAAGAATCCTGCAAAGATTTGGGATGGAAAAATGCAATTTAAAGAAAACACCGAGCGCAACGCAACAAAGTTGGATGACGACGAAGACTCACCAAGAATAGATGCCACAAAATATCAAGAGATGCTGGGGTGTTTAATGTACTTATCCACAGGCACAAGGCCGGACATAACACAAACCGTGAGCTCTTTAGCACAATATTCAAAGGAACCAAAAGTAATTCATGAAACTACATTGAAAAGAGTGTACAAATATCTAAAAGGAACGAAAGGCTACAAATTGATGTACGACAGATGCGGAGGAAAATTACGAGGAATAAGCGACGCGAGTTGGTGTACTACGAGGGACGCAAAATCGTACTCAGGCTACGTTATCAAGATTGGATCGGCTACAATAGGATGAAAGGCGAGAAAACAAAGTTTAGTAGCGTTATCCACTTGCGAGGCTGAGATCATGGGAATTCACGAGTGCCTAAAGGAAGTCAAGTGGACGAGAAATTTATTGGAAGAGCTGGAGTTAGAAGAATTCATTAGTGAGACGACAACGATCGAGAGTGACAGCCAAGCAGCCATACAATGGATCCAAAATTGCGGAGTGAGGAGTCGGACGAAACATATTAACCGTTTATACTGTTTTTGCAGAGACTCGTATACTAACGGCGAAATACAACTAAAGCATATATCGTCAGAAGAAATGGAGGCGGACCTCCTAACTAAACCAATCAGTGAAAGAAAACTTCAAGCAGCTATTGAGATGTTGAAGCTCCGATGGTCTGACCAGAGGGGGGAATTGTAGAGTGGACAGCACCATCTAGTGGGAAAAGTTAAAAGCTAATCAGTCGTCGGGTGAACTTTGGAGTGTGCGGTTGTGTGTAGCCATGTGATTAAAATTAAGTTACCTTCGAATCCCCAACAGATTATAACGTACTTATGGTTAGAAGTTATTTCTTCATCTCTTAAACTGCTTAAAAATAAACAAATTCTACTGTTGGCTACTTTAGAAAAGTATTTAATCTTGTTAGGGTTAATATTATTTGCTATGGCATCTAAGTACTCATCTGTATTTACCTCTTGGACTGCATCAAGGATAACCGCATGCGATCTTTCCGGCTTGTACATTGCAGCTGAAGCTCCAGCATATGAAGTCTCTGGTCCATCATGTTTCTAAATTGGGATTGCCAAAATAAATCCGCTCTTTACTGTTGATTTGTCTTGTTTATTAAGTGCCTTAATAGACTGTTGCTGATTATAATACTTCACTAAGCCTCTCGCAGCTAGTACTATCATTCGGAAGGGCGTTGAAGTCATGGTGGAGGAAGTCCCCGTGATTACGCCCGCTTGAGGATAAAGGATAAGAAAGCCCCAGGATTCGACGATAATGCCGCAATAAAATTACCATCGAAACCCGACAGACAGCCTTCCTCAAGACGTTCAACAATTGTCTGAGAGAAGGAGTCTTCCCCCGGCCTTGGAAAAAGCAGAGGCCGGTACTGCTTCCAAAAGGCAAACATAACCCATCAGATCCTTCGGCATATCGTCCTCTATGTATGCTGGACACGGCGGGGAAGATCCTTGAAAGGATAAGAACTAACAGACTTGAAAACCCCACCGAGAGCCTTAGCTACCTTCCGCATCCCCCATTTTTAATTTCCTTCCTATGCTATTCAAGGGGACTGAACTTGCTTCCTTTGTTATTATAGGGAAGAGCCACCAAAGCGATTACTCTCACATAGCCTGTCTTTAAACATAAAATAAAATCATACTCTGTCTTTTATAGGTACAATTGAAATCAATACATCTTTAAAGAAATATTTTGTATTCAAATTTGAAATTGTTTTTTAAAAAAATATTGTTACCTGAGGAAATGTAGACGTCTTAAATAAATAATAATTAATGCCACATTGGCTGGATTATTTAAAACTGATGTCAGATTGATTTATTAAAAGCAATATGTACATACAATAATTGAACTTTTCTTCATTTTTTATTTCAGAAATATATTATTATTTGTATAGCATCCAAACTATTTTATATTTAGATTCTATCAAAATAATAGATAAATTACTGTTTATTTTTACATATAGTTCAACTTAAATAATTATTTATGATTTTTCAACTTTTAAATGATTTTTTTGCTATTGTCCTTTGACTCATCTAATGCAACTCTCCACGATAACCTCTATTCTGTCAAAGCCTTTTCATTTCCAAATAACTACCACATCCCAAATCGCCCCTAATCAATTTAGTTTATTCCACCCTTGACCCACTAATGCTAATCTTGCAACACCCTCAAGTCTCAAAACGGCACCTATTAATCTATCAATTCTGTTGGTCAAAGTCTTCCATACTGTTCTCTCTTCTCTTATTCTGCTTAGAACTTCCTGGTTAGTTATTTTAGCCACCCATCTGATTTTTAGCATTCTTCTATAGTACCACGTTTTAGAAGCTTCTACTCTTTTCATTTCTGCACCTCCTACCATCAACGTTTTGCATTGATATAACACCACACTCCATACGCACATTTTTAGTAATGATTTCCAAATGTTCATACTTATATTAGCCGTAAGTAAATTCTTCCTTTTTGTGAAAGCCTTTCTCACCTGTACTATCCTATACTTCTACCACCCTAGTTGTTATGCTGCCCAATTAGCAGAATTCCTTAATTTCTTTCAAAATATTCCTTCCCAATGTAACATCCTTTGTTATTCCACTATTTCCCATACTACACTCCATTACCCTTGGTTCTACTCTGTATTAACCCTCATATTGTATTCTCTCTCCAGCCATTTATTACGTTTTACAAGTCTTCTTCTGACTCCCCTAATATCATCAGTAAATCGTAGGGTTTTTATTCCTTCTCCTTGAAGTATGATTCCTTTTTAACTTTCTTCATTGCCTGTTCTATATATAAAGAGCAAGGGTGACAATGCCCTGAATGTAAGCCTTTTTTTTATTATCCTGTCTTCTAAAATTAGATGCAGAGTCAATATTGCTTTTCTTGTTCCTACATTCTTCCTAAAACCAAACAGATCTTCTCTTAGCTGGCATTCTATTTGACGTTCCATCCTCATATATAATATTTTTGTTGATATTTTCAAAGCATTGTTTCAACTAAGTGTCCTGTTATGTTCACATCTATCAGTGACAGTCATCTTCAGTATGGGTATAATTATGTTGTTACTAAAATCTTCCGGTATTCTTCCTGTTTCAAAGATTTCACAAACTATTCTGAAGACCAGATGATCTTATCAACTCCACGGAATGTTATCAATTCCTGGCACTTTCCCATTGCTCAGATTTGTTAGCATCCTTTCAAACACCAACCTTAAAATTTTGTCCTAGCTAAGGTCAGATCTAGGATTAAAAAAAACTACTATGTAATTGATTTTAGGGTGTAATATAATTTCACCACATTGTTCATAATGAAATGGTGTAGGTTTTCTTCTTGGACGAAGTGCATTTATTTGTGGGAAGTCTGTTTCAGCATTTAATCTGAGAGTCACCTTCTTATTAAATTCTTTCCAAGCATTCATCGATGCTATTATTTATTAATTTTTGATAGAATAATGTAAAATATTTAAACATACTTGAGGATTCATTATTTTTCTCAATAAGAAATTCCCTGTAAAAAATAAAATGACAACAACAGAGCAAATAAACTTATAATTTTGAAACTTTAAAGTGAACAAATGCACCACTAAGGCATATTGTCAGATATTTCCAACATATTAAATATTTTTATACCGTACAGTATGATTGTGTGAATTCAGCAGGGACGTCATGTAGCATGCAAAGCTTTTGGTTTTAAATCAGATAAATGAATGTATATAAATGATCATCCACCTTTTAGTAGACAATGAAAAGAAAACATAAATGTACTGAATTATGTTGTAGTGCCAAATAAGTGATTCAAATCAGTAGATGTTTTGGATTCATTTCAACAGAGATTAATGAATGGCATAATAGAAATTGTAGTTGCAAATGATGAAAATGAGTTAGAAACAAAGAATCAGATAAACATACAGGGCAAATATTTATATAAGTCAAGGCAATGGTTCAGTTTACAGTCTGATGATAGTGAATGGAATCCACGAATAATTTGGATCACACCTACGAAATACTGGTTTTGATAAGCATATATATATTGTAACATGAAAAGTTACGATGAACAATGCAGGCCAGGTGGCGAGTTGCAATTGTTGAGGAACTGATGTAACCCGAGCCAACAATGTGGTCTGGCGAGACGTTGGGTGGTCTGCAAAGGGAGGGGGAGAGTCATCAGGGAGTGATGGGAGAAGCAGGTTGTGTCGGCAGGACGACGAGAGACTGACCACGCCCTGTAGATGTAATTTTTTTCATGCTCGGATTGAAATTAAAAACTATTAAAATCAATTTTGGTATTTTTTATGAAAAATACCTGGCGCCCTAAAGGAATTAAGAAATCCTCAAATACGGAGGAACGACGGATCTGCTACAATATATATACACACACACAATTCCCCATAGCCACAACTTTAACCAGTGCTTCACCTTGCCCCCCCCCTCATCCCCGGTATGTAGTCTATGCAGTGATGGGTGGTTGTAAGTAAGTGTTAGTATTTAAATATTGACACCTTTGAGGATGGATGTGTTTGAATGAGTGTGTGTCAATATAGGAGTGCTTGTATGCATATCCCCAGCCCCTATCAAGTCCTTGCCTCTTCCCAGATCCTCATTGAGAGAGAGTGAGTTTGTGGCCTGGTGGGGTCCATTATTTAAGAACTAAGCTAGCAGTGCAGCAAATTTTGTCTGCTCAGTCATCGGCTAGCCGATCACTGGAAATGCCTTTCTAACTTCCTGATGAAGGGGGCGGTGTCTCTGAAAATTCAAAGAACCCCAAACCTTACAAGGTACCTACCATCTATGAACCTCAGGTAAGTCACCTACTTTCTATCTCACTTTCCTTTCCTTATTAATTGTTTTAATTAACATGACAATTTGAATAGTTTGTGAATAATCAATGAAGATAAAAATGTGTATAATATTATGAATTATATTTCTTAAAGGTTACAAGAACTTTTTCTCTTTAAAAAAAGCAACAAAGAACTTAAAAATATATCCTCATAGAATAAAAGTTTTAATTAACCAACAAACTTTTGTACACTGTACACTACTTATATTATCATAAATCATCTATGTTAAATTATTAAATACTACTGAAGTATGTAATTATAATATATCACAATATGGTTTATTTACAAGTGTAGGTTTTACTAAAAGTAAATAATAGATTTACTAAATACAAATAACTTAAAATCTATTCCGAAAAATGAATATTAAATCAATTGTAAATAAAAGTCTTTTAGACAGAAATCACAAATTACTGGACAATACAATTTTTTTTATAGATAACAGTACTAAAGCATTATACATACAAATAAAATTGATATTTATGGAAAGAGTATTAGTAATTTTTACATAATGAAGCCATTTTGAAGTAACTATTAAAATAAACACTGCTATAAAATTTCTATACATTTGTGTGATATTTCAAGTTCATTTCACACATTAGATAAATTTAGTTTTATAAAGATGCTTTTTCACACACCAAAAGAAACATGAATTGACTAGAAAGCAACCAGTAATTTAAGCAATTCTCTTAACCTTTTCATCAATTTTAAAGAATTAATTCAAAATTTTCCATCACATTGGTGAAAAAATATGTTCAAACCTCTTTAGAAGAATTTGGCAATAACTTACAATTCTGATCAGACTAAAACAAAGTTATATAGATGTAGTCACTCAAGACAAAAAGTATGTACCACAATAATAAAACATGGAACTATATAAAATAATAGTCAAACAAAGGCTAAAAATGTATCCTTCAAAATATCACTTTTTTTAAATTGGGGAATTAATTCTGTTAGCTAAACTTTTCATCCTTATTTTACAAACAATCAATTTTAAAAGTAAATAGATATAATACTCTAACTTACACAGTAATTACCATTTTCAGAAATGATTACTAATATTCAGATCACTATGATTAAACATAATGAGTTTAGACAGCTAAATTGTGTTATTTTATCACACCTCAATCTGTATTTGAAAATTATGAATATTTTTTCAAGTTATACAAGCTATAAAAATGAAAATGAATAATTCCAAATATGAGAAACACTGGAATTTAAAAAGTTACAAAATTATCATGATACAATCAGTGAAGCAGACAAAATTGCTATTGGAACATGTTACACAAAAATAGGAAGGTATCAAACCAAAGTAAGATACATTGCATAAAAATGATTTTATGTTCAACAGGCTGTTAAAGCATTTTTTTTCTATTCTGTAGTTGCTATATTTATAAATTAAAACCAAAACAATTCTCTACAAATTTAAATGTAAAATAGTACAATTAAATTAATTTTATCAATTAATCATGACAATTTTATTAATATAGTGAAATATAAAACAGATAGAGAAAAGTATGCTGCTTGAGAACTTATTCCTGTAGTATGTTATACAGTTTAAATATAATACAAAACAATGATTAAAATATGTGCCTGATATGAAATGAACACTGCAGTGTAGGAAAAATGGATTCATTTTAAGGTAATCTGCAAAAACAAAAATAGGAACTTAACTTATATTTGGATATAAATGAAATTATATGTCTCAAAGAATAAATTCTAAAATGTTCAGGTCATCCATGAGGATTATCATTTTCTATAAGCAAAACAATGTGTACAGGTGAAAAAAACAACTGTCAGAAGTAGTAACACAATTATTATTAAACAGAATGAATCATAATTATGATATCAAACAATAAACTGTTAATTTATTTGTATAGCATGTACATTGTAAACAAAAAAGGCATCATATCTTATAATTCTGTTCTTTGTAAGAAAATAAATGTTTTACATTGTATTATTTTTATATATCACATATTCGTATTGTCATATTACTAATCACTCATTAATAATGAGGCCGAGTCCTGCCATTACTCCAATTCCAAAGAGAAGAGATCCCAATTGGAGTAGCGAGTCTTTTGGATTCTCTTCTTTTAAGAGATCTGGCAGAACAGTTACTAGAGCAATATGTAAAAATCCCCCTGCTGTAAATGGATGAATCCAAGACGTCCGTGCTTCTGCAGGATAAATTATGCATTTATTAACTTCATTTTATTACAGAAAATATGTAAAGAACTGAGTATTAAATGGTATATGATATATTTGTCAGGAAAGAATGAGAAAATGAATAAAGACTTAATTTTTGCATAATCATTCTTTAACACAGGCAATGTACATTGATTTAGGAATAGAAAATACACCCAATTTTTCAGCAACAAATTTAATTAACATAATTATGGCCATAACTGCCTCTGGAAACAGTCCACAGTGCAAAATTAACCACATATCATAGTTTTATCCATTTAAAAATTTACCTGATGAAATCCACAAATATGAACGAAACATAATTATATTAAACAAATGTTAATTAATTTTTTGCTGACAAATTGGCTGTATTTTTATACTTCGTTGTAAGATAATTGATTTATTGTATATTGATTAAGAATAAAAAATATCTAAATGGATCATTTTTTAAATTTAAATTTAAATAATTTGAAGCCAATCTTCATCAAACTGAAAAAATGTTATTTTTATAAATACTTAATACTATAAAATTATATAGAATACATAATAATTTTTTAGAAATTACAGGCCATTTTCCCCTTAGCGTATAAGGGAAATAAACATTTAAAATAAAAATATTTAGAATAATAATTAAAAATTATTTCTGATGATAAACATGAGGATTAGCAGACCAATACAATGAATAAACTAAAGATCACAATATTTAACATACAAACACAATTATCACTGAAAATAAATACAGTCTCTCATAATTAGTTGAAAATATGCCAACAGGCAGTTTGACCAAATACTAAACAACAAATGACAGGGAATTCATAAGTTATAATGAATATAGCTATTTTAAAAATAACAAATATTTTTTAAAAATAATCAAAAATATTGACTAAGGCAATTTGGCAAGTATACATACCTATGGTATTTGATGCACCACTTAAAAATATTGCTGTTAGAGATCCAACAACTCCTGCACCAGCAGTATAAATTTGTGCTTTTGCAGCATCCCATCTAGTGAATCCAGACTTCAATAATATAGCAAAATCTCCCACCTCATGAGGAATTTCATGCAGCAAAATAGCAAATGTTGTTAGAGCACCATGAGGCAGAGAAACAAGGAAGCTTCCACCAACTGCCAATCCATGAGTAAAATTGTCAAATGCATTTGCTATCAAGTTTAGATAACCACTAACCTTAAAATAATAATAAAAAATACACAATAAAGTAATTATTAATGTAAATTGAACAAAGCAATTACACTATTGACATTTATAAATCTTTAAAACTCACATGTATTGACTGTTCTTTTGTATCCTGCGTCAAACCATTACATAAAACAGAACCAATATCTTCTATCTGCTGACACAAACCATTGGAGAAGTTGGCACAGCTTCGAAAATCCTCATCAACATTATTATTTTGCTTTTCTGTATTGTTAGAGTCAGGATATAGCTTTCTCTTTAATCGTTTTTCCAACATACAAGCTTCAGCACTGCAAGCCACCCTACGTGCCAATTTTTTGGAAGCTTTGTTTTTTTCTTGGGATTCTTTACTATCCCCATCTTCTTCCACAAATGTAAACATTTTCTCCACAATAGTAAACAAAAGCAGTCCCATAAGAACTATCAAACCTTTATTTAATGCTGAGTGAGCTTCACCTGGAAAAGAAAAAAAAATGTTAGTTTATTTTAATTTATGCAATTTGATAGTGACAAATAATTACTTTATTAAAGCAGAGAATAAAGGACTACAGTGACTTTAGCTGTGTGGACAATAATATGTGATAAATCCACAAGAATGATTGGTTGTCACAAGGAACGCTTCAGGTTAAGTTGGTTCCCATTTGAAAAGGGCTAAAATGATAAGAATATATTAGATTTTAACATTAATTTGTTTGCATATGAGCGGCTACATTATTTACAAAAAAAACATAATTAAAAAAAACATAATTGAGTAAATGATCTTCTGGATGATTTACACAAAATGTATTGACTAGTAGAAAAATTGACGGTAGGAAAACAAAAATAACCTACTGAAAAATTTTAAAACGAAAAAATGCTATATAAAATTTGTAAAGAAAATGTAGTTTTAATGAAAACCGCAAATATTTAGGAACAATACTTAACAGATTCAAATGTAGTGAATACATGACTGCAGTAGCATGGATATGATAGAATATACCACCACACTTCATTAATAGAATACTGAAAATAAGTACTAGGGTGGCAAAGGCAGTTGCATATACATTGTTTGTTCAACTAGTTTTAAAATTTGTGGCAAGAAGTTGGGATCCAAGGGATTAACAAATAAACAAATCGGCTAATATGTCAGCAAAACACTACTTATCTAAGTTCTTTTACGACATTACGTCCAGATATTATAAATTTTTTGTTTTCTTCTGTTACAGATAAGTAATCAATTTCCAACTGAAATTAACAATTCAAAATAGATAAATTTGAATAGACAATATTACATTATAGTGTTCATAAGCCAGTTGTTTTTCTAATATTGCTGCTTTGGAAGAAGAGTGACAACTCAAACATATTAAAAATTGGTTTAGGTCTGCGCCGACAGTGTCAAATCATCTTCCCAGTTAGTACGTTTACGTTGTATGATCAGAGTCTGATGCAACCCTCCATGCTAACCTATTGTGCGCAAGCCTTTTCTATCATAACCACATCCTCACTCAGCGTTTTCCAGCTTCTTAGTTTGGGAGCTCATCTGGTATTTTAGTAAAGAGATGTCACAAACTAAGGGACGAAACGTCGTATTATTTAACCGATATCAATAAATTTATTAATCATTCTGACTTATAGGCAATTTTACAATTTATCAATTCAAAAAACGTTCTTCTTGGACTGTGTACAACGACGGCTGCAGCCGAAATTTTAGTTAACAATGCTTTGTGTTGAAGGCCGTTATAATTCGACAATGTGAATTGAAATAAATAATGAAAATATACAAAAATTTAATCACTGTAACGTTAATTGAAAATTTTTTTCAAATTATTCCTATCATTTTTGACATTTAATGCTGTACGATTACAAAAATGTCCAGGGAATAACGAAATATTAATTACTAATATTTATCTGTTTGATGGCTCACTTGCATACTTTTAAATGTGCCCGACATTTCGATTAATTCATTAGTTCATTCAATGACGAGCAATTAGTAAGGACTTGATACAGAATTTGGAACCAGACGGTTATCGCGGTTATTTAGGGTCACAGGTGTTCGGAGAAATAGGTTCGAGATGAAGAGCCCACGCATTAGTTTGCAAGCGGATTTCGATTACTGAAACATGCTTGCTACAAGCAATTTAGGGAAACTATGAAGAGACGAGCACTTTTGCCTAATATAAAACAATAGAATTTGTAGTAAAAGAAAGTTAGGTCTTTCCGGTCAAAGAGCTAATCGAAAATTTATTTATATTTGCCTCAAGTGTCCATTTTATTTGATTCTCATGTGTTCTCTTTCTTAAACTGCTTTCGATATAAATTTTCACTTCATTACACTTTATATTATTTCATGGCCTATCTTTGAAATGTTTCTAAATTAATAAGATTTAATCGAATGCCCGTTTACTTTTCTAACTAATGTCTAAAGATTCTTTTATTTGGATATAAGAATAAATTGCTTCAACTGAGATACTTTTCTCCATTTTGTTTCGATGGGATACTGAAACGCATCCTGTTGTTGTATTTAGTCCTAAGACTGGTCTGATGCAACCCTCCATACAAACCTATCATGTACAAACCTTTTCATTTCCGCATAACTAGCAAATCCCACATTCTCCCTAATCTGCTTAGCGTATTCCATATATCGTCCGTTGCCAA
This sequence comes from Eucriotettix oculatus, assembly GCA_034510155.1. Lineage (NCBI taxonomy): Eukaryota > Metazoa > Arthropoda > Insecta > Orthoptera > Tetrigidae > Eucriotettix > Eucriotettix oculatus. The sequence continues at coordinate 199,101,120 of CM067376.1, read as the reverse complement.
AGCGTGTGGTTTTTATTGATAACATAATCAAGACGTTATGATCGGAGTTTATATTTGCTCCTTGGTACGTTTTGCATACTAGTACTTGATTCCTACACCTCTGTCTCACCATTATATAGTCAAATTGGTACCTATCTGTGTCCCCCGGCTTCTTCCATGTGTAGTCTGCTTTGATGATTCTAGAACAAGGTATTCATCACAACTAATTACTGCTAACTGCCTTTGATTCATTTCACCAAGTCCATAGTTCCCAACAACATAACTTTCTCTTCCATTTCCTGTTACTGCGTTCCAATCACCCATTACTATCAAAGTATCGTTTCTCTCGAAATATTTTTTTTGTTTCTTCAATTTCTTCGTAGATTTTCTCTATATCTTCTGGCTTTGCGGTTCTTGTAAGCATATAAACTTGAATGATTATCGTTGGCTGCAGTTTTGTTTCTAATTTATCGTAACTAAGCTTTTACTATATTGTTTATAATAACTTATTCGTTGCCCCAGCATTACAAGACCTACCCCTGCAATCCCTCTATTCGCTTTTGTGATAATGACCCTATATTGATCCGACCAAAATCTTGCTCTTTCTACCATCATAATTAATACTTCCCAAAGCAATTACTGAACGAATAAATATATTTCAGGAAAGCAATTACTGAATGAATAAATATATTCCAGGAAGGAAAAAATAGCTGTATGGATTGTTGGTTGCTTATAAGGGTTAATTTTATAAATAATGAGCAGAAATAATTAAGCAATATGCAGAACGGCATGGAAAACATTTATGCAACTTTTACTTATAATGATAAGTTATAGAAAATTTAATTACCCATGTTATGCATTTCATTCGTCCATATCTCCGGCAATAAATGGAGGAAAACATCTCCCAAGAGGCACCCAACAGCAAAACTAAGTAATACCTTCAATGTCCGGGATCCACCCTCTGAAACAAGCAGAAAAGAATTTACATTAAATTTATACAGGCTGCAGCGCAAATTTCAGTATATATAACTATATATGTATATATTATAATAATAAAGGATGTTTGTAAACTTTTCATACAGATTTAAACGCACACATTCTTAAAATCCAGAAGAAAACACTGGGTGAAACATGAAAGAAATAATGGATAAAAAATGGGAATGTCAGGAAGAGAAAGAATGTGACGTCACAAATATTTCAAAAACAATACTAGGAAATTGTCCACATTTAATTCCGCGCAAAATTGCGTCTACTACTTCAGATAACAGCCAATAGAAGGATAACAAGCAATATGAAAGACAGTTTTAAATACCTAAGTTTGTATATTTCCGTTTTATTCAGAACCGCCTATTAAGATGACATTTATAAAAGCACGGCAGATTTCAAATTCGACTTTTGACGAATTATACTCAGCAATTAAAAGTTTAAGACATATTAAAGTGTGATAAAAAACCATAGGTAAAGTTTTATACAATATAATTTAATAAATTTATAGCTAACTGCAAAGAATAACAAAATTAATGAACTGCCGAGTATCTTAGGTTGTGTGTGTATTTTTCATTGGAAAACCTGATGACAGTTACTAATGAGTATTTCAAATAAATAAAGAAATTACACATAATTTCGTTATTTTTATGTTTGTTTTACACAGTGAACCAAATTCATATTTTATGCTAGCTGCCACCTAAAGAGGTCGAGGCATGGAGAAGGGAATGCTGAAACCCCACAGAAAACTCACTCCGAAATGTAAGACAAGTACCTAAAAGCCCGACCTACATGATACAGGTTTTCTAGGATTTGTGCTGCATCTCTTAAACCAGTGATGGGCAAAATACGGCCCGCGGGACAGTATTCATAATCTGACTAATAAAAAGGAATACTTGCTATAAGAAAAGTTAACATTTTCCTCTTCATTTCTCTCTTTCGTTTTAGAAATGGCAGTCATAGTTTCATTCACCACATTCTCCTTCATAATCTTTCAGACATTATTAGGGGTTTGTATCACAAAACAAATACAAGAATTGTGTAAAATGTATTATTGCTATTTAAATATATATATTGGAAATGGAAAAAGTAATATATATATATTGTGATAAAAAGGGGAATTTTGTAAGGTTGTGGCGTTATGAGGCGCAGTATCAGGCCAAAACAATGCTAGCGGCCGAAAAGATGGTGGTGTCCCCGGGGGGTTAGGACCGCTTGCGTGTATTAACAAATGACAAATGGTTGAACCAGCTCGGGAAAAAATGAAGGGCGGGGACACCGAACGTAGAGACTTAGGGAATTCCGTCGGAGGTTCTATTTATGAGGGGAAGACCGCTGGGTGGTGCGATCCAGACCACAAGGCACGGAGGATAGACAAGATCCGAAGGACGCGAGTTAGGCACAGACCTAGAAGACTGGCGAGATGGAGGAGAGGAATGAGGACGTGGCTGCTGAGGGCCAGAACGGCACTGGGAAGAGTAAACGCAGAGAGCAGATAACGAGAGCAGATATCCCGAGCCCCCGAAGAAGGCGAGTGGAGGAGAGGATGGGTTGGCTCTCGACGCCAGAAGGCAGATCGGAATGTCTGGTAGACGTCGAGCAGACGTGCATCAAAATTTCCTGCAGACGCAGAGAAACGCAAACCATTCTGCGAGGTGGATGTTTAGTTGGCCAAGTAATTTGTGGGTCAAGCGATAAAAAATTGTTTGAAACATTGCTCATTGCTTGGTAAATATATTCAATGTTTTTTCTTCTATTTTTAGCTATGCTATACTCATCTTCTTGAGGAGACCGCCAAATTGAGATTAAGCCGTGTCTTTTCTACTTAATCTTATTAAAACACAAAATATTAAAATTGATTCTATTTGTAATATATATTAATACAATGTTATTTACAAACTCAAAAAACTGTATATTAGCTCTAATATATATATATATTACTTTTTCCATTTCTTTGGCCAGTAATGATGAAATAAGCATTTCGTTGGGATAGGTATACGCAGACGTGACAAGGTACAGAGACACTGCAAGCCGTCACGTGACGTGAGTTGCCAGATATAAAATCCAAGCGTGACTATTTAGAGTCGCACATTGCCGACACGTCTCGTCGTCACGGCCATAAATCGCAAGTCGGTAGTCGCATTGTCGTCACTGTACGTCAAATAGCGTAGCCCTCTGCCTACATCTGTCTTAGAAACAACATTAAACATCTTGCAATTTAGCTAATATATTTAAATCATTTTCAATTTCCTCCCAGGCTGTTTGGCAAATGTGTTAATCACCATACTGAAATGTTTTAACATTGCAAAAAAACTCACGTTCTCTAACTTTTCAATAAATAACTCCTCCATTTGATAAAAAAAAAGTAATTTCAACCCTCGAGTATTCGCGTTTAGAGACCTCACAGTATTTCTAAACCGTACTGAACAAAATATTAGTCAGCCGTTCATTAACCCTTCTTTCCAGGAAAGTGAATCTAATACCGTTACGGACACCTCGTCGCCGGTTTCGGAATTTCCTAATTTGTCTGAGAATTTGGTGACCGGCTGGCGTGTGTTCCCCAAATGTAACAAGGGATATTATTGGAGAATATCCATCCCTGCCACCTTAGTGATAGGTGTCGGATAAGTGGGAACGAGGTTTTAATGAGGTGGCGGAGACAATTTTGATGATACAAAGAGGTGGAGAGAGGAGATTGAAGGAGAGTGGTGGAGAAAGTAGATTGACAAATTGGTGGTGGAGAAGGAATTGAGCAGAGTGGTATAAGGTGAGAAATTAACAAGTGGAGGAAGACAGGGTAAATTACAGACTGATCCCTCAGAGGAGGCAGCAGAGAGGTGTGTCATGTTTTGATCAGTCGAGGAAGCAGGGAAGAAAGGTTTTAACAATTCCGGCAGCACGACTTTGAGCTATTGTCTACCGACCGCTTCAAGTTCCACTAAGAAGTTCCAGTGACATTTGCAGCGAGACGCATATGCAAACAAGTCAGGTTCGTCAACGAACGGAAAATCTGTTACACGTGGTCACCCAAACAATAATTACCCTGAGAACCTCTACGCTGACGACACAAATTTGGTTATCACGGACAGCGACTCGCAAACTTTATGCGAGAAAGTTGATACTGCGATGTGCCGTCTCAATCTTTGGTTCACTGCAAACAAATTTTCTCTTAACCTAGAGAAAAACAAAATCGTTAACTTCACAGCAAACACAAACAGTTTATCTCCTAACTTGGAAAATATTTCAGAGCACGCGCCTTTTCTTGGTCTGCTGATTGACAATAATTTGAAATGGAATCACAACATTAAAAAACTATCGGGAAAACTCAGCAAAATTTGCTTTACATAACGAGTGTTAGCTGGGGAAACCGACATATCTTCATCAAAAATGATGTACCATGCATATTTTCATTGTGTCATGTGTTACGGCCATTCGCATCACGCGCTTCACATTTTTAAACTACAAAAGCGGGCCGTACGAATAGTATCTGTATCTGGTACGGAGTGTAATACCACTTGCAAACCTTTGTTTTGCAAACTTGGAGTTTTAACCTTACCTTGTACGTATATTCTAGAAATTTTAAAATTTGTATGGAGCAACATCAATCTATATGATTTAAACGGTTCAAGCCATTCGTACAACACAAGAAATCGCTCTCAGCTCCGTGTTGAAAAACATCGTCTAAGTCTTTTCGAAACCAGCATTCACTATTCCGATATAAATCTATACAATACTCTCCCGGAAGAAATAAAAGCTTTAAATGTTCAAAAATTATTTATAAAGCGTTGTAAATCTCTGTTAATGAATGGAGCGTATTATTCACTCAAAGATTTCGTAGATAGGAAGGACTAAAACAGTTTTCTGGTGTCCTATCAAAGTCTTCATTTATTTTACAACTATACTCTACTAGAATTTAACTGCTGACTTATTTTCTTTTTCACGTTCGACGGGAACCTACGCACGATCTTCTGCTGCCTTCTCCGTCCACTGAAAATTGAAGATTGAATTTTATCTTTCCTCTTTTGTCATTCAATTCTTAGTTGTAAAATTTGGTATATTTCTTGTAATATTATATTTGACGTATCCTATTTCCTCAACCGAGGACAAATGGATTGAATAATAATAAATTTAAATCTATAATCCCATTTTAATTCTTTATTTTTGTACATGATATATACACGCCGGACCCATTTTGAAATTATTGTGTTTTCAGTTAATAAATGTATATATTAAACCCAATTATTAAATTCGTCAATTAATCCCCCCAAATCAATTACACTATATATATTAGTATTATTAAATTTTAGTTTATAAATGTACGTAATTAATTGTCATTTTTCTGTATATGTGATTATGGGCAAGTAGGCGAAAGCTCCGAAATATTGGGAGAAATCAACCACGAGTCGGGATTCGACGCCGCAGTTAGCTGCAAAGAACCAGCTACCTGCGACATTTGTCAGTAAAATTCAATTGAGAGAAAAGCAAGTTTTACGTCATGAATTCTGGTGTTCCTCGGGGTATAATGAAGATATTTCAGAAGCAAACAATACGAAAATCGTTTCCTTTTCCGCCGATGTAACAGTGCTTTCTACTAGACATGGGTCGCTCCGGAGCGAGTCGTGCAAAAGGAACGACTCACTCCGAGGAGCGGCTGAGCGCTGACTTTTCAAGCGCTCTGGTTCAAAGGAGCGGAGCAGGTAGAGAGCGCCTCTTGCAGCTCCGCTTTGAGCGGCTCCCCGTTTCGACTCTCTCGTGAGCAAACAACCCCTGACCGCTCTCTTCTCTTTTCGGAGCGAGAGCTTCCTGCTCTGTGACTCGCTCTTTTGTGAGGAAAGCTGCCCCGCGCATTCTCAGTAGCTGGAGACGCGATCGTGTCGGACGGATGTCATAAACATCAATATAATTCATTAACTTTAAACAAATATTGAATCTGACAAAAAAATGCTTAAACTGAAGTAAACTTATATGAAAAAATATATATTGAATCCTTACTCCAACCAGTCCATGTCGCAGTCCAAGGAAATAATATGTCCTGGCTAATGTACATACATATTTATGCTAAAAGACAACCCTAACGTTAAGAACCGTGCACAATATTTTCATCTCTATATTAAGGGCAGGTAACAAATTAGCAAATAATTAAAACATAAATTAAATTGAAGCCGATTCTTTATTAATATGTTAAGGCTTATTAACTCTGGCTCGTATAAACATGGAAATACATACAAAACTTGTCAGCTATTTTCGAGATTATTCCATTTAAACTAACAAAACGTATTTTATTTATAATGATCTAAAGTTACGCGAATGATGTAACTTTAAAAACCAAGTAATTCTACGCTTGATACGTTTCGGAACAGTAGAGCGTTGATGAGTTCAAAATACCACTGGGGAGAAAGAACGACTAGGGTGGCAAACGTTACACTTGATCCGCCGGGAAACGTTTATCAGAGATCTAACATACAATCTTGCTGCAGGACTGACAGAAAATTGCTTGTGATCGATAGACCTGTAAGATTAGATTAGGTTCATTACTTCCATTAGCCGTGTGCTGAGGAAATTGGACAAGTCAAATCGATATTAATTACATCAATAATTAGAATAAAATATACACTAAGTCAAAAGATATAAATATAGATAAAAAGTAATATAATGTATTGCGAGAGTACATATTTGGAAATAGATGCAATAGGACAGTTGAGAAAAGATTGCCCCTTCAAACATATACGAAAATTCGAGAGAATATGTTAGCTTTACAGAAGTAAAAATGTTTTTTTTCTCACTCCTTGCATTGAATTATTAGCAATTTATTGTTTCTTTTGTAAGTTTTTTTTGTAGCCAAGAACGTCCATTGTTGACGCGACTATAATTTCAATTTAAAAAAGGTTAATTTGTATATAAATTATTTGTAATAAGTAGCACAAATTTTGCCACTTATACTGCACACTGCACTAGACTTCGATCAACACAAGAAAGCTATAAATACAAATTGAAAATTTTACCAAAATGTTGTTGTCTCCGAAAATAAAAGCCCGCTTCTTAGCACAGGCATTTTCAGGGAATAGAAATGTAGCGTGACCGATTTGAAATAATGGAGAATATTATTATAAAGGAAAAATACTGTGCATTTTAATTCGGCGAATTAATACGTGCAAATTAGAAAATAAAAGTGGCGAGCAGATATTTTCGTTTCATTGTTGGAGGAGAGATTTTTCTTGTAATAGACGCAGCGGGCACGGGGTCGCAATGCAAGTGCCCTCAGACAGAAATACGCTGCAGAAAGGGCACCAGCAGCCCGGACCAGGACTGCAGTCAACTGCACGCTGTCGATCCGATCGGATACATCGATTCTCGAACAGTGCGGTACGGTACGACTCTTGTCACCTTCCTCTCTCTATCTCCAACACGTTCCTGCCAGCTACTCTGCCTACAAACCAGTTATGATCCAAGAATAACATTTCGTCCCTTTAAAACCGATTTTGTTTCGTCATAACGATGACAACAGAATTTTATGAAGCGAGAATAAAAGCTCTTCTTTTGTGTTTTGTTGACGGAAACCTTATATTCTGTTTAGTCATACTCGACTACTTGAACAAAGAGCTGAAGTATTGCCTTTACAGGCATATGAAACATGACATTAGTAACCATTGCATGTAATGAATCCCTGGCATGTTGTACGACGTAAAATTTTAGTTTCAGTTCTCGTGAAATGGAGGGGAGTGTTCCAAAATTTGACAACGCAATATTTGTTCGTTAATGACAATGGTTTATATACCGATGTTCAACTTGAATATCGGTAAACAAATTCTTAAATCAGGTAGAATATCTGAACATCTCTTACCCTCAGTTCTATGCACAATGCATCTAAAACGAACTCCATTGTAAATAATAAAGAAACCAAATTCCGCAGAAGTACTAAAAATTGTTTACGCCTTCCCTAAAACTTAGTGGTAACGTTTCCCTCTCTCCTTCACCTCTAAGCATAACGCCAGCAAACTGTGATGAAGATGATTTTCCTCAGGTCATCATGTTGGAAGCCCACAGCAGCTTCCGCATCAATGAGGCAACGGCGAAGGAACTGGTGTCACTCAAGAGGCTAAGGCCAATGGATTATCGCAGTTGGACGGTGAGTCAAGCGAATGTAATTCCTTGCGCTATCTTCAAGACGGTATGCACAAAGAACTTCCGTTTGTCGCAGTGTATTGCGACGATACAGACTAAGCATTTCAGTAGTGGAATTATGCTCACAGAATTTCAAGGAACGTAAGACGACATTACTTAAAAGTACATTACGAAGTAATTTTGGACTTTTCTTAGTGTAACTTAAAACAATTATTTCATAGGATCTTAGAATTATGTAAGAGTTTATATACAGTTGTAACCACTGACTTAAATAAGGGAGAAACGTAGAAACAAAGACAGTTCATTATAAATGAACAGATACGTGTCGTGAGTCTGCTTGCGTCCTCTTTAACAGATCACACAAAGGATACACTGACTCATAGAATACTTCGAAATGGACTCCGTTTAATCTTGCACGTAGAGATCTACCAAGCAAAACACTTTCCTAATTAATCAAAGAGTCTTCGCGTAAGTAGTCTTCGCGTCTTGTCGTTGTCAAATTAACAAACCGAGTGACACGAGGACACATTATTACAGCTGCATAAATAATGTAGAACGAAAACATATGTTTCCGCGTAAACCACTTTCACAATATCATTTCTTGTCCCCTAAGGGACCATATACAGCATAAAAGTGTCACGGAAACGTTATCGTTAATGGCAAACGTAAGCAACCTGAAAATTAATCCACATAACAGTGACAAATAGTAAAAAAGAAGTATGCGTTACGCTGAATATACAATTTAAACTGCCCATATAATAAGCTTTGAAGCAATAATAGTAGCCATGGTTATATATATATATGGTACAGAACGAGCATACACTTCAATTACTGGGAAAGCTAATGCGTGAAAAACTCGAAAGAAAAACTGAGCGCCCCCAATTGAATGCAACAACCAATACATCTAAGGGTCGAACCGGTTTATTCGAATTTTCGATAAAAATTGTTTTTTCGTTATAAAGGAATAAACTAGCCAAATTTGTCAGAAATACATTTAAATACAATAAGAAATTAAATATATTAATAAAATTAAATAAAAATTGGCAAGTCGCTTCGTATCATTCCTTTTTAAACATCTTCAAGTACAAAAAAATTTAACTATTCAGAAAATATATAAATTTAAAGATAAGATTTAACAAACACGTTTATAAAGCAATTATGTGAAAAATTATTGAATATTAATTATTTAAATAAGGTTCAATAAAAAGACAGTAGAAGGAAATTAGCTTTTACGGACGATTTAACCCCTCAGGGTTTCCTTGCTCGCGCTCTGCGCCCTGGGCTTTATTTATATACCGGGCATCGTTTTAACACAATGCGACTTACAGGGTTTGCCCTTATGAGCTCCTATACCATTTATCCTATAGCCATTAAATTTTAGTGTATTGAAGTGTTCCGCACAGACGAGGTTTCTGTCGACCTCTCGAAAAGTTATATTCCTTCCTTCCTCTTTTTAGATCAAAAAAGGTCCCACTCTAAAGACGCATAGAACTTGTAATGGGATACATTCACGGGTCCGGTCGACCTTTTTCCATTCTCAACTTCTAAAAGTAATGATACTTTATAATTAGTCAATAAATATGTAAATTGTGGGAATGATTCAGGTAGGTCAGACTAGGGCAGCACTTCCACCCCTTTGCAATTCCCTTCCTATGCTATTAAAGAGGAGTTGGCTGTTTCAAGATTACTCTCATGTAGCCTGTAAAAAAAACCTCTCCCGTCACAATTTCAGGCGTCATCACGCACAGAAAAATGAGCGAAAGCAAGGTGGACTAACTTCCTCCTTCCAGGTTTTCCTCTTTCCCTCTCCTCCTTGGTCCATGCCAAGGTAATTAAATTAAGACTCCTGTAAGCTGACAGGACCTCCAGCAGCTTGAGAGGTTTTGTACGGGACAAAAACCTTCGGCATACAGTGAGAGTTGTTTTATGATCCCATTGGACCAGTCGGTCAACTGCCCCTCAATACTGATCGAGACATCGAGGCGGGTTTGTTGCGTTTCCACAACAATCCAGTCTCCCGTTATCAGAAGGGCGCAAGAGCCCGACCAACCTGATGCAGGTTTGCTAGGGTTTTCACTGCATCACCTTTAGGTGAAACACAGGGTAGAATCCTTACACTACAGCCTGGGGGCCCTAGGCAACCCTTGGCCACCTTTCTCTACATTCCATATTCTCCCTTTTCAATTCCCTTCCTATGTTATTAAAGGGGAGTTGTCTGCTTCAGAATAACCCTCACATAGCCTGTTACCCACCAAAAAAACCTCTACCGTCATTCGGAAGGGCGTGAGAATAGTGTCCAAAGTACGAACTATCTGATTCTCTGCTTCTCTTTTAGGTGCATCACAGGGTAGGATCCTTAAACCCTTTGATCTACCTTTCACATACTCCCTTTACAATTACTTTCCTATGTTATTAAATAAGGGTTATCTGTTTCAGGATCACCCTTATGTAGCCTGTTGCTTTTTTACGCACTTTATTTTATCTTTAATATATATATATATATATATATATATATATATAACTTTGTGGGTATATTCTTTTGTAATTCAAAGATATTGGATAAATATATTAATTTTTTGTTATTGTTACAATACATTAGTTTAAAAGAAAAAAAAGTATTTTGACATTAGAACAAGTAAGTGAATATGAAGCGGCGTTGATTAACTTCGACGTTCCGTCGGTAATGCGATTCAACGAAATGTGTAGTTCGATCAATACACCCCGGTTCGAAACCCAAAGAACATTTTCAACGGCTGTTAAATTGTTAAAACATCATATTTCCACAGTTATGACATCGCAAATCTCAGTTTCCTTATGAGAAGTAAAATTTAGCATTTATAGGACTTTGACCAAGAGAAGGGATAGATTAATAGGCCACGTTTTGAGACATGCGAGTATTGCAAAATTAGGAAGTGTGTGGGGTAAGAACAGAAGAGGGAGGCTAAGGAAGTTATGCGCTAAGCTGATAGATTTAACGTGTGTAGTTGGTTCCAACACCACTGTATATAATATGAAAATCCTTCTCTCTGAGATTCACTCTCCATGATAACTTCTTGTTTTATAGCTATATAGAGTGTAGATTGAGCGTTAATAATCCTGTTTTTGTCGTTTCACAGCCTGATGATGACCATAATGGTAGCAAGATAGCCTTATTTTATTTGACAGTAAACCTTGAGGACTATAGAGCGGTTTCTTAATTATTTTAACAAATTTACATTAAGAATTATAATTTCTAAATATATTATGATGAGGGGGTTATTAATTATTTTTATTGCTTTATACATATTAATAAGGTTTCCAATTTTTAAAAATTAATAATTCTTTTGATTTTTATGATTTGATTTTCAAAGAAATTAATCAAAGACTATTTACAAGTTATTAACTAAAACTAATATTAACAAAATTGACATATTTACAGTTACTAGCTCATTCTAGCAAGATCACGGATTGCCCTAGCCGGGGAATCTCCGATTGCCCGTGAGTTTAATAAAATACGATAATTTTTAACGCATTTTACATTTAGGAGGATGTGGTAGCTATGTAGGAAAGAGAAGACTTGGGCAGGATAGGTTAGCATGGAGGGTTACATCAGACCAGTCTTAGAACTGAACATCTTTAAAATAAGAAAATAAGAACAAGGGACGCAAGTGAATATTACAATTAGGAAACTATGCGAAAAGTACATTACTCGAACGTGTAGTTATTTTCTTTTCATATTAGATTCTGTGGCATTAATGGCATTTTATTATAGAAATGGGGAATGTAAAAATAAAATTGAGTTACTGAAACATAATATATTTCACCTATTTAATTCGGTCATGAGTTATGTAACTAACATTTGAGAATACTTCTAAGGAAGATTAAGGCAATGCTTTCGAAAGCGCCATGCAAGAAACGATAAATTGCGCTATAAGGAGAGCTACGAACTCTGTGAAGCGTGTCGACTGCAGGCAACCTGATAAGGAAACCCATCAAACATTCAACCCACACCTTTTAAAATAACATAGAAAAAACTTCGCACCCTGACATGAACCGTCCAAGGGAAAGAATCCTGAGTCCCAAACAAAATACGAATTCGCGAATTAATATAGGACGAAAATGTTTTCGTTACGAGTGAAGTTAACAGTTGTATTGTAAAGAACACAGAATCTTTAAATGAATGTTCCAGCGGTAAATAGATACAGGAAATTATTTTTAGTGCACGTGCTGGCGTGGAGACTTTAATATTTAATAATTTAAATTTTATTGTTTGATGACAGAAATATCGACATAAGCCAATAAATAGAACGACTGACTGGACGGATCGGATTTGAGAAGACTGACTAACTAACTGATATCTAATGTAAATCGCGACTCATTAACGACGAAATTCAAATGCAATGGAAAAGGTTAATTAAGAAACGCCAATATAATAGATACAATATACATTTTCTCCATGAATTATGTTTTAGTAAAGACTTCACGAACGTTACCAATGAATAAGATAAACGCGCTGAAAAATATACCTCAGTAAAAGAGTGTAATGAAGAGAAGGAAATTAATAGAGCTACACAGAAAAAGGTAATAACAAACATTGATAAAACAAAAATTCTCGACACAATATAATTAAGACAAATATATGGAAACACTAGCCGAATACCCTTCTGAGCAACGGTGTCTCATAAAAGAAAGCACCGTCCTTGAGAGTAATGCTTACATGCTATAAAGTAAATGGCGGCCCGACACAAAATTTTTTTGTGCCCCGTCAAGTCAATCATGATTCCAAATAATATTAAAAAGCTGTGATACGTACATTTGTCTCATTGAACTAATTTAATATGCTGGCACCAATAGATTATGTCAAATTTGCACAATAAATTAATTGAATCAACTACTACTATTTAATGACTTATTAAACAATTGATGCATTTTATGACGTGGAAAGTTAATTAATCAATGCAATCCTTTAAAAAACTGAGACCTTCTGTTACCTGAGCTCTTTCCAGACAAAACAAATGTCCACCAATAGTATAAAGCAAACCTAATTAGCCATTTTATAATCGATTTGTATTATTAAAAATTTTAACTAATGAATTAAAGCACAAAATACTATTAGTAAGTTACCTTTAAATTTTAGCTACTTACAAACGCGGAAAAATCAAAATAATTCGTAACATTAACGGTTATTAATACAGATAAATAAGCAAACACAACATAAGATCATAATCATTAAGACATTCGGTATCCAACTGTGGGGTTAGTCTTACGCCAACAAATTATTAATTACGAATTTGATTAAATAAAAGATTGTAGTTAATTTTCAATATGGTATTAAACGAATGCTAATTAAATTGACGATACACATAGTCTTCAACATATACACAAAAAATTATTTATATGTACTCAAACTAAACTTTTGCACAACATACATTTAAATCGAGAATAACTCCCGATAACTCTAGAAAACCGAAAAACTTATTTGTGGCTTCTGAATGGCTACTCTCGGGATAACATGGGTGGAATATAAGAGAAATGGAAATTGAAGTCCGAAATCACGCATTAGATGAGAATTGTTTTCAAGTCGTAGGATGCCATCACAATTTTTTATGATGAATACTGGAAATGATTGGACAATGTGCCTGGTGTTGGCGACTTTTTACTCTGAGTTTCGGACGCCGAGCAGAACTTACCGAGTTGACAGGAGTTTTCTGGAGACAAATAGGTTGCCAAAACCTTCTTTACCATTGGATCCAACCTCACCTTTAATTTTAAATGTTGAGATGGTACCTTTAATTTTATAGAACTTGTACCAAATTTCTGCCCGATCCCGTCCTCTCAGTCAGTCATTCAACCTCTGCTGGTTCCCTGCTCCGAGTTTAAGACTAACAGGCCAAAATGCCCCAGTGGGTTTTTTCCGACTGGACTTGTTTGAAAAAACCCACTGAAAAACCAATATATATATATATATATATATTTCAATATTCAGCAGATGTTAAAACTTTAAATAAAGTATACATAGTTATTTCAGTTAATTTTGAAAAGAAAATATGAAAAACAATTACATAAGCAATTAAAGTATGTTATTTATAACATTGAAAAAATTTTCCAAAACAAAGGTCACAGTAAATAAATACATACATAGTACATATTTATGGGTAAAGGAATGTGACATGAATGGTTTCATATAAAAAAATTCAATCCAGGTGAATTTTTTGTGCGAGGGAAATATTTTCATGTCATAATACATGTTTACGACTTAACTGAAACAGATTCACCCCCTTTAGTTCGGTTAACCGGGGTTGTTCTGTATTTAGAATAATCTATCATTAGTTTTATAAATTCATTTCTTGCAATTGAAAAAATATACAGTGAGAATTTGTTCTTTCAAAGAATTACTACGAATCTATATTACCCAAGGATTCAGTACACTAGATATTAAATACTTTTTACTTTCTTATTATTTGCGTATGTTAACATTCTATTCTTTATTTTGATTTTCAAAGAAACTTTTGTAGGTAAGAAACCTTGAAATTTAATTAAATTTGTATAATTTTAACAATTTATAATTTGTAAAATCACATAATTATATTGTATGAGGTAATTATATATTTTTGCTGTGGAGTATCCATAATTTATATGCAATATAGTTACATCCTTCCATTTAATGCAAAGTCACATATATATTCTTATATTTCTTCGTTGGCTCTGCTGCCCAATAAGGACCTTGGCCTACCAGGACGACTGCGGATTGTCATCTTACACGACACATTCCGAATTTGGAGTGATACGTGGTCAGTGTATCGACTCTCCATCAGTTTTAACCCTAGTCTCCGTGACCATGACGACACAAACATCCAATCCCATGCCACGATTCGAACCCGGGACCTCTGGGTTGTGAGGCAGCAACGCTAGCCACTAGATCACAGGAGGTCAGCATATTATATATATAAAAAATAAACATACATAGTTTTTGGAAAAGTCTGACTTTCCCCGGGAAAAATGGGGTTTTTCATAAGAAAAAACAACGAAAAACCCGGCGTGGGTTGTTTTTTTAAACGTTTGTTTCGAACTCTGGTTATAATTAGCGCAAACCCCGACAATTATCACTTCGACCATTTTCGTCTTCTCGCCTTACGTACGCGACTCGGTAAATTGTAAATAGAAATACCTTGTCTTTTCCGGATATGATAAATTTTACACTTTCATGAATAATCTAAATACATAAAATCTATAGATTGAGGGGAATGAGTCACCACACAATATAAATTTTTCAAATGATAATATGCTGTTTAATCATATTTCTTAAATAATACTTAGTTTGTCTAATATAACTATGTTAACAATCCCCACATCGAATTTATTCATTTCAATTCGTATTCCATTTATTTAGGGTGTTTATGATAACTAAAATATAATTCACAGTCGCGATTTGTTGTGATATCGCTAACCTGGTGGAAAAAAATAAGTACTTGAAAAGCTATGGATGATAACCTCTTAAAAGTGGTGCATACTAGGTAAAAGGGACAGTTATCTATTAGTTTCCATCACTTAACTGCTCACAATGAGCGCTAAGGAACAGTCCGATTTTGCTCGAACAAACCACCGGGGTTTCCTTTTATTTTTACAGATTGCAGAAAAAAAATTCAGTGTATTATTATCATTATACTGAAGAAACAAAAATACATGCATAACTAAACTGAGCATTTAATAAAAAATCCTTTTGCTTGCTCTTTCAAGACGGGGTCGTCAAACGTAGTTACCTTAAGTTTTAAACCAAGTAATTAATTCAATGTCTAAATTTCTTAACTGACAACTTCTATCTTTTTACACGACAACATTTTTAAAGCTAGGTAATTTCAACTTTTTCTCTGATCGAAAGACTCTTCTACTGTAAACTTTCATGACTGTAGAATTTTATCTGAAGAAATTTTATAAATCTGGGCAAATTGTGACTGGGTAAAATTTCCCATCATAAAATGTTAAATACTAACTGTTACCTTGTCCCGTCGGTTTTGGGACTCTTAGAACCCGTAAGGTACGATCTGGATTGACCGCAATCAATCAGATTCGGTACACAAGTAGTGGCAGGAGGATTTTCATATTTCCGTCTGGTCTCAGTCGAAGATCGTTATAACTGGCAAAATTTATAGACAAAAACGAGTTCAAATGAGAAAGTAAAGCTTGCTCGTTATATCATAGTTAACTATCTGCATGGATATGAAATATGAACAAACGAAAAGTCTATGTAAATTTTCGACGTTGAAAATTAAATCGACATAAAATGATGGATGAGAAACTTTCAGAAATATTGGATGTTTCTGATAAGTACGTCATATAAATTATTACGCACTACATTGAATGCATTGGGATAAAAATGCGCGAGTGTTAGGAATAGAGATATACTGCGACGAGGGAAGAGGTTAGCTCAGGAAAGATGGAGAATGTAAGCGCTTGAAATAGGAAAATGTAATGAGGATTTATTGAAAATTATTTAAGTTTTACGTTTCCCTACTTATTACTATTAATAGTTCCATAAGTATATTCCGATAATGTACCACATATAAAGACATCTCAATTAAAATTGACAATTTCTGATTTAATCTTCCACAGACAAGTAACTCGATAAAACAAAAATCATACGTCCAATTAGTAACAAATTACGAAATGGCGTATTCCTTGACAAGCCTCTCGAACCTGTCTTAGATTTATATTTTTGAGTGTGTTAATCGTGAAAATGGCAGTGATTGGAAACGGCATGTGCCTCTTAACTGATTAGGCCTTATCTGGCGAATCGGACCCTATACATATAAACACTCAAACACAGAAGACTTATTGTTTCTAACAAACTTACACGAATAGCGCTGCTGGAGTAGCAATGACTATTACTTTTCGTCTAGTATTATCTTCCCTATAGCAACGAAATAAAAACTATACATTAGGCTGATGAACGTCATAAGAAATATCTTTCATGAAGGAAAAAATAAAGTTTAAAATGATATATCAGAAAACTTCATGTTATGCAACTTACTGTCAACGTTTCCTAATGAATATCGAGTCAATGCATTCCAAAGTGACACATAAATATATAACATCATGTACGAATACTAAGTAGTGAGTCGACTTCAATCAATAAGCGAAATCATCAGACATATAAACAGGTCACTTAAAGTCAAATTGATAATTTTATGAAAGATAAAATTAATCAAATTTTTTACTGAAAAATAACTAAAAAGAATATTTTATGCATCTATGCGTTTTATGGAATCGTTGACAATATTCGGTATTCTGAACAAGTGCAAAATGTTTGATCTTTTGTTTAATAAATCGCAATGGTTTCCTTCATGAAACGCAGGATGAACTCGATCGTTCCCTCACTAATCTTGGGTAGATCTTTTCAGCAAAGATACCTTTGCAGTATCTAAAGACTACCGTTATCACAATTTTAATGGAAACTTCGGAGAAAAGGCAGAGAAAGTAGGAGTAGTAGCAGTATTCGGAGATAACACAACATGCGCTCGGAACACGTGACCGCAGGCGTTGATATATCAGCTACTTGTGCCAATATGAAACTAATGGATTTGCTCTCGAAAAGGTACTCCAGCCTTATCGACGAATTTAAATGATACTGATAGCGATCTATTAATTTTACAGCGAACGAACATTTTATTTGATCGAACACTAAATAAAGCAGATAATGAGTCGGTTACAATGTAAAATCGGAAAAGTCAAAACAAATCATGGAACAAAAAAAATAATTCCGGTACCATTAAGTACATTTATCGACCATTTTACGAGTAGGTATAACAGAACGGAGTAAGATTATATCTGTAGGAGCCCTGACTATGCTTAGGCACAAAATAAAGGGAAAACAATTTGAAAGAAAGACAATAAATGAAGATATCATGGACTGTTGTAATAATTAAATAATTAAATTATGTTAAGTAATTTACTTTTAATATAAAATACATAAGTAATACAAATTTGGATGGCACAATTTTAAAATAAATATTAGAAGATCGTACTCTTCTCAGAGTAAATTAATGCATGTTGGTGTTATGAAAAATTTAATTTAGTGGCATATGAAAAAAATTGTAACAAAGTTTATATAATTTTAATTTTTTCTTATCTGTGAATTTCCGTAATGTTAGTGGGAAATTCCTTTGTTTTCCTCCCCGCAAATTTGATCTCTTCAACAACGTTCCACTTAGCCAAACAAAAAATAATCACTGTACTATACTTTTAAAAATAACTTCACTTATAGTTTTCCTATACACTTTTAGAACTATTAATTTTCTTCTTTTGACGTATTAACTAAATTAACGTTTCCAGCGACTGCTTAAAACTCTCCTCTCCGAGACAGCTTTCACATTTTGTGTAAAAAGGACTCTCTCAACTTGGTAAATTTCGATTCTCTCTCTGGTAAATAGTTCTCAATATATTATACCAGTCAGCTCCGCTCCTCGACACTTCTGTTCGTGTCGTTAAATTTTCCATTCTTCACAATGTCACGAAAGACAAAAATTTAACGCAGCCGTCAGGAATTGGGCCAACAAATATATAATGTATAAAAAAGAGACTACATAACAATTATCTTACATGAACAATAAATAAATAATAATTCTTAATAGTTCAAGCTGTGAAAGAACTTGTATTAAGGAAACTTTCGAGTACTGATTATCACCCCATTGAATATATATTCACATGCATCTATAGTCAGTTACCAACCTCCGCTATCGCCTGATACAAAAGAAATTTTGAACGTGATTAACTACTCTTCTAATTTTGTTTAATTTAAAAGTATCCGTGTTAAGTGATCTAGTGCTGAAGTTTTTAAGCCTAAGAAGCGTAGCATTAGGTTTCTCTGTATTAACGCCCGTAAAATACTTTTTAAAAGCGTAAATTGTCCGAAATTAATAAATATCCAGGGATGAACTATTGGCAACGGTGTAACGAATTTATCACTACGAATAACTGTCAAGCAGAGAGAATGAAGACAGGACGAGAATATGAACTTCCTAATTCCGAACCACGATCCGAGTCGATTAAATGAGTTGGCGACTAGATTCCAACACGACGAGATATCGCGGTAGAACGACTAAAATATCACTATATTATCGCCTTATGTCTGTGCTTAATTGATTCTGAGAGCCTGTAACAATATAATACTATAAGTGAAGTTATTTTTAAAAGTATAGTACAGTGATTATTTTTTGTTTGGCTAAGTGGAACGTTGTTGAAGAGATCAAATTTGCGGGGAGGAAAACAAAGGGATTTCCCACTCTAACATTACGGACATTCACAGATAAGAAAAAATTAAAATTATATAAACTTTGTTACAATTTTTTTCATATGCCACTAAATTAAATTTTTCATAACACCACCATGCATTAATTTACTCTGAGAAGAGTACGATCTTCTAATATATTCTTCTAAAATATTACGATTTCACATCTGGCACTAAATGACTTGGTGTCTCTTAAAATGACTAATTATTAAAGCATTACATTAAATGTTAATACTACTTAACACGATTTTTATTTATTTATTGAAGAGAATTTTTATCCGAAGATATTACAGTTGGTATGAAAAGCAATATAGTAACTTAGCACGATGACTTCAAAAATGGTAAGAGTTTTGACTCGACATATAACTTACTACAATGCATCAGACTGACAAAATCAATAAATAAAATTAGAAAAGCAATCAGTCAAATCTTTAGCCGCAATTCTATAATACATCACTGACTTTTACTTTGGCTAGCATTGAGTTAGTAAGTGAAAATTAAATATTTGGCATCACGACTGAAATCTGTTAACTGCTGATTGGTTGATACTTGCCGGAAAACCTTGATTGCATCAAACCATTTACAGTACTGATAAATAGCGTTGTTTTGAAGTATTATTATACATTGCGTAATTCGGGAAATTATTGTTTCATTAAAGAGCATTGGCTCTAGAAACGCGTTTTGAATAATAAGTACGGTCAAACACTAAACAAGAATCTAAACGCTTATTCCGAAATCTAAATGATATTCTCTTCCAGGAGGACTCATTTTTTAAATTTCTGAGTCTCGGGAACAATTTTATGTATTTAAGCACGGACTAGCACCGCCACACTCTTAAGGTTGGAAGTTTCAAACATTCTTCGACTGAAATAAACTTCAGAGTGAAATCGTGTAACTTACTTGTCCAGACTGACTTCAATATCTGTTTATTTTCTCATTTCAAGTCAGAACATTGTCAATTGAAAACAACAAATTTTAATGGATAATAATTTAAAACTTCATGTTGTAAAGATAAAACCTAAGAGGGTAAGGATATCAATATTAGTCACAATTAAAGACATTATTATGAAAAGCATTATATAAACTACTGAATATTTATTCCTAAGTTACTAGTACGGGTGCTTACATTGGCATCAAGATGTTTCTGCAAATGTAGAATAGGAAAACGCCTGTCCTTGTTTCAAAATTAAAGATCGGTCACTGTTTGAATTAACGTGATCAAGAAATGAAACCATCCGTGAATCACTTCTACAGTTTCAACGACAAATCAACGTCAAATCCAGATGATAAAACCCGTTTCCTACGCAGAGATTATAGGATAATAAATAAATCCAACTGTTGGACGATGTCGTAAATCGAATGCATTTTTTTCTCCCGGAAATACGATAAAGCTTCCAGACAGCCCTATGTTGGCGTAGGACTCGACCTTGGCGCGCGTTTAACACGAAAGATTGAATGATTAACCGCGCTTCTGTATTCCTATAGATGAAACCAGATTGCGTTCGTCTCTGAATCTCTTTCACAACGAGACTGATCAACATTCGCGTCAGATGTCTCAAGGTTAACGTCGCGTCGTTCGGACTGTGTAACCGCTTGATAGGAAGAACAATGTGGGTATTACATCGTCCACATTGTCGCTTTTTTCTGACAGTGAGAGTGGAACGCAACGCTTCACTAGATGCTGAAAGATCTGCAAGGAATGCTCCTTTCTCTCGGTTGTTTCTCTAGACCGGGACGTGTTAATCAATTGCACAAGCAAAATTAAAAAAGAAAACAATGCCGTAACCGTGCCAAAAACGAAATTAAAAATTTGGAAGAAAAATGTGTAAATAGTAGAAAAGCATTTCTCTTTGTTTCGAAGAAAGTAATTCGGAAAACTAATATGTTGTGGGCAGAATGTGAAAATTTTTTGATGTAATGTCTTGGGCTGAGTAGCGTGAAATAATGAGTGTTGATACATATACACATCAAAAAAATAAAATTGGGTATGTGAGCCCCTGGTCTGTATATAACATACCTTACAATAATATCGGGGAAATTGTCTACTCTGCATCGTTTTGACACACGACTAGCTAAATCTCCTCAGCTACAGCTTGCTTGAACATATATTGTTTTTACAAATAAAGAAAAAATTCTTTAACGCAGTACATTTGTTTTAATCACGCCCCACCTAAGTCTTCTCATGCGCACTGTAACAGTTTTTTAAATATTTAAAAATTGAATTATTCCCTAAATGAAGTCTAATTACAACTTGCTCATGACAAATAAAATATTAATAAAAAGCAAATGTGCAAAACAGTTTATATGAATTTTTAGTAATTATTATTAGTATATAAAAGTAAAAATTATTTTTAGTAATTATTATTAAACATCCAACGTGAGGTCAATTCACTGGGTTAGTGAGATATTTGTGCCAGAGTTTTGCAGTAGAGTTTATATTTGTCAGCTTCAGTCTCAAGTTTCCCCTATTTGTAAAGGTGAGATGCCCATAGAGATGCATGCAATTGCAATCCTCCAATACAGTACGTACGAGTAGCAAACAATATTCCAATAATTTGAAGTTTATATTAATCAGAATTTTGAAATGTAGATCTATAGAAAGTACAACACTTAACGCAAACTTGTTTAAATTGAGATACCAACAATTATTCCTCATGTAGGGGTTGGTTTTTATATTGTGCGAGTTCATTTTCAAATTCACCTCTGAACAAATACAATTGTTCCAAGATAAAGAACTCAACGTTATTTGACATCATAAATTTAGTCCACAATATGATGGTACTTCTCAAAATTGACTAACACATTTTCGTAGTATTCAAAGACGATCATTTTTTGTCATAAGTTCTACAAACTCACGTCCTCATAATTCACCACTGCTTGCGAGATGAAAAATGCTTCCTTCCCACAAAAGTGTTTATTCAAATAGAAGAACACAGAAAGATTACATGCTGCAGATGTATATATGCAGTATAAGCATCATGTTGTTGAGGTATTCAGTCCTAAGACTGGTCTGATGTAACCCTCCACGCTAACCTATCTGCACAAGCCTTTTCATTCACTTAAAATTAGCACAACCCACATCCTCCGTTATCTGCTTGGCGATTTCCATCCTTGGCCTCCCTATTCTGTTCTTACCCCACACACTTCCCACTAATGCTAACAAAAAATAAAAACCTTACGATTTGCCGACGATATTGTACTATTAGGGGAGTCAGAAGAAGACTTGGAAACCATAATAAATGGCATGAACGTGGTCCTGGACAAAGAGTTTAATATGAGGATTAATAGAGGGAAAGTCAAGGTAATGGAGTGTAGTATGCGAAACAGTGGAATAACAAAGGGTGTTAAATTGGGAAGGGATATTTTGACGGAAGTTAAGGAATTCTGCTACTTGGGAAGCATAACTAGTGATGGTAGAAGTATAGTAGACATACGCAAGGAAGGCTTTCGCAAAAAAGAGGAATTTACTTACGGGTAATATAAGTGTTGCAAAAAATGTTAGTATGGAGTGTGGTGTTATATGGGTGCGAAACGTTGGACGGTAGGAGTTGCAGAAAGGAAAAGAATAGAAGCCTTTGAAATGTGGTGCTGTAGGAGAATGCTGAAGATCAGATGGGTGGATGGAGTTACTAACGAGAAAGTTCTAAGGCGATAAGTGAAGAACGAACAATATGAAGGGCGTTGACCAAGAGAAGGAATAGATTAATAGGTTACGTTTTAAGACTCGAAGGTCTTGTAAAATAAGCATTAGAAGGAAGTTTGTGGGGTAAGAACAGAAGAGGAAGGCTAAGCAGATTAGGGGGGATGTGGGTTGTGCTATTTTTATGAGGAAATGAAAAGGTTTGGGCAAGATAGGTTAGCATGGAGGGTTGCATCAGACCAGTCTTGGGACTGTATACCACAACAACAACAACAACAATAGCACTCTAAAATACTTAACTTTTCGGTAAGGTAAAAATGGAGTTTCGTATCGGACTTTTATGGTTCGAATAGAAATAAGTTAGCATTTTGTTTTTCGGACAAAAAATACTCTGGCGTTCTATTCTACAAATTATTGCAAAACTACAAAACTTTATAGTGCAACATTGTCAGAGAGAGGCATACGGACTGGCACTAAGGTGACTCATTGTGATACGAGTATCGCAGTATGACACATACGCTAGAATTGCTTCAGATATTAAAAACAGTCGTCCGTAGTGAGGCACTGCTAACGCTAATATTCAAAAAACATTTAGAGACCGTGTTCCCGATGAAATCCCTGTTTCAGCAATCGGTAGACGTGTAAATAAATTAAGAACGACGGGAATTAACTATGTCGGTAAGATTTTTGCAGGTCAAGTAGGCAGACATCCTCGACGACCTATTTGCACGCAGTCCACGACATTGAGAAGGGAAGGACGAGGATCCCAGGGCCACACACACATCTACGAGGGCCAAAAATTTAACTTCGTGTTACTTTCACTGTACAGAATCGATACCACTGTTGCGAAGCTCTTTTCTAATACTCTTAAGGAATATAGTACATTAACCGAAGGAACTCCATCATGTGTACTGATAAGAATGAGAAATATTAGCGCTCCAGGAACCAGTTATAGTTTACAGTTCTCAAATTTTATTCTGACGTGTTAATCTGCTCTGTCGGAACAGAAACAACAAATCTTAACCTTACTTTTGTAGTTTATTTCCTACAATTTAGACCACTGCAAATATTATTGAAATATTTAAAGTTATGAAAACAACGACTGACAATATGAACATGCATTAACAATATTATTAAGTAATAATCACAATTGATTCAAAATTCGGATACGTTTATTATTTTCAAGGGGTTGTAGTACGCGATTGCGTATCACATCAGAATTAATACAATTTTAGTATTAAATATAATTACCATTTATATAATGTCTATATATGTAACCGAAGTTAGGCCTAAGCTAGACGGAATCGGGACCATGAATGGACGCGATTGGTTAAGTAAGTGACGATTTAAAAGTCATCCTATCGACCAGAAAGGAAATATTAAGGTTTGGGTACTACCTCACGGGATGAGGCCGGAGAAGTCTAGAACGCTCTACGATATCGGGGTAATAGTAATTAACCAGGAATATATCTTGTCTTTTTGGTAAACAAGAGAATTGACCTGGATCCTCAGCTGCTCGGTGTCCTGTATTCTTAACGATTGAACAAAGCGAACACTTCACCCCGCCTTTCCGGTAGCCGAAAAAAACAAATATGTGTCATTTTCAAAAAAGATAGTTTAGTGACAATTTGTTAAGCCGTAAATCATTGACTTCAACGACGAAATATCCCGCTGAGTAGTGCCCCAAGAAATTAGCTGGCACACGTCGGGCAATTATATATCAAGCAACCATTTCTATAATGAGGAAAAATATCACGCTCACAACTTGAAACGGGGGTAAAATTTCAAGTGTGGGGGCGGAGCATCCAGAGTAAAACTAATGAACGTCTTGGAGAGAGAATTCTTTCGAACTCATTACGAAACTAATTCATTCATTAGATCATTTTCGTAAGTTTCGAAATTCAAAATTGTCAGTCAGTTTTGACTCGGCACATGTTCAGTTTCGGCCGAAGATCCAGTTATGGCTCATGAAATTTGTTAGAATTCATGTCAATTATTTATTCTGCGAATAAATATGTATATAACATCAGAAAAACTGTAATATCTTCGGATAAAAGTTTTCAATACTAAAAATAATTTTTTAATGTAATTTGTGTGCTCTGGGTGATTAGCAGCTGTGCAGTCCACAAACGCCGTTGGAATGTGTGAATGTTGACTTAACTATATTGGTCGGACAGTCATAACTATAGAGGAGAGAAATATCCGCCTCAAACAACCCTCTAAGCCAGCGATCGCAGAACATTACTTGCACACGGGGCATAAGATGCGATTAGAAGATACAAAAGTCTTACACAAATGTGGAAATTATTGGGATAATGTTTTAATGATGGCGGTAGCAATTAAAACCAGCAATTGCAACCTCATGAACCGGGACTAAGGATTTCAACTTGGTAAATCCAGGGATCGTGGGACCATACATGCTGAGGACAGGACGCGCACCATGTTACCTAGGAATGGAGTATAAAGGCGACGCGAAAACTACAGGACGGCACTTTCACTAGAGAAATATGGCAGAATACGCCATCGAAACGTCGTGGCTTATGCTTCATATGACCTGGGTGGAAACCGAAGAACCGCTTATTCAATAAAGTCAGTGTTTTACACAATTCTAATAACGAATTCTACGTGGTTAGGATTTGTGATTATGAAAACTAGTTTAGCGCCCCAGCCTTCACGCTGGTTAAATGAGATCAATATCCCAAATAATAGTGTATTATTGTGGGGGTATGGCCAATGAATAAACAGGGCGAAACCGGCACCACCTTCAGATCGATTCAGAACACTGGGAATGTATCCTCTTCCATTTGGAATAATCAAAGTCATGTTTACGGTGAACGGATTAAACATTGTTTCAATTGTATTTTGAGACATGTTACTAGTCAAGATCCAGATAAAAAAAGAAGTTTAAGTTCCAAGATGAAAAAAGTGGTATAGCTTCATTTACGATTGAGATCAGATCATGCTCTATATTAGCGTACGTCATTTTTATAAATAGGTCGCACAAAGTATTTATTTCCCACTTAAACATTGCACTTGCTTATCTTCGAGTGTAGGGCAAGAGAGCGACTGCAGTGTTAAAAGAATGCAAGGTAAAGGATGCAACCTACGTCCTTACACTCATTATTAGCCACGATTCTATACGTACAAAAATTACAACTGATGAACTGAAAATCAAAATAAAGTTTGTGCTCTTCCTCTCCAACTATTTTCGACATTGCAACAGTGACGCGTATGGTATAATTTTGCGAGTAGTACTATAGGCCTATCTGACTTACGACTTTAATGTCCCCTATATTTGACCCCTAGTAAAACTTATGAAATTAATACAATTCAGAAATTTTGACTGATTTACAGAAACCTGGCATTCTTTTGAGTTATATTCGTATCAACTGCTAACGCAATTAGCGACTTCGTTCTTACGATTCGGGCGCTAATTTTTGTTAGATGTGCATATTTGTTTTACAGTATGGAAACTCAAACACACTACATAAATGTCCTTACCAGTATTCGAACCAGGGGCTTCTGTGACGCTGACCACACCACACGAGGTCGTCTTTTTTATTCAGTTTTTTAAATTTAAATGTTTTAAAACACAGGTTATTAAATTAGTAATTTTTGGCGAGTTTGTTTGGAAATTTTACGAGCATTGTTATATTTCTTGAAATAGTTCAGTGAAAAAATGTCTGGGATTAACACGAGAGGTAATTTTGGGAGAGGAATCGTACAGCTGCTCCAATACAAGGGGACTCAGATGTTCGACGAAATTGGTTTCTAAGCGAATTAGTTGTCTATTTTTTGTCAAGAGGAGAGGAAATTACTCCCAAGTAGGAACGTTAAAGAATAGTACTCAATGACTTAATAAGCAAAATAAATTTGAATTAGATTTCGACACAATTTAAAATAGCCCTACATTTTTATTATAAAGTAAAATGCACTTATTCGACGGAACTGGGAATCAAGCCTCTTTTACTCAGGGTTATAATTCCTGTGCTATATAAACAAATTCGATTTACGAACCAAGTTAGAGTCCCGACATCGTGCAATATTTTCCATCTGCTTTCATAATTAAAAATTATCACCAAATTTCATAACAGACGTTTAAAATATAAACTTCTAATATTAAAAAAATTTAATGCACTTAAATTTTTACGATAACTTCATAAAACGTAACAGTTTCTGTAATATGTCTGGAACAGGTTTAGTAACCGAATGCATCGAAACAAAGGCTACTGGAGAATGGAATTAATGTCTCATTTCGTACGATTTTCTAATCAAACTATATAGCTTTCTCCACGAATACCGATCTTGTTCGAAACTTTTTTTCGTAAATTAAGTAAGAGTTTTAAAGTATAATAATATAAAAGACAAAATATTCATATGGAAAAGAGTGCACAGTCGTCGCCTCCGGAAATAAACAAATCACATTATTCCAATAAATTTGTGTTTTTCGGTAGCGTTGAAATTATTTTTCTGTCCTCACTTATAGCAGAAGAGACGGCTTGTTTTCGTGTATAGGTTAAATGTTTGGCGTGTGTTCAAGTTCTCAGTGGCATACTCAAAACGCAAATAAGAAAAAGTCACGTTCACAACCAGAGGTTATTTTCATAAAAAAATTAATTTACGAGCAGTAAGAAGCACTACAAGAAAGTCTATAATTTTAACTGGTCAACCGCCATTAACGACAGTCCATAACATATATGGCAATTCGACAAGTCTGGTAAATTTTTATGAAAGAGCAGGAAATTTTTCACTTTCCCGCCACTGTTGGTAAACGTGATCATTTCAAATATATTCATAATAGTTTTTAACATACGTCAGTAGTAGTTTATTGTTAATAGCCTTCTGTAGAGTTAAATGTGTAGCCAGGCGGAGACAATGAAAGAAAAAACGAATTTGGCGATTTCAATAAACACTTTCATTTGAAGAGTTGGAGAGCTGGGCAAAACAGAAGATGAAACTCTCTCCGGCAGCCCAATTGAGGTTACCACTCAGGAAAACATGAAAAAGTTTACAAAATCGTAATGAAAGACCATAAAAGTGCGTGAGGTACATGATACCGTAGGCTTCTCAACTGAACGAGTGCATTTTATACTCCATTAAAAATTGAGCATGAAAAAGCCGTGTGCTCGATGGGTGCCCCAACTGTTACCGCTGGAACAAAAACAAATTTTGGAAAAACATTTCAACGCAGAATGTAGTAATGTTTAGGGGCAACACACAAGAGCTTTGGCACAGATTCGTAAACGTCGATGAAGCTAAGATCGAGAGACCAAAAATCAATCGAAAGAATGGACAAAAAGTGGTGTAGGTGCACCGAAAAAGACGAGGACGGTTTTGCCCGCTGGAAAGGTTATGGTCGCTATCATTTGGGATTCTCAGGGTATAATATTCATAGATTTCTAGAAAAGGGTGCAACCATAACTGGGCTGTATTATGCTGCTCTGCTGTATCGTTTGAAACGACTGAGAAACGAGTAAGATTGGCGCGCAAGAAAGTGCAGATTGACCAGGACAATGTGCCAACACAGCACCAGTCGCAATGGCGAAAGTGTACGGGTTCGGATTATAATTTTTTCTCAGCCACCCTATTTACCAGACCTAGCACTAATTCACTTTTTTTTGTTCCCGAACTTGAAAATTGGGATTGGTGGTAAGAAATTTTCATTAAACGAGTTAGTAATCGAAACGGTGGAGTACTTTACAGAGTTTGACAAAACGTATTTTTGTGTTAATTGAAAAATTGGAAACTTGCTGGGCGAACTGTATATAGCAAAGGAAGGAGACAATGTTGAGAAATAAAGTAATTAAAAAATATTTTTTACATTTTTACCAGATTTGTCAAACAACCTTCGTAATATCGCATATTCTTCACCAACAGTTCTTGAAAGCTAGTTTCACGAACACTGTGAATATTTTCACAACAGATGTACTGCTGCCAAATTTGTGTAAAGGAATGATATTCACTCAAACTTTCCTATTTTATAAACACTGGTTACCGAGTTCAAGAATTAATATGTATCATGTGTAGAATTAAGAAAAAATGTGTAGGATAAAGTTGCGTAGATATTGACAATAGGGACATTCTAGTAATCATTAAGTGTACTCCGTGTTTCCTAAGAATGTCATGTCGGTCGTGAGTTCCTCCAAGGGGACACAAAGCGAAAGTGATTGAAGGTAAGATTTTAACGTTTTCCTGTAATTCAGTAGTGTTAATGAACGAAACGTTGCAGCGATAAGTTAATATTGATTAACGTTCTGGAGACAATAATATTAAGTTGGATCAATTCTGACTATTTTGTCTTATTCATAATATAAAGTTACTTGCTATGCGACGCTCTGATATTTACCTTTAATGTGCCACTCAAGAGTTTCCATTATTGGACCACCAACCAACAGCATACGTAGCAAACAATACTGATAATTGATATTGATAATATGACAATCAAATTCAAAGTTCAAGTTACCTCGAGTGACACCTTTTCCATGTCAGACGAACCGTCCCCAGGTAGAAAAATTAATAAAGCTCAAAAAATCGCCAGCAGGCCCTACAAACTGTAACAGGAAGAGTCGAAGAAACAAACAGGAGGCAAAAAATGAGTCTACCAAATCATGCACCAAAGAAGGTCCTAGAATTAAAGACTCTGTTGCTTTAGACATTTCAGAGAATTCTAGACCTCGATTTAAGGAGGAATCATGGTTTTATGGCTTCTGTAGCAATGGCATAAAATAAGACATGATTCAGTGCTTTTTATGTAGTGTGGGTTCATGAGAACTGTGCTGGTGTTAAGAGAGGGACCAAAGTGTTTTATTGTGACAACTGTAAATAAACTCCGCCTAACGGAAATGGAAATTTGTGGATAATTTTTTTTTGTCCAATCTTATGTTAGCCTACTATGAACTAAATTATTTTTAACATAGCCACAAAGGGTTCGATCACATGCTATTCAGATCCAGAAATCAACAAAATGCTCCCAAAGATAACAAAGATATGTATTGACACTTATTCAGATGTGTGTAGTATTTAACAGCCACATTCATGGAAACTGCCCGGCTCAATGAAGGAACCAGCCAGTCGCCTTGACTGGGTCGATGTCACGTCTTTTCATTTTTCAAATATTAAATTATCATAGAATATTTATGACTTCTGTGTCTGTTAGAGTGAAATGCAAAAGATAACTTTTACGTTAAATTGACAATATATATTACAAAATCAGACGCCGTTAACGGGGAATTACGAGTTTTTGATGCATGGAAAAGATATTAGTGATGAAAAAAAATTACATACTGAGCTAAGCAATCGTTTAGCTGCACAAAACCACAGAAGGTCGGCAAGCGGATTTTTATTTAGATTAGTTCTTACTTTTTTATATCTGTTTGAGGGCGATGTGTGATGCTTTTATTAAGTATGTTTCGGGGGATTACAGAGGTGTTTTTTAAAAAATAATTAATTTTGTTATTATGGAATTATTGAAAACTAATGAAAAGTTACATGTGAAAATCGCCCGGTGAATTAATTAAAACCAGCACCAGCACATAGATAGCTACAGAGCTTAATCAGACCTTAAAATATTTTTTATTGATTATGCATGAGATTTGTCAGTTGAATAAAATCAGCGAAAACTTTTAAAAAGCAGCAGAACTGAGTCGGGCATTAAAACAATAAAAATTGAAAATTTATATGCTTCAAAGATATCTTCAGTCCCGTACAATTTCTGGATTGCGGAAAAACTAAGTTAAAATAATATTCAGATGTCAAACTAAATTCGTTTGAACCATATTAAAACATTTTTGAAATGTATAGGTTATTTTCGATATTTTTTCCATCTTTCCAAAAATGCGACCAAATAAAGCTGCTTACCATATTTCATCCAATTCGGTTTGTTCTGTTCGTCGTTCACATCTAATTTTAAAGTATACTAGTATTCCCGTGGTTGGTTGAAAATCGACCGTAATTCATTATTATTTTTTAGTTTGAACGTTATTGCAAAACTTGCATTGTAAATGCATCAAGACACAATCGAAAGTATATGGAGTGGAATGGCATTCAGTGCGCATTTAAATGTATCTCTCAAATTAATTTCATTAGTTTCTATACGATTTAAATTTACATTTGGCCTAGTCCACAATTTCAATCGTAAAAAAAATTCTTATGCATACGCCAAAAAATGTATCTCACTCCGATCCATCAATGTTCAATGTCGAGGCAAATGAAGTTAGTGCAAATGTCTGATTGTACTCACTTTTTTGAAGCTATCAATAATAAATAGCAAGCCAACACAAATATACAATGTTTATACAATTTATGCACGTTTTATTTAATTTAGTTTAATGTATTCGTAATGTTTCAGGATTGTCTACTTTACTAGTTTGACATTCAGTAAGAACGTAATCAATGAATGTTTTTTATTTTATTTAATTTATTTATAACACGTTAAGAATAAATATTATCATTCTGCACTCGTTCTCCACGTAAACTTAAACTATGCTAAATCTTTAACTCCTTCGTGAGCGCAATGTGCTTCAAAAGGAGAACAAAGTTTTTCCATTACATATTAATATATAGATACAGAATTAAGAAGATTATGTCCGTAACACTTTCATGATATAACACATACATATAGAGAAATGTACGTTAGCGGAAAAAGGAAATATAAACCCTAGTTGCACACAGAAAATTAAGTGTCGCTCGCGCCTCCTGTGACATTCAGTTTATGTTGTGGAGAGGGCGATCTAATTGTGATCGCGAAGCTTGATTCGTTGTGCATAAAAAGAGAGAACATGCCCAATGAACATCATACTTTCCGGAATCAAGACCCGATTGCAGTAACATCTAGCAATGCAGAGCAAGAACTAGGCCAGATAAGAGATAAGCGAAGCATCTCCCTGTCTAGCAACTCTACATCAATATTTACTAAACGTGCATACAAATGAACAATGAAAGTGGTTTTAGGAACCTAACACTTCCGGTTTCTTTAATATACTTCATCGCAGACAATTTTCCTGAATTAAAAAAGAATATTCGTTCTTATATTATGGTAATGACTTTTCATACTTAGCCATAACTATAATTAGGCAATATTACATAAGATTATTATCAGCTGATAATGTGGCAATAGTTTTAGTTAAATATATACATGAACTGAGTGCTCATTCTAAATCATGCATACTGATTAGCACTATCAACTGTTACTGGTAATATTAATTGGGAGTAGATATACAAATGTAAAATAAACGTTCAGATCATATTAGAAAAAGGAAATATATATGTATATTGCAATACACTGTATTAGACATTCTTGGAATGGCTTTATCTTGATTTCACAATTTTTGTCTATTTATTCACAAACTGATTAGAGAAGTTGCAGCCAACAATAGCACTGCTGTAACTAGGCGCTAACTTGCGATTTTTTTGTCGCTGCGACTAAAGAATCCCGCTCGTTGAGATTTCATGCTAAGCGCACACTGCGACTTCCTTTATTATGGATTTCGTTGAAACCTGGTATATTATCGGAATTTTGATGCGCGCAAAAGTGACTACACTGCAAAGACTGTCTTGCGTTCTTTCTCTTCATATCAAAGAATGACGCCGTTACTATATATAAAGGAACGCAAGCCGGGAACGCAACTTGCAAGTTGCTACTTGATGGACGAGTGGCGCGCCAAACCAGCCCCGAGACCGCATTGTTGTCGGGGAGACGTATTGTCGTTTGGCTGACGTAAGCGGAAGCGTACAGGGTAGTCGTTGGTAGGGCATTGGAGGTGGATAGACGTCTAGCAGCCACGAGCCATATAAAGGTCAAGGGTAAACCACGAAGTGAAATCAAATCTCGCTTCATACAGTGTCGTCGGTAAGTGAATAAGCGATTTGAGAATGAATGAATGAATGACCACGCCCAGTTTTCGAATATCAACTTCGTGTTCTGAATCTTAATTAAAACTCTGAATTAAATATTTTGGTGTTTCTATGAACAAAAAATGCCTGGCGCCCTAAAATTCCTAAAATCCAATATCGAGGAATAGCTGAGCTAGATCGGAAAACACGGAATCTGCTACAATATATATATATATATATATATATATATATATATATGCGAGTGGTCGACTCTCACGCATAGATCCGGTGAATTTGAGCGATGGGCTGGGTTATTTTGACTAAGTGCATCGGTCGAAATGCATCGGCTTATTGGCATAGACTTGCGACTTCTGGAAACCCCAGGAGAAAAAGTGTAGCGGGGTCAAGTCGCACGATATTAGTGGCCCTTTCACATTACCTCTGAAAGAGAGAACCCCTATTCGTTCATGCAAAATGTCGATCGTGGAGTCAGCTGTGTGGCACGTAGCGTCCTGCTGGAACCATGTGTGTTCGTCAATATCCTTCAATTTGAGCCAAAAGAAATAGGTTAAAATCGCTCTGCAGCGCTCGCCGTTGACGGTGATAGCCTCACCAGCATCGTTTTCAAAAAATGTCCAGCGAGGCAAATTCTCGGCGGATCTGGCGCTCCTTTGATGCAACTAATTGTTTACCGAACCGTTTGTCTCCAATTTGGTCAACAAATGCTGAAGAGTCGACTTTGTAGGTCCACCGCGATCTGCCGTAAAATTACACGCAACTTTTGCACTAACGAACGCTCATTTTGATAATAAAGATTTATCATTTGGACGTGCTGCTCAATCGAGTAACTTGCCATGGTGATTTGTCATCAGTGACTGAATAATAAACATCAGATTAGACACACGCCACCAAAACAACATGATCGCCGTAGACTGCCAACGTCGACCCCCCTCCCCACTATTGGTAAGCTCTATAGAATGAAATTTAATTAGGGGAAACTACTGAATCCAAAGCAGCCGAGTATTCGTGGCCACGAGATTTCCTTTGATAACACCTCCAAACGATTAGTAGAAATGACTCCTTTCAAAACTGAAACTAATAGAAACATTTTATTTAAAAACCTTTCGGCTGTATTTCTAAACCTACTATAAATCCCTCGGGAATTTGTAAATCTACAAAACTCCTTTAACTTTAGTTCATTTCACAATCGTCCTCTTCCACTTTATATATATATATGTACCAAACGCCGAATCTTGGCAGTTTCTCGTCTCTCTGGAATAGACTAAATTTAGTATTCACTTAAGGGGACTGATCAGACTTGAGTGCCCAGCGCTAATTGCTATTCTTCTTCTAAGAAGACGAACAGAAGTTTTTACAGTTCGAAACGACAGGTTCTTTCTGCTTCTGAGAAAATTGAAAACATAAAAAAAATGCTCTCAATAATAAAGACCTGTGTGATCACAGACGTAAATTCAGGTACAGCAAATTCCTTACAATTATAGTCTGTCGATATAAATCACACTATTAATGAGACACGACTAGTCGTATGGATTGTCTAACATTATTTAAGGAAGGGAACACACGAGCTAGACGGACAAGAAGCTGGGAAGAGCGGCTGAATAATAGGTAGTGGGTGCATGACCGTGCCTGCACATTCTCATTTAGAGTAATGTGTTCCTATTTGCGACTAAATAATTACGCTATTACGAATCGCTACTGGGTGAGGCCTCGGGTACGATACGAGAGTTGAGCGGCAAGCGACAGGCAGCAGGTAGTTTGAGCGACTCCGCTCGCTTTAAGATTCCAAGCTAATTCAACGGATTTGTGGTTCCACTGGCTACATCAAGCGCGATCGGCAAGACGGTACCGCTCGACTCGCAGAGCCCACCTACCGACAGGACTATAAAAGGCTCTCATGTACTGCAGAATGCATAAACAGAGGAAGACGACAATAATTAATTATTTAATTTGATTATTCAATTTTAAAAACAAAGGAACAAAGTTTACTTTTTATATAAAACATATTAGTAATGATCAATCCTGCTTTTAGAACATTCGGCTAGTTAATTTTGTTGGCCCGGTTGATTACTTTAAGAAAAGGAAATAATGACTTACGGCTTCACTAAATGATAGATAAATACAGAGATAATGTTTGACGATGAATTACGACTTTAAGCTGAAAATATGTGGCAAGAAATTGACGATGATAGTGAAATAAAATTACAGGTTATGAAATATTAGTATCCCAATAATTCATTATTTCTTTCTTTTATCATATTTAAAAAGAATAGTAAACAAAATAGGTTTCCTATAAAAAGATATATTTAAATGAGTTATCATAGCTACGGCTAAGTCTATCTTCGGCTTGAAATGGTAAACTATGTGAAGGTAATGTTGATATTTACTTAAAATATTGTTTTATATTTTGACTGAATAGTTTAGGAAAGACCATGGTGGGAGAGTTAAACCTTAAACGGAAATAAAATTTGGTTTAGAAACCAGCTCAAGATTTTAAAAGGCCGAGGAAAAGTTTTTGATTAAATAATAACGGCTTTTAGAATATAGTAAAACCACACAAATAATAGATGACAGCAAAATGGACCTGAGAGGGAGAACGTAGGGTTTAATAGAGCTTTCATAGGGTGGGGAAAGGCAGTCCTTGGGAATTATTGGTTCTTGAACGACAAAGAATATTTCGCCAATTTATTTTAATTTTCGACTCAGATTCTCCAATTGAAAAACTGTCACTTGGCGGGAACTAAATCTTAAAGAAAATTTGATAAAATCCCCAACTACCTGCAACTAATCCAATGGCACAGGCCACGCAACAATCCAAAATTCAACTCAATTCATGTATGATTTGCCATTTGGAATTACCGCAACAAAAAATTCGCTTTGTATCTTATTAGAAACATGAAATCAATTTAATAATATAAAACATATATATTCTAAGTAAAATTATTTCGGACAACTAATTTAGCCGTAATTTATAAATAAAATAATCATGTCTGAATTTAAAAGTAATTAAAATATATCGTAACGTTTACAATATATTCATGTATTACTAAGTACAACGATATTATGACAATGTAAATGTATTTAACGATTATATATAAATTTTTGTATAATACATATATGTATTGTGACATCCTTAAATATAGCGTTCATTGTTTTCTTGCATTTGCACACTCTTAAATTACAATGACATAGAACAGCTGACAGGGTGTAACGGCTGACGTCTCTAAAAGTTCTGATATAATTTGTAATTGAGGTTGAAAATGACAGTAGGTCCAAAGTTTCAAAGGAAATAAGTAATTATTTTTCGAAGACTAGAATGTTTTCTATTCTTCTGAAACATAGCATTACATCAGATTCAATATTATGGAGTGAGCATATTTTAATCTACTTGTAACCTTTTTTTATATAAGTATATTATTCACTACGTCACAGTTACTCAGCAAATGAAAAACTGTAAGGAAGTAGGCTGCTACTCGACCAAGATTAGTAAAAATTACATCAGCTGTACTTTTGACTTTTAACTTCTACGGAAGAATGCGTCATATTACGCAGAACTAAAGGTTCCACCAACTTCCTACTACTACGGAAATTTAAACTCTTATCTTGGGATTTAAACTGCACTTAAAACACATACGAGACATGGTTGATATCCTGGTTTTCTAAGTTTTTTGGCAATAGTGATAACATATTTAGAATAGAACTTATCTGGTGTTCCATTATCAGTGGTAGAAATATTGTGAGAAGGTGGAAGATGGATCAAATCTTTTAGAAATTTTCCTACATAAGTTTGAAACACAAACCAGTTTTCCCTACAAAATTCTGTAGGCACTATGTCGACGATATTTCCGGAGTTATGCAATTCGCTTTTGGTGTACTGAAACATTTTTTGTAACTAATTAATTATTTCAATACAAAATTAAAATTCATTAAAGCGTCCTTGACGTACTCGTCACAAAACAACTAAATAGACTTGCAACAATCACAATAAAAAATAGCTAGTATATGTTGTTGTGGGACGCAACCCTCCATGCAAATCTATCTTGTGCAAGCCTTTTCATTTCTGCATAAGTGAGTTATGCAAATATTTACTTGCATTTGGTCACCATTAACTTAAATTATGATGATATGGAACAGCTGACGGGGTGAAACAGCATCCCACATCTTCCCTAATATGCTTAGCGTATTCCATCATTGCCTCCCTTTTCATTAAAACCGCAAACACTTCACTCTAATGCTAATTTTACAAGACCCTCATGATACAGAACGTGGCCTGTTAATCTATTCCTTCTCATGATCGTCCATTGTTCGTTCTTCACTTATCGCCTTAGAACTTTCTCGTTAGTAACTACATCCGCCCATCTGTTCTTCAGCATTCTCCTAAAGCACCAATTTCAAATGCTTCTATTATTTTCCTTTCTGCAACTCCTACCGTCAAACGTTTCGCACCCATATAACACCACACTCCTTGACGTACTCCCCTTATACTACAATATCATCGGCAAACCGAAGGGCTTTTATTTCTTCTCGTTCTTGTACGATTCATTTTCCATATTACGTTTTAACTTCCTTCACCGCCAGTTCTATATATAAAATAAACAGCATGGGCGACAGACTGCATCCTTGTCTTACTCCTTTCTTGATATCTGCTTTCTTTTTTTGGTCTTCAATTTAATTACTGATGTCTGAGGTTTTGGATAAGCTTTCTTTCTCAATATTTTAATCCTGTCGTCTTCAAAATCCTTAGTAATGTGTTTCAGTTAACATTATCAAATACTTTTTCTAAATCTACTAATGTCATGAACGTAGGCCTGTTTTTTTCTTATCCTGTCTTCTAAAATTAGACACAGAGTCAATATTGCTTCTCTTGTCGCTACATTCTTCCTAAAACCAAACTGATCTTCTCCTAACTCGCATTCTATTTGTCGTTCCATCCTCATATATACTATTTTCGTTAAATAAGAGCCTGCGGGGAATATGTCGGAAATGCCTCGCACAATCTCTTTGGGAGTCTAAGACCTTGGGCATATGGCAAGAGGTGTCGGCTGATCCCATTGGATCAGTCGGCCAACTGCCTCCTGAAACTGGTGGAGAGATGGAGAAGGGAATGCTGCAACCCCACAACAAACTGGTCTCCCGTCATTCGGAAGGGCATGAGAATAGTACCCAATGCCCGACCTACATGAAGCAGGTTTTCTAGGGCTTTCCCCGCATCTCTTTGGGCGAAACACCGGGTAGGATCCTTAAACCACAGCCCAGGGGTCCTAGTTTTGTCTAGAAGACAAACTTTATAATTGGAAAGAGTTTATCTCAGTATTTGGAAAATTTTGAGTCTGTAAAATGAATAGTACTGGAGCAAATAAATTTTGATAGGCTTAAGATTATTAAGCATGTTTGGCGTGTCTAACCCCTTTTCCTTGAAGACAAAGTTTTTTTTTACTGTATGAAACGCGGATTTTCTCTTTCGTCTTTCCACTCTGTCATCATTTCTTGTATTACATACATACACAGCTTTATTTTTTCCCCAATTCTACAGTGTGTATCTACAAGGAAATCACGACCAACCAACAACGGCAAAGTTCAATTTATTTCTGAAATGACACTATACGCGATGTGCAATGTGGACAGACCGTGTGTTTTTGATATCTATAAACGAGAACGTGCAATAGTGCCACACCAAATTCATTACAGAAAATAATATCGATTTGACCGTCTGATGATCTTAAAAAGTGCAAGGGAGACACTTCATATCAAACATGTCTTAATTCTATTCGCTTGTCATCATTTTGACGATAACTTAACATTATATATTTATATTTCACCCGCTTATGATGGGCACACAGCATCTGTTCCTATAAAATTTACCAAGCAGGTGCTTAAAAACGACAGTCTCCAACTTAGTAATTTTCAATTTTCCTTTCAAACAATAGCTCTAAATAAATTTCGTCAGTCGGCTCCGCCCACTGATACTTTACTCTGCACAAATAAAGGACGTAAAATAATGCACGAGAAAACATTAAAACTTCCTCAGAATTTATATTTATTAACAAATATGAGACTTCAGTATTTTAACTGTTTACAAGGGTTCTTTTTCAATACAAAAACAACAGCTGCTACATGATTTGTGAAAATTTAAAGGTCGTCTTGTGAATTAGCGAACATAAAATCACATGATGCCTGAATTAATTTCGGTGGTGTATAAACTGAATGGATGCTGTCTACATACACCAGGGTAGGGACGAATTTACCTTGCAATCTGTGAAATGCAATGCTTGCTGAAATTGGAAAAGGTCTACTGAATAACTCTATTGGTTCCAACAATGGCAACAGAAATTGTATGTAGGATTGTTAGAGGAGAGAATTCCCGTGGAACAGTCCTAGCCTCTCTGAAGCAGACATACCGACGTCACATGGGTAACTGGGTATATATTCTATCATAAACTCTCAGTAATTCGCTGATTCAAAAGTTAGATTCATATTAAATGATGCCTTTAATAATAATAGCTTTAGAATGGGTTAATTGTTTAATTTTCTGTGACCAAGGTCTTATACACAGATTTCCATATTTTACAATATTCGTTACGCTGTTTATATTATTTTATATGAATGCAATGGATCATAATGTTATTACAACGAAATTTGAATTCCACAGCAGTAAAGCCTAGTGGCGACAATGGCGGGTTTCTGAAATATTCTAATTAACGAAACCACTTTATTACGGATACAATAATTCAGCATACAAATTCTGAGTTTCTAATTGTTTCCAGATATGCCTGTAGATATATATATATATACTAATATGTTAATCAGTATATAACTTCAGTAACAGAATACAAAATAAAAGGCTACACGTCGCAGTTTGACGAAATATAATGAATCACAAACGGGTAATTTCCAAACTATTTTACCAAATTCCAAAGATATCGGAAATTTTTCAAGGTCAATAATAGTTTATTTTCATTTTGTAATTCTGTTTACTGAAGTTATATATTTTAGATTTATACCGCGGATTTCGCAATGGACTTAGTGCTTCCTATGTTTCTGTAATATCTACCAGATAATTAACAACAGGCGTGTTTGTTTGATACGTCTTGATTATTAGCGGCCTATATATGTTTTCCGCAACCGGGTTTCATGATGAATAAAAAATGTTGCATTTGTACGTAAAAATAAAACTTGCCTACTCTAGTTTAAATATTGTTAGATATAACCCCAAATTGGAGCCGGTCTGGAATTCAGCGAATGAGAGCAGAGAAATAGACAAATGCTACCACAGGAGACAATTCAATTATGAATGACAAACCGTTACTACAGAAACACAGTTTCTCATGCGTAGTAGGCAAAGGGATCAGTTTGAGCAAAACTGAAAGGAGTTTACTGACGGCAAAGTATGGCGAGAAATTCTAATTTGTCGATGGAAAGTTGCCCCATCCATTTTCGCTTAATGGATAATTTGGATTGGGGAGGAATATGCCTCCACCAACGACGTAAATTGTGTGCTCGAGTGATTAAAAACGTGTTTTTTGGGAGATGAAGGACAGAGATCGGAGTGCAAAAATAGGATATTACTTTTATTGGCGATCGTTTGTGTTGGTCGTGAGCCGTGTATCCGTGCGAGTATAAATGGGGCTCTAATTCTTGGAGTCACTGAGGTGTTTTGAATGAGCAAAGTACTTGTTTGCAACGAGTAAGTAGAAAGAAATATTTGAAAGGAATTCTACCTGGACCGGAATCTCAACACCGAAGGTAGGAAATAGTGGCACCTGGCTGACGGCGACGGTAGACTTGGGAATAAAAACGGTAAAATGTCCTTAATGTAATCTTTTTTCAATTTCTTCACGCACTGTCAATTCTGAGGTAGAATTTTCATCTTAAAGTCTGGTTTTAATGAGAAGGCTCAAAGTAGGCGCGACCCAGGGAATTACGTCTCATGGCTCTAAATATTTAAATCTCACTACCATTGAAATATATATATCTGTAAATCACAGTTTTTAAAATGGTTAAGTAAATTGTAATTCTTTTTATTATAAATTTTATTGCTCCGAAAGCCGGAGTATTTAATGATGAATTGTGAATAAAAATAATATTACTTAAATTGTCTAGTGTTAAAAAATAATTTGTTCAACATATTTTCATTATATATCCCCATAAATTAGATTATCCCATTACACAACATCCCAAGAATTTACTTGTATGGAGAAGGAAAGCCTTATAAGTATTTTAGTAATACTAAACTGATTGAAACTAGGAGTTACTTCTCCTTTGAGCATTTTGATGAATTGTGGCAACAGCCAATAGCTGAAGTAATTCACACGGTAGTCGTGTGCTGTCTTTGATAAATTTTTAACGAATATTTACACTTTTTACAGTGTATACTGACGATCTAAGATGTTCAGATACATCATTTGAGACGTCACATCATTTGAGACGTCACATCATTGACGTTACACTTGGGAATTCCAACTAATAGGTCCTTTGATGAATTTAGTACGCAATAAAGGCAATTTTAGGTCCCTACCAGCACAAAACATTAATGAAACAATGTCCTATAGATAAATAAACCTATTTTTAAGAGTTGCAGTATTCTTATAAAACATACCGTAGTAAGTGAGCAGAAAATAATTTTAAACGTCTAATAACATTCTAATAGAATGTGCAGGGAATGAGTAATAGGCAAAGAAGAATCAATATTTACTAGAGCAGGTCAAAGTGCGACTGGCCTAAACTTCAGTCATAGCTTCGTCAGTAAGAATCACCTCCATAAATATTAATCCAGCAACAATAAATCATTCCTATGAATTATACAACTTGATAAAATATTTTAAAAATTTACTTTTATAAGTACTATGGAAATTTTCCAGGGACAACACAAACTAATTTACTGAATTGGAATACAATTAATTAGAATGGAAATATACTACCTACCTAATTTGATATATAAATTTTTAGGCAAATTTAATTCAAGTAAATGCGTATTAATTACGTTTTATATGTTCAATGCGTTAGCGATATATCTTACTTTTTATTTTGGAATTAACTACTTCCTTTTGATAGTTCACTACTTTTAGGAGCATGATATAACAGAATAAGAAAAGATGAAGACAAAAATTAAAAATAAAACGCAATAGAATAATTTTAATTCTCTTCGTCCACTACTTTCAGGGCCTCTTCAGTTTTATAATTAAAACAACAGAAATTTAGTGCTTTTACTGTGGCATCTAGGGCTGGCAATTGCACAAAATTTGTGTTACGATTTTAAGTAAAGGACTGAAAAGGTCCCGGAAGTTGGCGACGAAACGTCTTATTTTGAATTAAAAATATTCTATTTCTGACTTATGGTCATTTATTGTTTTATTTATAGTATTAAGTATGATTTATCTCATTGTTTTATTCATACAAAATAGAATTGAAAGAAGTTAAGAAAAGGGCAGTGAAAATAAAAGGAGACCCTTGCAATTGTAAGTACAGTTTAATAGAGCAAGTAAAACAATCACTGAAAATAAGTAATCCCTAAAGTGAAGCCAAAAAATGTGTTAAACATTCATTTGAATGATGAATTGGCATACGGGTTTATTATATATAATTCTTCTACCAAACTTGTGCTTTGACGGTAATAATTTATACGGTTCTATATAAATAGAAAATCTATACTTGCTCGAATACCGTTTCACACTGCAAGGGAAATATTACACACATTAGTTCTTGATAATATGGCTTATTGGTCATTTTCAGGACGATGACGGAACTAGTCTAAGAAACGTCGCGCTTCTCACAAGAACTGACCCAGGGTTGAAACCCGAAAACAGTATCTTCAGCCACAATTGTTCGAAATAGCTTAGAAACGAACCAGAAGTATGTTCAACATAAATCGTAATCAGTCTAGAACATACCATTGAAGAAGTTCTCATCTTCCGTCTCAAGTTCTGTCACGCAATTTAAAAAGTAACGGAAAGAATATCATTTTACTCAGAGTGCGGGCTAGAAATCTTAAACGGGTTGCTTAATTTATCTTCATTGCATTTAGAGTAAGACAAGTCGTTATACACAGTCTGATAATATGACTCATAATAAACTTGTCAACGACCATTCTGAGGCATTCCAAAGAACCAAACCCTCATTTGATTGCGTTCTAGGCCTCGAGTTTTTTGCTTAAAGTCTGCTTATTAACGAGGCAAAACTAAAACGTTTGCAGCCATCAGGTTAGTGACGTTTTACCCATTACCATGAAATGCACGTGACTGAATTGTGAGAAGTGCGTTAAGAAACTGGTTTGTTTGTATTTCAAGGCCAAATAAATGCGCCTCGCGTATTCGGACGCCAAAATGCCAAGAGCCGCAAGCCATGTGCTGAACTTTGTCCACCGTAAAATGTGTAAATAAATATACTATTTCCAACCGCCCATATCTATTATCAGAAGCTTAAGTGAATCATTTATATCACTTTTGGTGTAACGTGAAATTGAGATCAACTTGTGAGACCAGTAATATGGAGTAGACTTGGAGTAGGGAGTAGACTTGAAAATTCCAGGCGAAATGCGAACAATTTACAAAAAGTATATCAATGAAAAAACCAAATACTCGATAAGCAGAAGAAAGTGTGAT
This sequence comes from Eucriotettix oculatus, assembly GCA_034510155.1. NCBI lineage: Eukaryota > Metazoa > Arthropoda > Insecta > Orthoptera > Tetrigidae > Eucriotettix > Eucriotettix oculatus. The sequence continues at coordinate 199,057,685 of CM067376.1, read as the reverse complement.
AGATATGTTTAGAAACAATTTAATTGTGGGTTAATAAGCGGTCACGACATGTAAAGACAGTTCAAAGGTTTTCAAGAGATCATGTGACACACAAAGTTATTAAGAATGATGTAACGGGAGAGACATTCAGAATTATAGCGGAAAATTTGCTAGGAACATTCCACACAGTATATTCAGGCCTCTAAAACTCATCGTGAAGTACTATAAAACTTTTCGGGTCAACATGAATTAATAGATAACAACGAAAGGACTCTAACAATAGCAGGTCGATTCAGAAAAGGCAAGCAAAAAGCAATACCAATGTATACGAAACGTTGAATGTGAAATGTTTCTTTGTAACTAGTCACATTTCTAAGTCCTAGTTATTAAACCGAGAAGAGACGGCAATCTTCTTAACTCAAATCGGAATGATTGAATATGGCAAAAATTAGTCTTAAAATCGAAGAGAAAATGTGATCGAGTCCAAAAGATAAGACTCCTTTCCTCAACTTAGGGCAAAGCAGATGAAGAGATGCACCGCGCCAAATTTAAAGCTGACAGGTGATTGAGCAATCAATACAAACGTCCACGGCATGGTAAGTTTCATTAAAAGGAACATAATTAACACCAATACAATTAACATACTGTACTGAAAAATCGGAACGGAACACCACTTAAAGTCTTCTTAACAGTGGTCTTGTAACTAAAGAAAACATTCCCTGTAATCACACTTTTGTAAATTCCGTGGTATATGTAAACTTGTCAAGTGAAATAAAGACCTTGAATTAAATACTGTCAAACAAAGGAGCACACAGTGAACGGCTTGACACACACAAAGAAAATGTGATATTGCACCAGAAATAGATCAATAATGATGTAGAAGACAAGAGTCAAGTGAAGGAAACATGTGATTACCATGAGAACTAACATAAAAAATAATTTAAATTTGATTCTCATTTACATCCTACAATTGAAGGCAATTAACATTTGTATGCTAATATAAATTACTGTACAGCAAAGTGTAGTTCTAAGTACTTACAATCATTGTTTAACTTATGAAAAAATTTGTGCGTATTATTATAATAATAATAATGGCAGTAAATAATTCACTCGACTTACCTGATGACTTGAAGTTCTCAGCATCATCAACTGGAATTATTAACAGCGGGAAAATTCCACTAAGTCCTATAATTGCCGAACCTAACAGCGAGAAAACCCAGGGATTATACTCAAAATTCTCAAATGTTGTTGCAATGACAGATAACACTGTATTTGGTACTAGAGCTAATAGCATTTCTTTGTATACACTGAACATTCCTAGGGTAGATGCATTGCTCATGTGACAGTCTACTAATATTGAAGATTCGTTCGTAGAACACATATTTCTGCGGTTTATCACACTGTAGAGAAAATGTTAAACAAAGAATTTTGTTACTTTGTAAAGAGTAAAAATTTACTTGAAGCACCACATGAATCTTGCTACAAAGCTGCGCCGCGACAGCGACTGATATGAAATCACTTCTCAAGAGCCTGTGATAGGCATTACTCTCAGTGCACAATATCACTCTGATAATGTTGAATAGAGTCACTTTTGAGGACTCCTAACTACTCACACACACTGGTGCGGAGCAGCTCTCCGACTGATGCCAAAGACCATTTCAAAGACTATGACCAAAGAACTTCGCTTTGTTTACATGGAGACTGTGTGTTTCCATTGCCAGCCACTAGATGGCAAGCGCTTACATTCTCGTGTATCCCAGCTTTCAGCTCACTACCTTGGAAATTTTTGAAATCATTCTATAAGTTCAATTGAACAATAATAATTAAGTACTTTTCATTAATGTTAAAAAATATCATGACAACTTCATAAAAGTAATCACGAGGATTTGTTTTATAATGTAATTATAATATTTACAATTACGGAAAAAAATAATCTTATTTTGTAGAAAAGTTATTCAAAAGAATCTAATATGACTTTATTCATTCAAATGTGCAAACCAAGCAGTAATTACTGTTCTATATAAAAAACATTCTATTTATTTTCTCTTCAGGAAGTTTCAGAATTAACTTAAAGGATAAACGTAGAGTTCTTGTATTTCTAAGAAATTCAAGGAACAAAATCAAATCTCCGAATGTTATAATTATGGAATATATATGCTATTACAACTTGCATCTTTTATATATTATTGATAATAGGAAAATGATTTAGTGACACCTACGGAGTTTATATTTCCTTTCAGTGCCCGCGTCGCGTAATTTATACTATCTCTGGCGAGAAGAACATAGTGAAAAAGAAATCATTCCATGACAGACAAATTAAAATGTATGTATTTGTTTTTTAAGTTTTTAACGTGAAATACAGGTCGGTTTAAAGTAGATCTTATCCAGTGGCGGCTCGCAAGTTTTTTGAGGCATATGATAAATCACCCATAGTAATGGAACCAATGATCGATGGCTGTGGCAAATGTCCCGTAATATGCTACTATCTTAATTCCATCAAAATAAAATATAGGCCAATTGATGTCTAAGTCTTAAGATCAGAAAAATTTAAAACAATATTTACACACATTTGGAACACGGACAGTATTTTTCCTTCGTGCATGTCTTAAATGAATTTAATTTTGGTAGTAAGGCACACAAGATGGCAGTATTGTATGAAGGATCCTGCGGTCGTTTTCGCAGTATGATGAAAGTCCACGAAATCTTCTTCTTTGGCTCTACAGCTCATTGAGGCCCTGGGCCTACTGGGTCGACTGCGGACTGATATCTTGCACACGAATTTGGAGTGATACGTTGTCAGCGTATCAATTCTCCGACAGACTTAATCCCAAGTCCTCGAAATGCCTTCAATATTTTCGATATAACCTTCGTCTAAGATTTCTAATTACTAAATGAGTCGAATTTATTCTGATATCGTTGGCGGCCAGTTTAAAGTCTTCGAAATCGAAGCAGAATTACATAATCTTAAAATATTATTATTACAAAGTTAAAATTACGAAACAAATAATTCTTCCTAGATTACTTCATGTACTGCAGCAGTTGGTCGTTATGATTCAGGAAATACTGGAAAGGACCAGCACCGGACCCCGCGTATGCCATGAGGCTTTACGAGGCGAATGCGCGTATATGGCGTACAGAGTCTAGAAGGGCTCCTGCTCGCCGAAGGTGCTCTTTTCATCTGTTGAAATCCGGCCGAGTGGAGTAAACCAGGGATTGCACCGAGGCACTTCTCCACCCGACCAGCTCGCGAGTTGCGGATTATGTTGCTCAAGTTGCGTACGGTTCCCACACCCGAGTTTTTGACCAATTGGAAATGCACTGCACCCGCAACGGCGAGAGTGCCCTTGGGGCCGCTGCCTTATCCAAGGGCTGGTGGCTTCAATTGCCGGGCCTGGCCCGCCCCCTACTCTTAGGTTACACATACCCAGGCAGCAACTTGCTAGCACCGCCACCGTGGGGTTTTTGAGCGCATACCACTGCCCGACAGGGTCCAACCCAACTTTGAGCAGGGCTGCCTCCCAGTAGAACGACAGCTGGGCTAATGCTCACCCCTTTCTACCTGTATTTTTCGCTGAGGGCTCAGGTCAGCCTCTTTCACCCATAAGGGCCGAACGCAAAACCCCGATGGGAGCGAGTACTTCCCGACGACTGGTCGGGTTCACCCTTAATGGTAGCCTCATTCCCCAGAGGAGCCAAGGGTGAATAACTCCGTTGACGGGGAGTACCACCCTGAGAAACTTCCCGTTTCCTCCGGATTGCTGCACCTGGTTTCTGAGGCCAGACGCACCCCCTTAGGAAGTGGAAGCTAGCAGCTATCCCCTATGGATGATCTGCGCAACCACTCAATAATAGGAGAATTACACCCAGACAGTTTCATCATCGCATATCTAAGTATGGCTAGCAATTTCCATACTCGACACCTTAGCCCGAGGGCTTGATACTGTCTTGAGATGAACTCAGTTACTAGAGCCACCGCGTGATGACTCCGACCTGTCTGTGTCCATCCCCCGAGCTCATAAAGGATACTAGTTCCCAGCGAGCCACCCTGGTCCGCCCTCTACTATTAGGTTTCACATACCCTGGAATGACAGGCGGGACCCAATACCACGGCACATGACAGATGCACGCTGCTCCCCGATTACGCCATGACCGATTAGATTACACAGGGGCACGGCGGGTAGGTTCGGCCTCCGACTTGAGGATGAGAGGCTGTACACACATCATCCCCCTTCCGCCCCCCATGTACCGCAGCAGTTGAACACATATGCACCATCTGCCACCTGCTTGCTTTCTGTCGCTATGATAATGTGTCTTTACCTATTTTTATCCGCCGTACACGAAGCATGTCCTTGCCAGAATTATTATTGAATCCTGAGTCGGCATACAGAACTTTCAAAGATGGCTCCTAGGTAATAATTGTTTCTAAAATTAAACTTATTATATTGCAACGAAGTGAATAGTATTATGAGTGAATGTTCTGTGCCACGCATTGTAGAGACGGACCCGACAATGAGTTTAGGGTGAAACGCAGTTCTCAAATAATGGGATACGGCTCAGGAGCGAGCATGTCCATTGTCGCAAGTGCTGGAGGTTGGCTTTTTATCACGCCAAGATCAGTTTCAGGTATTTTACCCCTGATGAAAAATAACTTTTTTTTATCTACGCTGAGCTAAGCTCATTTCAATTTCCAAAGTGGAATAATGAAAAATCAAAATTGTTTATATTAACTTTTGTGTAAATTGTTTAAATTAAGTTTTTTTAAATAAAATTGTTATTAAATCCTTTTTTTGTAAATTATTTTTTACTCCTCACGTTACATTACAATATATTGTTTGAGGGCCACATGGTACTTCACATCGAAATATCTGTGAAGATTAACGAAAGAGAAAGGGAACGTGTATATAGAACAGCAGCCGAGCTATGCCAAGTCCCATCAGTCTGAAGTTACAACACCCCCAGTATCAGTCGAATATCCTCCGGCTTTGTTTTGTGGGGATGTTACTGGCAACATTGACTGGGTTCATCTACATCTGGCGTGGATGATTTTTGAGAATTTCTCTTTGGCTTTGAGAATCCTTGGTTCTAGGACAAACTTACTGATAATTATTTGGTTCCTTCCAAGTGCCAAACAACAACAATAATGCTGTCTGCTTGTTTTAGGGGAATTTTCCTAGCTGTAATCGTCCTTGTACTACAAAAAACTACTAAATGTGGTTTAAAAACAACGGGAACTTTCGTTATTCTTAAATAAACTTTATTTATTATCCCATTCTAATGTAGTCCTCTTCAGATATAATGCAATTGTACCAGCGCTTTTTCTAATTTTGGAATCAGTTCTCGAATTCACTTTTCGGTATAGTATTCAGATCTTTCAGCTACTGTTTTCATTTCGTCAATAGTGTGTAAATATTTGATGTGTGGGAATGGGTTTATTTAATTTATTATTTAATATAATTTGCCCCACATTGGTGGAAGCCACTTGTAAATTCGATACGATGTCCGATATCTATTCCCTATAATCAAGCCAAAATTGACATATTTCCATAATTTTATTTTCTTTATCCTGTTTGCCAGAAATAGACATAAATCATAGTTGTTCGTCCCAATTTAATCAGTTACTAATGAACGTAGACTTTCCCGGTGAATAATTCGGATGAAATCTTCACGGTTAACCAACCGGGTCAGGTATTTCGTTGAATGCGCCGTATTTATACCTACGGAATCACCTGATCCATGCGGCGATCTGATTGGTCCATGTGCGTCACCTGTGGAAGGCCTGTCTGTCAACTGAGCTTGCATATCACGTATTGTCGTGATAATGGGATCCCATGCATTATTGATATGGTATGACAGACAGGCCTTCCACAGGTGACGCACATGGACCAATCAGATCGCCGCATGGATCAGGTGATTCCGAAGGTATAAATACGGCGCATACAACGCATGACGACATATAGCCTGAAGACGGCGGCAGAAGATGGCCGCAGAAACGTTGTGTTCTTTTAAATACCTGACCCGGTTGGTTAACCGTGAAGATTTCATCCGACTTAATCAGTTACGTTTGTACGTTGCATGTACATTGATTGTCTCCTTAATACCACAGTATTAACAAAATTAACGAACTTTATATGATTTATATACTGTGTCTAATATTTATACAGGCTGTTAAAAAAGCGTGTTATGGCCTAAAAATTAGATGGAGAATATTTAGGTTACAAAGTTTTTTGTGTGCGCGACAGTCACCGTGACCAAAAGCTGTGGTCTCATAGATCGAACAAAAGGACCAGGCTTTTCTTCATGGACAATACAGGCTCGTGTCTTAATGTAAGGAGTCCGTGTTGAATTCACGACCTCTGTTAACTTAGCAAAACTAATCTAAATCAACTGCCATTGGATGCAATTATGAAAAATCAAGTCAATGGCCACTATCCAAAATCAACGTTGATTAGCTGTTGTAAAATGGAGGAGAAAATTGAGAGGACGTTGTGCGAGGAGCATAGTTAAATATTTTAGTTCTGAGTCGTGATCAAGGAAATATATAAATTCAGGTCCAAGTCGGGAACAAGAATTCTGTGATGATATCCAGCCGGAGTACATCAACGGGAACTCCATGCCGTCCCGAGTCCACTTTCTCGAGGCTCACCCGGCATCGCCGTTCTGTTGATCTCGCCAGAGGCATCGCCATGGTGGACAGATACCACCAAACAGTTGCAGCCTTTCTTTCAGTATGGTTTAACTTAATAGTTCAAACAGTTTCATATTGGCTGCCCTAATTGCCATAAATTAGCTTCTACACGGTTCACCTCACAGGTGATCCTGATTTCAAGAGTCAATTAAATTCCTTATAAACGTTGTGTTAAAACTCTGTTTTATGGCAGGGATGGTAAGAAGGTGCACGTAAGATGTACCGTTAATGACATTTACTTGGACGACATTGATGAAGAATTAGCTCTGATTGCTGTAGCCGTAAATGTATTAAACTAAAGATATCGGGTCCGTTAAGCTGAATGTACCGATAGTCTTACGGGTGAAACGATAGTACTACAGAATATGAAAAAAGAGCAATAGTGACAACTGAGGTGTAACCGGTAACAGGCATATAGTCAATGAAGGAGTACTGCCGGAAACGGGGACTTACGCTAAATACATTAAAGTAAGATGCATTTTGGGGTTTAACCGCCAACACTATACCATTTCTTTACAGAAGAGATAAGCACTCGCAGAGCCAAAGCTTGAGATCTTCGTCAGACACTTCGTAAGGCTTGCCTGTCCGGGGGAATTCAGTTGTCCTGAGATCTTACGTCCTTGAGCAGTATGATGTAATTCGCCAAAATTTCAGGACAGATGCTGTATAATGAAGTACGTTATAATATTGTCACTTGGCATTTGGAGAATGAACAATGACTTATAATTTTCGTTTTAGTATAAATATTTAGCAGCTGACGAGGAGAAATTTTAAATCCACAATCGCATCAAGTCTGTAAAAATTCATTAACGTTTCATACTAATGGCAGCTGATGTAAAAGTGCTACGGTTGTGTTGTGCGTTTGAACCCCACACATATATTTATATATTAAAAGAACAATTTCCTCTGTTTTTTTTATTAATTTTGTATACATATGTTTATAGATAATTATAATGAAGGGGGTTAGGCTGTTTTCAAGGCCAACGGCGGGCAAGTAACAATCGCGTTTCTTAAAATTAATGTCCAATTGACTATATTGATAGCCAGGAAAGAGGAATAAAATCTGTACCACTTATGGCAGGTCAATCCTTGGGACAAAAGCCTGAGTTAGGGACAAACATCCGGTTGCTGCAATAAAGATCAGGCCATCCCAAGAATTATAAAGGACGGATCTCGACCTGCTTCTTAGGCCATCCTTGGGAGAAATTTCACACACACCGACAGGCAGAAAAAGGCGGGGCAGAAACTTATATAATAGGATGAAAAACAGATTCGAGCATCATAAGAGAGTGGACTAGAGAATACATTACCCTCACATTATTCAGGACTTGACAGTTTTAAGGTGCCCTCTTAACTAATTGCCTTCGCGGCAGCTCAAGTTCGCCAGTACACCCAATAATACATTTATACATTTACTTCATATCCTAATCTTGGGATAGGTTTAAAATTATTTAAAGAACAATTTTAAACGGTTTGACAATTTTATACTTACAATGCTTACATAAAACAATATCTCAGGGGATTTTGGGTCTCTCGAGAAATGAAATACGCAGTTACAGAAAAACAGAAAAAAAAATCATTTAAATATATATAAACAACAAAATGAGCAAGTTTCACAGCTATGTTAAACCTACCCAAAGTTACTGGGCTTACAAACATTCAACCTCACGAATGTTTCCGCGTTTCTGTCTTTAGGTGCGCCTTACAGCTGCTTTACATCGAGGAATGTAGTGTGATCCAGGTCCAACTCCTTTCACATCACTGTCCCTTCTGGCTGTCTCTCCTCCTCTGATCGCCCCGACTGATCTCGTCTGCCCTCTGATCTCCAGGTCCAACTCCTGTCACATCAACGTCCCTTCTGTTTGCCTCTCCCCGACTGATTCCTCAGACACCTAACGTCTCCTTTTTAACTTATCACCCTGGTAGTTCCCCGCCACCAGATTTCACCACAAAATCCCGGAGGTTACCCTCCGCCCACGGCAGTTTCCCGCTGGATTCCCCCTGCGGGAATTTTTTTACACACGCCCCGCGGGATTTTCCCTGCGGAGCTTCACCCACTTTGACCAATTTAAGTCTTCATTGTTGTTGGCCTCTACTGTCGTCGCACAAACCTTTCTTCATTGTAGGCCTAACTGCACTTCACAATGACAACAATTACCGAGAATTGCTCCCGAATCCCCTTCATATTACAACATTAAATTAATAATCCATATACCATTTGCACCTTAAAACTAAACTATGTAACCAAAATCAGCAGGCACCTGCGTTTTTACATTACATTACAATATATATATATATATATTGTTATATTTATATATATTGTTATATTTAATAAAGGAAGTTAATATATTAAAAATTGTTTAGAAAATTGAACAAGTATTATTGATTTTATAACAACCATAAAACAAACATAGTACAATTACTATTATGAAATTTATATTCATAAACTCGATAAGGCGTTAACGCAATTTAATATTAATACCATTTCTTAAAAATTCAAAAATATTAGAACATTGTTCATAGTCAACAGGGGACAATTGGGTCCTCTCGAGAATGTAATTGCAAAATTTAGAAAATATGCAAAGATTTAAATTTAGAATATACTTTTTAGAATATTATTCTCGATTGAATAAGCAAGTTTTATAAAATGTTACAATTTCGACAATAAGAATATCTTTCTGACTGCATGCTGACTCATCTGGTAACGTCTATATCCAACTTATGATCTGTAGGTCTCGTCGATCACAATAAGTTCGCCGAAAATGATACACGCACTAAATATTACAAAGTTTTAGACATATAAATATGACAATCAAAGGTTCACTGAGCTCATACTATTTTTTTTGTCATGGCAGGCGTATCTCCAATCGTACTACTTATTACAGGATTTAACTACTTAAACTTTTCTATAAACCATAATTATACAATACGGTTTTATTGGGCAAATATTACTGCATCAATCGGCCATTCGTTTCAGATGACTTCCGTCGACTCCCATCTCAGTGGACTTCGTCACCAATCTGCTGCTCACCCAGATTGCTGCTAACCACTGACCTTCTTATTTGAGTTGAAACTTTACAGTCTCGCCATCATCCAAACTAGTCACGTGACATAATGAGCCAATGGAATTACTTTTGTTACCTCTCACATGCCTATTTTAGATATGAATGATGATTTCTACGAACAGAACTTTGGGGTCCCAATGGGTGGGTGTTTATCTGATAATATATCGGGAATTGTATTAAATCACATTTTTAATAAATGTATTGAAGACACTGGTATTGAAGACCTATGGTATTAATGAAATATATTGACAATGTTTTAGCTATTTTAAATAGGGACGAAGTTAAATGCTTTTTAGTCACACTCAGCGGATATCACAAAAGGTTAAAATTTAAGTGCGAGTGGGAAATTGCGGGTAAAATTAACTTTTTAGATTTGACGGCTATTAGAGATAATTAATATAATCCCCTCCTATCTATTTATTATATATAGTTAGTTAGTTGAATTGATGAATTGATAATAGGAACGTTAATATTCAGGATGACATTCAAATCATAGGTGTTCTAGAGTATCATTCAATATTACTCTGTTTAAGTTAGTAGGGATGCATCTACTCTTAAATCTACCTTGTACTTTCCGCTGGAGAAATTTATAAAGGAAGTAGTCCCTCATACAACACTAACAGATGTACAAATCACTGCGAAACAGTCCAATTCTACTAGCGAAAACTGAATTATAGTGTTCGAACATTATAGTTTCCTTACATAATCGACCATCAACTACATGTGCAAATATATTAACGAGAACTATTATTTTCATTCTATTGATGATTATGCATGGTAAATCTCTACTGTATCAGATAAATACTTTACGGTTTTGAATTCGTATTTTTTCGAAATACGATAGAAGCCGAACAAACAATTTCTGAAGGAATTATCGATAGGAGTTTTATAGTATTCAGTCGTAAGACTGGTCTGATTCAACACTCCATACTAAACTATTTTACGCAAGCCTTTTCATTTCCTTATAACTAGCAAAACCCACATCCACCCTAATCTACTTAGCGTATTCCATCCTTCGCCTCCATCTTCTGTTTCTACCCCACACACTTCCCTCTAATGCTAATTTTATAAGACCCTCGTGTCTTAAAACGTGGCCTATTAATCTATCCCTTCTAGAAGTTGATAAATTTTGGCGTACCACTAGAATCAATATTTTTTGTTATTTTATGTTCCATCTTAACGATCATCCACGTTATATTCATCGGTATAAATCTTTATTGCCCGTAATTTATAAATAATATTTTTTTAGGATTTCGATTCATATATTCGAAATAATAACAATAAATATCAAATAATTTATTTAGCAATGAAATGCTACTCACTACTACAGTTCTTGTTTAAAAATTTAAATGCTTAAATAAACAGTCCTTAAATTTACTAGCACTCTTACATTCCTAATTTATATTGGTGACTCGTTAAATTCTTTTATACCTTTAATAAGTATACTGATTTGTTTCAAATCTAACCTAGCGCTAGTTATGTCTATTTCTACTTCACTTGTAACATTGTATGGGTTTCTATCATACTTATAAGCTAAATAATTATTAAAATAGGACGATATAAATTATTGATACATTTGTACAAAAATATCATGCCACTTTACAAAGTCCTTGAAACAATGCCAATTCATTCTCTTAATATCACTGTAACACTAAATCTTTTATTATTACATAAGATAATTCTTAATGCCCTACTTTGCAATCTGGTCTCTCCATACATTTATTAGATATCCCATACAACACAGTACATAAGAAATGTTTTAAAAAACTAAAATTAATTACAGTTTTAGATTCCTTAGTTAAAAATTTTCCTATTACCTACAAAATATATGACAATTTATTTCCAAATTTTGATCCAGTATGACTCCTAAATATTTAAAATCTATCTTATTATTGCCTATAACTACTTAATAATTATCATCTAATCTACTACAGATAACTTTAGTGCAAATATACATAAACTTAGTTTTTAACATGGACTGGAAAACCTTCACATTTGATTAGAAGCCAATAAACTCTTACAGAATATACAGAAAACGTTGACACATTTTGTTATACATCTGGAATGAATACAGTCGGGGTACACAAAGTTCTTTGTATCTTCAAATATTCTTCTAGTTATATGTTTATTACCGGAATTAATATTTGAGCATTTGTGCTGGTTTTCTCTAGTGAGTCCGATATGAAGTAACTGAAATCGTCATGTAACTAGAAAATATTACTCTACTTATTTGTTAAATTTCTATTTCTTTTCTTTATTTATTTCGTCATATTGATAAACATACAACGTTCGCGGCCATTTGGTTACGGAAATATGACAAAATAATAACCGCCTACTTTGAGTATCTGCTTGTCAGAAAATATTGTCATATTAGGTTATTGTACGTTCTCTGGCTATTTTCATTTACTTAATTTTGGTATACCAGTAATTTTCGTATATATATATATATATGATTGTTTTCCTTTTACATTAAAGTTATAGTAAGTATATAAAATATATTATACATTAAAGTTTTCGCCGATAGAGGTTTCTCTAATTTCAACAGACTTTTGCTTTTACTGGGTACCAATTTAAATTTGGTGCCGTATATGGACTTAAATTTGCTCACGTTTCTAACAAAAAACATGGATTAAACGATATATTGTCAAGAAACACAAGACCGGGTGTCTTCGTTTTCCACTTCGTCTTCTGAGAACGTTGATGTTTGCCCAGTCCTTTATTTAACTTGGCAACAATGGACACGCTCGCTAATAATTGCTATCTATTCTTGTTTTCTATCTACATCTCAAGCTTGGTATTAGTTTTAGTTTCGAAGCCTTTCAAACGGTAATTAAAATATGCCTTCCTGTTATGCCTGATATAATAAAAATTGTAGGTGTGCTGAACATGTAATTTAGTAATATTATAACACACGTTCTAATATTCCTAAAATATATCTTTCATCGTCAACGTCAGGCTGAATAAGTGGTTTTAGATGTATGCGATTGGGTCACACAGAGTATACATGGTACTGTTGAGAATATTCCCGTCTGAAATCATGAAATTTGGTAGAAATCCAAATAGTAAAAGTATACTGTAATGGACACGTACAGAATTTGCTTCCTGAGTTTTGTCTGTAGACATGTCTTCAGGGTTTAAAAATACCAATTGCTTTGTTTTACAACGAATATTTCTATTTGTCATATATGCATTGTAATTACGAACACTTTAATTTTAATTACCGGCTTTTATTTAACTTGATAATGATTAGAATGTTTCAGAACAGAAACAGTAAAACAGTCTATAAGTCAGAAAAAAATTAATATGAACATGCGTTTTAACACGTCAAAAACATTTGATTGGATTACTTAAAGTGCCGCGAGTAAGAACATTTTTGTAGTGAAATGATATATAGTCAGTGTAGTCCGAATGTATTGAATGACAAAAATGATAGGCGTACTAATAACACATTGTTAAATAATATATTGGTTATAACCAACTCTGGACGTAGTTTGGGAGACAAAATTCTCTTCTTGTTTGTCTATATTTCATTCCAGTCAAATTTTAATTTTTATATCTTATTAAAATTCTGTATGTTAACAAAATTTGTCTTTTCACATTCATAATGTTTTTTTTAAAAAATTTCTATCTGCAATTAAATTCTGTTGGAAATTGATTTCGTATGTAATTGAGGAAATCCAAATTCTGGACGTGACGTTGAAGGAACTTTAATAAATAGCATTTACAAATCTGAGAGATTGGCTGTTTTGTTTATTTGTAAAAAAATATCCGTTGTTTAAGATGAGTCTTCCCGGAGAATTATTCTGACGACGGCGAAGCGATACAGAGCAAAGTGAACGTGCCTAAAATTTATGTCAAAAGCTAAAGCATTTTGGACTCTGAACTTTTAATCTCATCTTCCGTGAGTGTGCAATCGGACACTAAGACGGCCAACGAGTCTCCGCAGAGCAGCGTTCGTAGCAGTACATTTTTGGGGGAGCAGATGGCCGCATACGTCCCGTTAGTAAACATCTTCGCAGACCTTCAACAAAGGTACAGATATCTACAGGGTAGGCGGAGTGCCCCTCTACAATGAGGTAGACAAGACAATAAGAGAAACCTTAAGAAAAGAAAGACTATGGGAAATAATAAGAAACCCACCACTCACCGCGGCTCTAGAAAATTTGACAAACCTGATATCCGCTTTAGAACTGACAAAATACAGGACTAAAAATATAGACTCTCAAATATTACATCATAAGACTTAATATACTCATCATCGGACCGGACTTTCAAATCCAGGAACCGGATGAGTATAAGAACAAAAATATGGACATCATAACATAAAATAGAATATAAATTATAGTAATAGTAAAATTATTCAAGTAATTATCTTAAACAAATTACATAACTCTGCTAATACAAATACAGTCATAAATAATTAGAGTATAAAATTAGTAAAAAAGTTTGAACCTACAACTACTCGACCAACGCGTCATGGAGATCCGGAAACGTGGGTCGTAACCGGAAAACCGGAAAAGAAATTAAGAATTCTCTCCTTCAGTCTCTCCACGAAAATAATATAATAATAAAACTAGTGTAACTCGTCTCCCGTCATTCGGAAGGGCGTGAGAATAGTACCCAATGCCCGACTTACCTGACGCAGGTTTTCTAGGGTTTTCCCTGCATCTCTTTAGGTGAAACACCGGGTAGGATCCTTAAACCATAGCCCGGGGGCCCTAGTTAACCCTGGGCTACCTTGCTCTACCTTCCGCATCCCCCCTTTTTCAATTCCCTTCCTATGCTATTAAAGGGGAGTTGCCTGTTTCAGGATCACCCCCCCAAAAAAAAGATGATGATCTTAGGGGCGCTGCGGGAGTTTTCTCGCAGGCGCTTCAGCCCAGAGTGACTGCGGGGCTCACCTGATCATGTCGGGAATGCCTCGCACTCTCTCTGGGTACTTTTTATCAAAGTTCTCATATGCCGAGACACCTTCACCTATTTTAGGAGGTATATGTACTGGGGTCAAAGACCTTGGGCATATGGCAAGAGTTGTCCGCTGATCCCATTGGATCAGTCGGCCAATTGCCTCCTGAAATTGGTAGAGACACGGAGAAGGGAATGCTGCGTCCCCACAGCAAACTCGTCTCCCGTCATTCGGAAGGGCGTGAGAATAGTACCAATGCCCGACCTACCTGATGCAGGTTTTCTAGGGTTTTTCCTGCATCTCTTTAGGTGAAACACCGGGTAGGATCCTTAAACCATAGCCCGGGGGCCCTAGTCAACCCTTGGCTACCTTGCTCTACCTTCCGCATCCCCCCTTTTCAATTCCCTTCCTATGCTATTAAAGGGGAGTTGCCTGTTTCAGGATCACCCTCATGTAGCCTGTTAACCAAAAAAAAAAAGATGATGATCTTACACGCTAAAACAAATTTAAATATACGCATATACTTTATTATTGTATTCATACATATTTATATCTATGTAAAAAAATGGACCAACAAAAGAAAAATATTGTTAAACAGACCTGTTATTGAATCTAGAAAACAGGTCAAGTAAATTATTATCAATAAAAAAATGTCCCTCTACACTCACTGCCTTAACTTATGAATCAAAGAAGGAACAAAACGTGTTATACGATTATCGATAAGGCCGTTAGTTATGGCGACGCTGGTGGTGATACCGGAAACAAAATGCAACAATAGTCACTCGAAATGGCTAGTAATGATTTGGCCGATACGAGTCCTTTAGAGTGGAAGAGCGTTTTGTGGTTTCTATGTAGGTCCCGAATGGATGGTATTCAGAACGATTTCGTGGTGCATATGGCAAAGTACACCGTCACTTCTCGAGTTATTACAGTGACTTTTGCAACATTCTTGATGCGCAACGCAGTGAGCGATCGCACACTCGAGTCGAAACTTGTTCGCTGTGGAAGTATCAATTCAACATTCCCCGATGAAATCATTACGCAAACGTTCTGCAGAGTTGAGCATTCCGACATCGACAATGCGAGACCATATATAGAAAGATTTAAAAATGAAATGATTTCGCCAAACCAGTGTTAATGAGTTGTCAAAAGCTGACTTGGATCGATGTGTCCATGCACGTCAGTTACTACTTGAACGCTTTCCGAGCTCAAGGGACAAAAAAATATATTATTTCAGCTCTCGTACACACAACATATGTTCCTGGGCGAAAGACAATCGTCACCTTTTTGAATAAATTTAGAATAATCCGCATTATGTTATGGTTTGGGCGGGATGGCAGCGGAACACCTGCTGAGTACCTATTACTTCGATGCCTCTGTGCATCAATACACATTTGGAAATTATCGAAGAGAGGTTACTTCCATACTTGCCGAAGCGAGGAATTACCGACACCGTCTTCTTTCAACAGTACAGTTCGCCGTCCGCGTCCGCCAACGCCTAGACCAGTGATGTGCAAACTTTTTAAAGAGGGGGCCACTGGAAAGGGAAAAAGCTTTAGGCGGACCAATGTAATTTAGAGTTGAAGTGTCGTGACTCTTTGTAGAATGTTACAGTTTCGTTGCAGATGAGGCATGGTGGTGTAGCGTACCTTTCTATCTATTGCAATTTAAGAAATATTTAAGTTTTTGCAGTATCAAATGTCTATTTATTTCAAAAACACATTAACTGATTTACGAAAAATTGAAAAAAAAATTATTTCCTACCTAGCTAAATATGCAAAAGAAATATGCTATCAACGAATTCTGCTCAAGTTGATCGTCACAGAAGTCTTACCGATACCACGTGGCTACTACAGAATCAGAAGTCCTCTTTCTTCATCATCAACCGCAGAATATCTGATCACACAACCTCTCCCTGGATCAGTGATCGTCAAAAGGTTCAGATTGGTTCCTACTTATGGGAGAACCAATCAGCAAAGCTTTATTCTTCTACGTCACGTCAGCGTAAGGTGAACGGGGATTGTTTTCCAAGAACCTTTACACAGTTAAGCGAAGGAGAATGGGAGCATTCCTTCGTACCTGAGACGCAACGTATTCCATTGTCTATGGTTTATTTTTAAATCGAGAAATGATATGAGCCAGGCGCACGTGACTAGCTGCTGCGCATTCCTATCACCCAAATTTATTAATCTTTTCATTATTTCATGCAATTGTCTTTGAAAACACGGAAATAATAATCAAATTTAGGTTTCTTAGATAACATCGTAGCTAGAAAACCAAAAAAGCGAAGACAGGTCTGAATCATGAATCATTTTTCGATTCCTAGTCACGGTGGAAGGGGTAGCTACTGCGAGGAGGTTCCGGTGCCAATTTTACGATACAAAGTTGCCAGCCAGTGCCTCGCACTCTCAACATAACATTTCAATATCTAGGTTGAGTCAATAATTTTGTATGTCGTCACTGATAAAAAACGAAAGAGACGAAGAAAGACGAAAATATTTATTTTTCTTACAGCTTTCGTCAGATTAGGAATAGTGTCCCGCGGGCCGGATATAACATTTCAGGGGGCCGCATCTGGCCCGCGGGCCCATCACTGGCCTAGACAATTTTTTCAAAACGCTGGATTGGACGGGGATCAGAACATTCTTCGGCACCATTAACTTGATCTGAAAGAAGTCTGGACCTCACCACTGTTAATGCATTGTGGGGTATTGTGAAAGAAGATGTGAGAAAACGACGATTCTAAAGATGAGCAGCTGAGAAACGCAGTTTGTGCGCTTTTAAATACATCACCCCTAATACGCTGTTTCAGATGAACAATTGGGCATGTTAAAGCATTAATTTATGCTACGAACACGGAGGGACACACACAGGCGTTTTGTATCCATAGGAGGTATGCTCCACATACCTATATAGTTTCAAATTTAGTGTAAATGGACTTTCCGTCCACCCTGTACATTGTTGGAACGCTGTTCGAGCTCTGGCATACAATCAACGTTCTTCGCAGAACATCGTGGGCAACATCCGCAATCAGACAACAGTGCATTAACACACGGAGCACAACAAACCGTGAACTTGCCCATTTCAATGCTGCACAATTCATACTTTTTTTTCTACAACAAAAAGTGATTCCATTCAGAACGATGCTATAATTATTATCTGTTTTCCTTTATGATCACAATATTCCTACCTTTTATAACCAATTAATACCCTTTAGAAAGAGAGTTCTCATTCAATCGTCGATTTAAGCTGGTAGTTACATTTTTGTTCATTAAGTTGAGCCTATTCATTTTAAAAAATTGTTTCTTCGGACTTATTTGATCTGTGTTCAATCATTTATTTGGCTTCTTCTTGTATCTTTTTGGTTTGAATTAAATTATTAATAAATTCTGTTCGGTTTATGTTTCTCAGACTTTGAAATCAAACAAGAAATTTGTTTATTTTTTACCACTATTGTATTATATTTCTTAGACAACCATTCCTATACTTATCCCTAATTATATAATGAGTTTTGTTTATTACTTACTAAGTAGTTACAATTTTTTCATTTTTATTTAAAGTGCATGAAGTTTGAATGAAGAGAAAATTTCGTGTTGCACACATCAAACTTGGAATTACAATGGAATTTGAAATATAGAATATAATTTTGATTGGTATTAAATCAAATCGTTACTAACAATAATTTAGTCATGATTTCTTGATCTAAGAAACAGTGTTTTCAGCAAGTAAAAATATTCTGGATCTTGGTGCGTGAGTATTTGTGGTTTGGTGAAGTTACGGCAGTAATAAAACTGCCGGAAAATGGGACTTCAAAGCGGCAAATTGCTCATTCGATGTCACTCAACAGCACCTTAAAAGTTCCCATTACGTTCTGAATAAAAAAAGAATAATTTCTGATTCGTTTGGTAAACTGCTTTATTAATACAAATATATTTATACAGACATTAATTCATATGTATCACGTGACGGAATAATATCTGTACCATACATAACAGAAACATTTATCTAAAAGTATGATTAGGAAGAAAAAGAATAATAGGTAATTCAGATACACATTATAAAGCCCTTATGTACTCATATTTGACCAATTTGTACTTCTGATGTTGCCATTTGGTGTCATGACTCATTTCGCCATGTTGGCCTGTACATGTCAACTCACCAGAGACTTCCAACTCAACCATATCCAAATATCATGAAATTTTGAACAATCGTCTGCAAAATAATGACCAAAATATTAGAGCTCCTTGTGCTGTTGTTCAGAAGTTATAAGCTAATGTTCAATGTGCTGTCATTTGGTAAACACGCACGTGTCGCAGGAAGGTCCTACTTTTTTTGTTTATAGTCGTATAAACAACAAGATCTTTAGCGACTGCACGATTCGGGGATACTTATATCTATGTCAGTGTAAGGTTTCTCAAACAAGACAAACATCCAAGCCCATGCCAGGATTCGAACCCGGGACCTCTGTGGTGACCACTAACCACTCTAACCAACTTTGATCCCATGTCAAATTCACTGTAGAGGCCAGATAAGTCTGAAATTTGGCTTAAAAGGACAACTTCTAGCCCTGAATGTACTGGTATGATCAAGAAAGTAATACAATTTCCCATTCAGGTATCTATTCATGCCAAATTCACCACAAATCCTTTTGTCGCGTCAACTTTGGACCTTAGATTGGAAGTCAGCATCAAAAGATCTATACTTTTTCTGCAATTTTACATAACTACCAGCATATTAGGCAGTTGTGAAAAAACATTCAATGGTACTCGTATGTTTATTGATGTTCGACATGAAAGTTGCTCAAATAACAAGTGAAAAAGAAAACAAAGTTTAGGGCAATATATCTCGAAATGTGTCACTCCTAATTTGGTTCTCAAAGGTATAGTTAAAAGAACAGTCTTTTATGAACAATAACAATATTTATGTTGGAATCTACGGATTTAGGGCAGCCATAAGGCTCTGAAGCTGACGTTATGTTGCTGCAGTATTGCACACTCGCCGCAGAAAGGTTACTACTAACATTTTTTATTCCTTTGCGTTCAAAAAGCATGGAATGTAGACAGAGTTGTAATAGCATGGCTTGGAATATATTTCATATCCTTTTATGTAACTGATCAGGTCTGCAATGATTATTACTTGTCGTGGTATGGGGAATGAATTTTACTTATTATAATATAATAATGTGTATTAATGTGGATTTATTATTGAAAAGAAAATACTAATTTAACTTTAAGATTCTGAATTAAATATAAACAAAATATTTCAGCAAGACCATAGATGGTATTTACAAATTATCAAGAAAATGTTACTAAAACAATAAATTTAAATGAGACTTTAACATCAGGATATTCTGTGGGGTGAATTGAGAAGCAAGTTAGATTTCTATTGGCAATAGGCCTGGCAAATGTAAACTATATTCTAATTCAATGCAACGATACCCGCGGAGTTTCTGCGTCTGCATCTCGGTGTTCGTCGATGATGTCTGTATTGGCGGTGATCTCTGCTCATCACCGTCCGGGCTGAATCTCGTGGACAAATCTAGCAGAGACTCCCTTATCTCCTTCCGGCGGCTAACAGTTGAATTTTAGGTCAGCATTAGCCGGTCTCTATCCTTCTCTCAGCGGCTAACAATTTTACTTTTGCATCAACTGTCTTCCGTCTCTCAAAAACTTCTGTCTTCCGTTTCCCAACACGTTGTCTCCCGTCTCGCCAGTTGAATACAAAGTTATGTCAACATATAAGTGAAAGAAAAAATTAATTTTTTTTAATGTTGAAGGAGAATATAAATTATCTCCTTAGATCTAAATTCTGAAAATAACACATTCCCTATATTCTTAAAACGGAGTTTGAAAATAAAACATTGTGGTGTTCGTCTTACACCAACAAATATTATGAATCGGGAATTGATTAAATAAAAAAATTAGTACAATTTCAATACAACAATTGTAATTGTTGTTATTAAAATTGAATTTCGGTATACATTTTTATATGTAATTATTTACTTAGTATATTGAGACAAAACAAAACTCAAATTAAAATTTTAATGCATAAGACATTTAACGAAATTGGATGAAATTGGCGTAGCTCGGTAATGAAAAAATAATCGCTTTGTAGCTTTCATCTCATCAGTGGAACACGGATGGAATTGAAATTAACGAAATAAAAAGTGAAATAAAAAGACGTACTTCCAACGAGAATGGTTTTCCAAGTCTACATAGGGAAAAATGCCTTTATCGTAGTTGTTGACGCTGGAGTTGACTGAGTACTGTTCGTCTTTCCTGTTTGGACGCCGGCAAAACTCATTGCCGTGGCAGGAGTCTTCTATGCCAAATTATTTTTTTCACCCAACCACACCTTTGTTTGGTTAATCCTAAAAGTTGATTTAGAAGATAGACAAGAATGGAAAAATGTCAACCTGACCAGGGAATCGAACCCAGGACCTTGCGATATCCAGCCGCATGCTCTACCAACTGAGCTAATCCGACTCGGATTACCTCAGTTGGTAGAGCATGCGACTGGATATCGCAAGGTCCTGGGTTCGATTCCCTGGTCCGGTTGACATTTTTCCATTCTTGTCTATCTTCTAAATTAACTATATGAAATTGAGCATTCCCACTAATCTAGCCTAAAAGTTGAGGTAATGAATTGATTTTATAAGTTGCCAACACTTCTCTCCGACCGTCTGTCCTCCATCTGCTCCACAAAGAATTCCAGGCCAAAATAACTGTAATGTAAATACCTAAGAAAGACATCACCCCAAGCGTGACCTTGACGACCATTCTCGTTTCGCCCTCCTGTATACGCGACTCGGCAAACTACGAAAATAAATTATTTTTACTTTGCGAAGATTTAATTGTGTTATATTATTATTAAATATAAAAGTGAGGGGAACGAGTCACCACAAAACTATCTCATTAATTTGTTTCCTCTATGTTACTGTCAATTTTCAATTCAAGATAAAACTTTTAATAATTTATTTAAACATTTAGAAAATAAAACTAATTATAATTAGTCTAATTATTAAAATATAAAATTTATCTCAGCTTTCGGTACGAAGTTTTTGTAAAGTAAATAACTATTAATATCTTTTATATTATTTTTGGCATTTTGCGAAAATTGTCGTTTTATTTACTTTTATAGAAAGTCTTGACTAACTTTTTAAACAAATTTTGAGAATGGCATAAACAATACTGCAATTTTTCCAAGGTCCCAGCGAGTTTCCAGGAATTGGCAGCCCACATTTGAAGAGTGTTTGCAAATGCATTGGTGCTTGCCGGATATTTTTATTAATACAGTCTTACTTATGTGGGAAAACGTTTTCGGTTAAATAAAAAAACAGATGTCTCCGCTTCTAAACCAGAACAATCAGGTGTATCTCAGTGCAGCGTGATTGGACCTCTGCTTTATTGACATCCCGCTACCTGACCAATAAACAGTAGCATTTTATGCATATTATCTTGCCATTCTCCAAGTGGATGATAATTTAGCAGTTGAACACAGCAAACTTCAAGAAAAATTACTCAAAATAAAAATTTGGAGCGATAAATGGAGAATGAAAGTCAATCCTCGAAAATCAACAGTAGTTTCATTCACTCTGACAAATTTACAATCATAATCTACAACTCGACAATCAGGACATACCAACGGATACTGTGGTTAGAAATTTGAGTCGTCACTTCGATCATCACCTGACATGGGCAGTTCATATCACCCACATATCGGGTTGGAAGGAGAAGTAATGAATATTTTCTTGAGTGGGGTAGTACTAGTATATCCTTTCGTTTATTTAGGAACATAGGTCATCTGTGAAACGTTTCCACCTAACTATTCTTTTCCAAGTTTTTAACTTCTTTCCAGATCTTTCCACACTCATTCGCCTCCTCCATAATCGTCCTCTTCCAGCTGTGTTTAGGTCTTCCTACTTTTCGTTCACCTTGTGGATTCCAGTCTAATACTTCCTTCTCAACTGACTCTTCATTCTTCCTCAAGGTATGTCCTATCCATCTCCATTTTCTCGTTTTATCTGTTTCTCTATTTCTGTCTCACCGCAGGCTTCCCATAATGCAGAATTACTTATTATTTCAGGCCATCTTATACCAATTATTTTTCTTAAACAGCGATTTATGAATATTTGTAATTTGATTTGTTACTTTCCAGGTTTCACATCCGTAGAGCAACACAGATTTGACATTACTATTAAATATCCGAATCTTGGTTTCTGGGAAATAATTTTGTTCTTCCAGAGGGTATATTGTTGGACAAACGCTCCGTTTGCCTTTTTAATTCGTGTTTTGACGTCTTCTGTGGCTCCTCCTAGATAAGTGAACTCACTCACTGTTTCAATTTCCTCCTTGTGTTTTTGCATTTGTATTTTTTTGGCTTAATTTTGAGTCCGCACGTCTTTAGTTTTATTGCTGTTAATTTAATCCAACTTTGGCTGCTTCCTTCTCTAGGCAAGATACTTTCTTAGTCATGTCTTTTAAACTCTGTGAGAGGAGGCATATATCTTCTGCATAGTCTAAGTCTTCTAGCCTTCCATATAAACCCCATCTTATACCTCGTCCTCTATTTTCTTCTCATAACTTTGTCCAACACCACAAAAAGTAGGATTGAGAATAAAATACCCCACTTGTCAGACCGAAGGCTTCTGTGAGTTTCCCTTTGTGTATCACCCGACATTTATATTCTCTGTACATTTCTTTTATTAGGTTGGGAATTTTTTATGGTATTCCATACTGTTCTAATACCTTCCACTTAGTCGATCTATTTAGAGAGGGGTGATGGGGTTGAATTTAATTATTATTAATATGTATTAATGAGAATTTATTATTCAAAAGGAAAGACTAATTTAACTTTAAAATTCTCAATTTAATATAAATAAAATATTTCAAAACGAGCATAAATGGTATTTATAATATTTCAAAGGAAATATTATTAAAAACACTTAATTTGCATGAGACTTTTAAATCAGGATTCTCGGTGGGATGAATTGAGAAACAGTTTAGATTTATAATGGCAATAGGCCTAGCAAATTACTAATTCAAAACAACGATACCCGCGAAGTATCTGCATCCCGGTCTGCGTGGATGAATGATGATGATGGTGGCTGTATCAGGGTGACCTCTGTTCATCACCGTCCGGGCTGAAACTCGTGGACTAATCTGGCGGAGATCTTTCCGACGGCTATCAGTTAGGTTTAGGTTAGTACTTGCCGACCTCTCTCCTTCTGTCAGCGGGTAACAATTTAACTTTTGCATTGACTGTCTTCCGTCTCTCAGCAACTTCTTTCTTCCCGTCTCCCAACACCTTCTCTCTCGTCTACCAAAACCTTCTGATCATCTACTCTCTCCTTCGAATCTCAACGTCGTCTATCTTTCGTCTCTCAACAATTTCTGCTCTACTGTATTCCCACATATTCTGTTAATCTTCTCCAAACTCCCTTCCCGCGAAAGCTCGGTGGGAGGCTACAAAATTTCAAACCTCCAATATACTTTTATCCACAAAAGACTTCTATTGGCCTAATCTTTAACAATTTCAGTCAATAGGAAAAAATTCTAATGCACGTGATTTGCTTTGCGTTTCTCCGTGAGATTCAAAATTTTCCACGTAACTCCGTTTTCGCCAGAAGTTGCCCCCTAATTATTCACGGCGATTCCTTTTCGTGAATGGCCTCTCCCACATACAGAACGAAGGGTCAACCTTTTGTCCTAAAGACTTTGAGTGCCACCCTCAGCTAGGAAACAAATGCACGGACTTAAAGTTTCTAATCGCGTATTTAATACATTACAGATAAGACAAGGGATCCGTCAACTCAAGCCTTTTCTACTGGAAAAATCTCCCTTATCTCTGGAAACGAAATATATTTAAAGAGCGAAGGCTTTTGTGGTGAATTTGTTTCAAATACAATTCATGGGTCTCAACCCGGGCCAAAGTTTGTTCACACAACTTTTCGAGAGCAAGCTCCGCCATCGTCGTCAGGTGGACTGTATCTAGACAGACTGACTACCTGAAGTCGATGGCGGAGCTTGCTGTCGAAACGTTGTATAAACAAACTTTGACCCGGGTTCAAACCCGAGAATTGTATTTGAAATACTAATATACTTATCGCTAGTAAGGTACTATTCTTACGGACTATGAGGTAGGTCTGCAGAAAGTGACATCAGACGTATACCGTGACAGAGTTATGCTACTACTCATAACTGGAGCAGACTTTCTGCAGAAGTTCCTCATAGTCCGCAAGAGTAGTGCCTTATTAGCGATAAATATACAATACTTCTACTCTTCATAACGACGTATAAATACCCACGGTCGAAACAACGATTCGACAGATGTATGAATCCCTACAAAAGAAAATATTTAGTCATAGCAACCACATCACTGCACCAGTCGTGGAAGCTCCAATCGTCCATTCACAAAATAGAAAGCGGAAGAGACTCCATGATTCAATTATCTAACAAAGTAAAAATACATATAATCACAGAAAACAAAACTGGTTACGGTCTGTAGTGATCTGTACCGAATAATAAAATTCATGTCAATCAAACCTTTTTGTTTATCATATTATTTATGAACAAATCTTTATAGTTCAAGGACAAAAAGTTAAATAAATTTAAAAAAAAGATTTTACAATTTGCTTATACTTGTTTATACTTTACGAGCAAATAAAGCGGTTCATCTTGCGCCATGCATTGTTTCCGTATAACACATCTAGTGGAATAGAAGGCTTTTATTTATGTGAAATATTATGATTATTGTACAGATGTATGCTTATAAGTATTCATTATATTAAGAGAAAGTCTCTGCCCGATGTTGTTAGCATTAATCTGAATAATAAAAGTTCTCCCTTTCGCTAAACAAGTGCCCTGTCATTAAAGATTGAAATTACGTAAAGTTAAGTAATATGGTTTCCTGTAGATCACTGAAATTTAACATTATTCTAACAGGAATAAGTGGTTCTTCTTCATGTCATTGCAAAAACTCAACTTTGATACTATCAAAATAATTCTTTGGAGTCCGATACTACAACAACATTGTGCGTTGAATTTAGTCTGAAATCCTACAGACTATACACTACGGTGCGCGTTTAAGTACTCTCCTTTTATATTTCCTTGAAATAAAACCGGAGACTTTAAATGATGGCCTGTCAGACAGTCGATCCTATAAAGGCGTCAGTTTTAAGTTTCGGGGCGGATTAGGGAAATTCCCTGCGCCCGCAGGTCACATGACTTTGGTGACCAATAATCAGATAGTAATTTCTGGGGGCTGAGAGGGACGCATTTAGAGATTCTGGATTTTGATCTGGCAGTTTCATCTGAGTTTGCTAAGGTCAGTTCAAGTGTTCTAGTACTCACAAGAGCCACTGGTAAGCCACGAGTCCTTGTGAACAGGCAACGCGCCGGTTTTACAACTGCAAAACACTACGGTTAATCTTAGAAGAAGAAGAAGAAGTTCGTATGTCCCCTGAGCAGGCTTATGTATAATAAATATTTTTTAAAAAATATTTATATGTATCATACAGCAAAATATTACACGAAATGTGTTATATCTTAATTGAGGGTTAGGCTGTTAACTATCGATGAAACAATTGTTTCATTACAACACTGGCTACTCTTTAAAGGAGTGTTTCGTACACTTTAATACAATTATGGTGTTATATGCAAAATATACAGACTCAGATCCTGGAAAAATAGAGCTCATTTATCGGTGAAGGAAAGTAAAAGATTTTTTCATGTAGCAAAGTAGTCAGAGAAATACCACTTTTCTTTTTCCTCTGAAAGCGAATATATGTGCAATTATATATTTCTCATTATTATTTTTATATACTGTTATTATTTACAGGTCCTTTATCTTCAATAGAGCACCACTGGACGGAACAAATGAATATAAATATAACGTAGGAGAGGTTTTCAATTTCCTGAAGTCCAGTGAGTTGCCATAACGCGATTTGGCATTTCTGATCTAGTTGATAGACATTGACTTCAAATTGAAACGTCATTGAGATTTATTTTTAATTTTAACCTTGGATTCACCCACATGGGTGAGGAATTTTATATTATTCATCTAGTTGATCCTTATTTAGTCACTGCGAGCAACGACCTGGAGTCGGACATTTTAAATGGCACAAGTAAGCTACAGTTTGATATTTGAAGAGTTCGTAAACGCAGCTTTGTTAAGGGACGTCCGTTGGAGAAGATGCGGTGGGAGCTAGTGAAAGGTAAAGAGTGTAGCGTAGGGTGGGCTATTCTTGGCGCACTTCGCTGCCGGCTGCGAGCGATGGAGGAGTGTTGTCCGTGACGTTTCCGGCGAACTGCGCTTCTGTCACTCATCGACAGCCATGGATCGTCGGATGTCGACATGGGATCAGCTCGCCGTCGAGGCCACGCTTTTCCACATGGCGGGTCACCAAAACTCGTACCGGCAGAGCCGACGCCACAAGAGACCGTTTGCGGTTAGTATCTGTCTTTCGTATTTTTGCCTAGAAATTCAGAATCTTTTAAAAGTATTCCTTGTAAGAAAAAATAAAACATTGCTTTAAAACCAGTAGATTATTTCAATAAACGGCACACTCACTATATAACGTCCCTGCACAAGCATAACCCCAATAACGTAACACAATCGACTCGACGACGTTGTACTACCGCGATCAGTGTTTTCTGATTATATTTAAACTCATGTAATTATTGCACTTGTTATGCATAGCACTCTCACTATACTGCAATATTCATCTTCTTCCAGTTGATTCTTGCTAATATCAGCCTGCCCCTGCCTATCACGCGGTCGTTTTCTTGATCTTTTATGATCTCATTGATTCCAATCGCTAATCCTATTTTTTTCTCAAAGTATCAAGAACGTTTGATAGTTGCCAGTAATTTTAATTTGGTACTACAGATGCAAAAGACTAGCTGTTTATACAATTGTAGAACAGTCTGAATACACCACTAAACCTTGCACAAGACTGCAGTATTCTTAAAGCATCCTGGACATTACACATCCATGAAGTTCAACAATCCATTTCAACATTTTGTCTGTTTCTTTTC
Organism: Eucriotettix oculatus; assembly: GCA_034510155.1. Classification (NCBI taxonomy): domain Eukaryota; kingdom Metazoa; phylum Arthropoda; class Insecta; order Orthoptera; family Tetrigidae; genus Eucriotettix; species Eucriotettix oculatus. The sequence continues at coordinate 199,030,013 of CM067376.1, read as the reverse complement.
TCCACTGGTGACGGATATCCAAATCTTTGACAGTATATTTTGAAATTGATATAAAGCCTAAAATGTAAACGCGCAACACAGAGGAAGAAGCTTAAAGATTTCCACAATTATTTCAAGAATCTCAGATGTGCCACCATGTTACAAAATAAATTTTTAAAAAATATTTGATGAATGATTATGAAATAATATTTATGCACCAAATATACGTATAATTTGTTATAAGGTTCCCCCAATCCCTCTGTGTTACATGACTTACTTCCTGCGCTTATGATCCTAAAGGCACGAAAGCGTTAAAACTCCTCCCTCCCTTATCGCAAAATATCGTAACAACCGTCATTGCATACTTCTTACTATGCCCATGTTATTTTAATTGCCAATAACAATTTCTACGACAGTTACATTTGATAAACAATTTATCGACCACGCGTTTACTAATTCGTAAACTTATTCTAAGACGACACTATGAAACATTTTCTGCTTGTTCAGTTATTACGGCATAATAGATTTGAATATCATTCAAATGAAGCTTCAAGTTACTCCAATATCGACATGAAGGGCGGCTCTCAACAACCTGAACTCCTAGAGAGTCAATTTGGTCGATGTTTTAAGATTATACAATTAATTATCGAAGTCTACGAACTCAATTTGCAGAAACATTAAGTTATATGTTCTTCGTTTATTATAACTTCTCTGATTTCATAAATAGTGCTCTATTCCATTCACAATTCTGCTTATTCTCCTTTCAGTGACTAATTTAAAGGGACCGTGTATCATATTTATTGCTTCACCAAGAAAGTCTTTGTGTACAACGTTTGTAATTTTATTGATTTGGAAATTTTATTTCGTTTGAAATAATATTAGATAGGTACTCAGTTGCGACTCTTTGGGACCCTACATTTCTTCAGTTCTATGTCTCCTATAGTTTCCAATTAACTTCTTCCGCTTGCTGGTATTCAGTGTTCATTCACCCCGTAAAGATAATTTTTCGTTGCTTTTTACTATTATTACACGATTGGTTTAGTGAGTTAATACTTCTGAATTATCTTGAAGATATGTTCTGTTTTCATTTCTTTCTATGTATGCATATGTCTTGTTGTATTCAATTAATCTGGTGATGTTTTATGTTGAGGAATATTTAAATTGACTTTATTAAAATAGAACAGGGCAAATATAATAATAAGTGTTAAAATTTTATAATATATTTAATAACAACAAAAGAGAATCTTTTATTCCTGCTCTGACAAAAGTATATATGAAGAAATAAAAATTTATAACATGGAAAAGCAAAATAACTCTTTTCTAATTGAATGGTGGACTCAAAATACCTTAGTCTTAATATTTACAAACAAGAATATAGGCGAAGACCACTGTGGCATTGTAATTGAAGGTTTTTAAGGATATTTTGCTTGACAGTATATTATTAACGGCGTTCAAGAATCATTGACGCAGAATCGGTGACGCTAAGTTTCTGGAACATGATGGCCGACGGTGCCCTTTGGTAACTGGCTGTCTCACGTCTCGTCTATAACTTCCTATCTGAATGCTATAACGTTCCTTCCATAACTGCCTCTCCTCGTCTTTTCTATGCCGACAGATTGGATCTTCCCTTTTGATCCAAATTATCCATGGCTTTGGGCAATGACCGTCTATTTCTCACCCTCACAGTGTCCAATATAAGTCTTCTTCCAGAATCGTGAAAACTCACGTTGAAAATTTCCCACATCCTATGGAATAAACCCGTGCGAGCCAATATCGAGACATCCAAAATTATCGCATGTATTATTTGGCGGCGTTTTAATCCTTCACCGGCCACAGATTGAATGGGGATACCTGAAGGTCAAAGACCTCACAAGTTCCGGAACTCCGAACATTTGGTTTCACAAAATTATTTAAATTAAAAATAAAATGATGTAACCCCCTATTAATATATTAGGCGTATGTACACTACAATCCTCTTAGTTGTTTATTTTCTCTTATGGAGAATATTTTGTGCTATAAATCATTATTATTATTTTATTTCATTCCCATCTACTTTCTCATAATCCTTCCTTATTACTTCCTTAATTTCCATGTATTAGACGTACACAGTTTTTTTTTCATTTATGGGCTACATCACTCTTATATTAATTTTTTCGAGGATAATTACTAACAATAAAACAACAGCGACAGTATACCAATACTCTGCGGCAAACGAACCGGCTCCTAATATATATACATTTATAATTCTGTTTAAATAACATATAATAGAGTATAATTGAAAAAACAATTATAATAATGTTGACACATTCGTAACACTAACGTATTTTTCTTTCGTACATGATTAGAATAAGAAATAAACCAGACATGATGGCAGTATTTTGATTATGATCCCGCGGTAGTTTTTGCAGTATGGTGATAGTATTTGAAATGCCCGTGACTGTTTTTATTAAATAATAAATTCAATTTTTCTCTGAAATCAAATATGGTGACTAATAAACAATACTATTTTCAGTTGAAGTTGTTGGCACATGTTTACATAAGTTCCAGATAAAATGAAAAATATAAATGGCATGCTTCACATTTCTTTTAAAATCGGCCATAAATGTACATCAAAGTATTACTGTCTAACTTAAGCAGACAGTGACGTGGTACATTATATGATACTACATTTATTACAGTTTTAATTTATCTACTTCTTATTTAATGGCACAAGTATTTTTTCTGATTTACCAGCTCTACCACAACGTTCATGAACTGATGATTCCTGTAAAATAACAGAATTTTTTAAAATGAATCTGGAGAATACAGATCAAAGAGTATACAATTAGAAGTACAAGATTGTCAATATTATAAATATGTTTGTAAGAACTTTAGAATAAAAAGTACCTACCTTTACGTAAGAAATTGGTTTCATGACTTTCTACCCGAGATGAATTTAATTTGATTCCAGCCGAAAGCAAAGGAGCATCAGTCATAAAGCATACGTTATTGAACATATTCAATCATTATTTTAATTATTATTTCTCCACTGTATTCAGATTATTCACGAAATATAGTTCTCCGTGTTATTCGCCTTACCAGAAGTGATAGTAAATATCCAGGAAAAGCAGGAAAAACAAAATATATAAAATGCTGGCTGGGTACCCGGTGATGCCTGGGTATTCAGTTGAAATAGCCCGCTACCGTATTTAATTAGACACTGATCCTTTTGTTAACTCGTGATTAGACCATCATCGAGGAGGTCTCATTTTTGACAATAACTTTATTTGAGTGGGCATTTAGTCCCTAATTTCTTAGTTACATTTAAGGGGTTTTGAATAAATATACTATATTTATAATACACAATTTTTTTCATTTGATATTCCTCGCTTTATATAACAAATTTTATTTATGTGTATGACGTGACAAGGACTAACCAAATGAATAAATCGCATTAAAGTTCAATACTGTTGTCTCTAGACGTTCTGAAATAAGTTGTCACTTTTAGAAATCCGTGTTATATGTGTGCTGATAAATCGGAGTGATCTATTTTTACAAAGATTGCGAGAAAGAAAAGTGAGGGACGTTGAAATAAAAAACGAAGCTTCTAAAGTTTTATCGCTGACAGAAAAATAAGCGGATGGGAGAAAAGATTCGTACTTTATTATACACTAGCTGGGTGACCGGCGATGCCCGGAAATATATTTATACTAGTCCACTACAGTATTTAATTCCACAGTAATCTCTTCTTGTAGACACGTGATTAATGTGTCAGCGAGACCGTCACATTTTTTAGATTTCATCATTTCAAGCATCCTACTTTGTGAGAGCTGAATTTTACCATTACCACCTCGATGATTCAGTATCTTAAAAAATATATAAACACCATCAGTCTCACTAACCGCGAATCTCAAGAAAATATCTGCCATTTTAAATTTCCGTGTCCTGCAACCCCTCCGGGCCCTAGGGGTGATAGTAGTGTGTTACCTCTACAGTACTTGCTAGCTTCCGGGTCGCAAAGAACACGTGTACAGAATTTGGCGAAATTGCTCCACACGTTTAGATTTGTATGCGGCATATACATACCCAAAAATTCACTGAAACAGTTATTTATATTTTTAAGTAGAAGATGCTTGAACCTCCTCTCCGGTATGATTACCGTGAAATAATGTGTACAGTATATATCGAAATACATATATACGAAAAATATAATTGTGAATGTGCGGTCCCGGTTCTTTATATAATTAATATGCACGGCTTCTTATGCAACATTTGTCATACGTATAAACTAATAAAGTTTCATTAGCTATGAGTATATAGCGTAAGATAACATTTTGTTGAAGTACTTATACTCTTTAATTGATTTTCACGAATATCGCATGGGCAAAATATATTTAATTACAGGAAAATCATTCAATCATTCTCGTTGTGGGGGAGGGGGGAGTTGAATTCCACTTTCATTTGCATAAACATTTTGCGTTATTATTGACTAATCAAAAATTATCGTTAGTTAAGTGAAATGTTAGCTAAACTTTAGCAGTAATTTAAGTATCTCATCTGACAGGCTACGCGAGGGAATAATTTATCTATTTGCAATTTCTGTGTGTCTTTATAGTAGAACCGTATTTGGCCTGAAAGGAGGGAATAAAAGAACCTAAATCTTTAAAGTATCCACAGAAACTTCTTTTTCATATATAGATTGAGGACGAAACATCGTAAAAAATGTTTTTATTTTCAATTATTTCATTTTTGTGCCTTGTGGCAAGTTTATTATAATTTTAAAATAATTTCGTCATTTATTAATTTTTTCTGTCTCGTGGTCAGTTTATGTATTGCAATACTAACTTAAATATATCTTTAAAAATTCTCATGGATAAGAGCAAAAGATAAATAAAACTACTGAATTTACTCAAACTTCTTCACTGCAAGTAATTTTGCAATAATGAATCTTGTGGCGAAAACGAAAAGCTTACAACATTTCCTTTGATGTATGGAATGTATTTAGAAGTATCATTAACGAAGGAAATGTATGTCTGATGGTCAACTTAAGACGCACCCTGGTTTTTAGAAGTTATTTTATCAGATTATTGCTTTCTATCAAATATATCTTCTAATTTGAGCCTTTATTAGAATTTCATCACAGCTTTACCTGAACCGTATTTATATTGCATACGTCTGAAACTAATAATTGTATTAATATATAATATTTTTGAATTAACAGTAAGTGTGAATAAAAATCTTTTAAAATAAAGCCAACCTAAAAAATATTAAGATTTATGTATACAAGTATACTGGCTCAATTTCTGTTACTTAAATGTTTATTTAACTGTAAGTGTACGCTAATTAAATTAGAAATGATTTTTCAAATATTTTATGCATAGGTTTGTAGATTGTAGCGACGAATAGATTTTACTCAGTGTTATAAAGCCAATTTGGCAACTGAAATGCTGGAAGAAAACTGTCGTAAACCAACTTTAGCAAGTGATGGAGCCAAACTCATTTGCCGAGTTCTTCTGATCTTCTAGTTTTCTAAAAACAGATCCCACCGTAAATAATTGAGAATGAACAGCAAACTGCAGAAGAATTAAGTTGCGTAAAGTTTGTTGGTCATCTACACACATCTTTCGAGTGGCTGTATTTCTTCTTTACATTTTCCAGATTGAGTATGCAATTATAACCATACTTTGATTTTATGTATAGGATCCACCTCATTAGAATTATTGAGGATCGTGGGTTGGAACACTCTTATATTCCCTTATAGTTTAATTAATAATAAATCTAGTCTATTTTTAGATCATGGCTAACAAGAATATTTGTACTAATTAGTAAATTAGATATTCGGTCATTAATGCATTATTTGAATAGGAACAGAGGAAACTCTTGCCGCATGCCCAACTTCTGCAACCCTGGACCATATATCTCTTAAAACTGGCCAAAATGAGTCGACTTGTGGGAACTTTAATTCAAAATTGGTCTAAAGGAACTTAAAATCAGAGGCAGGTTTAAGTAGTCCTCTCGTTCTCTCCAGGAAAGTTGAACCATAGATTAATTATGAGTTATTCGTTTGCATATTCCTGGGCCACAAGCGACTTCGCTTACTTTTATGTTCCAATAGAATGGCTACGACAAGTGAGGTCGGCGCTAGACTCTCAGCTCTAGACGCTCATAGTTGACCACCGACATTAATTTTTCTCTCAACGGTTTGGAGATACATTGGACATGGTCCAAAATTATAATATCCATCATTAAATATTTTCTTATTATATTTCCTCAAATGGAAAGGAACCAAATATGTTTCTTGTTGTATACAAAAAAATATTGTGTTGGTACTGTGCAATTCCTTACAAGATAATATTCAGTTAATAGTAATTAAATTAATGTGTGAAGGCAATAGGAAGTTAATTATATAAATTTACATTTTATTATTAAGACTATCGTATTATTCAATGTTTTTTATTTGTACATAAAAACCAAATTACTGTCCGTCAATATATTCACACATGGGAAATATTGAAAGCAGTCCTTATTTTAAAACATAGTGGAAACTGCAAATTGTAATTTTAAATTAATGTCATATAGAATATCTGAATTGATTATTTACGCCACTACCGTTATAACAAAACATATATTAATAGTAAAATAGTGGTGTATAATTTATGTACTACTTAAATAACGTGTATTCAAGAAGATATGTAAAATATGTCAGTTAATTTTATCGACGAATAATATTTAAATTTTATAATGAATTATATTTGTAATGTATGGTTTCGAAGAATGATAATGGTGAATCCAGCCAGAAGATACAGTCTTAATAAAAAATAATGATAAGTACGACGTTTAAAATTGTAATTTGGTAATAAGATATAAATAAAAATAATAAGATTGGTTTCTGTGAACTACAAGATTAGTTTTGAGTTTGTAGAATAACTTTATTCTGGGACTGAATGGATCATAACAATGGAAGCGTTTATCTGTGTTTGACAGTAGGAAGTCTGCTACAGAACCACGCTGATCGTCTAAAATATACATAAGTAAAAAATAATGAAATTCGTTTTTTTAAAATAAGAAAATAATTTCTTTAAATCCCCCACCGCATAGCTTGTTTTATTCCATTTCAACATCGGCTCACTCTTGTAGAAAAACCCTGTATTTACACCGGGAAAACCTTTTGTCGAAAATTACTATCCAATGTTTGCTGCCACTATTTTATAAAATTCATCCGTTGCATGACAGTTCCTTTCAGTATTCCATTTATACAACAAATATAAATATTACGCGTTTTTTAATCTTTATTGTTTATTAATCTTTTATGTATTCCTGTCCAAAACGAAAATATCGTGGCTAATTTATACATTACGTTTTTAATATTTAAAAAAATGAAAATCTTGTCTTGCAGAATTACAGTATTAAATTTTAGCACTATTATTCTCTTTCCGTGTTAGTATTCTTCTTCTTCACTCGTAGTAATAAACTTCTTAAGTTTTTTTCCATTTAAAATTATCTTTCCTTTTGTCGTTTTATTACCCTCACTCGAAACTTATCAAATGTTACAAACTCTCTCTCATTATAGTGAAAGGCTCAAGTCTATCCTTTTTTTTGTTAACAGGCTACATGATTTGGAAGGTAGAGCAAGATAGCCAAGGGTTGACTACGGCCCCGGGCTATAGTTTAAGAATCCTACCCGCTGTTTCACCTAAAGAGATGCAGGGAAAACCCCAGAAAACCTGCATCAGGTAGGTCGGGCATTGGGTACCATCTCACGCCCTTCCGAATTACGGGAGACGAGTCTGCTGTGGGGTCACAGAATTACCTTCTCAGTGTTTTCACAAATTTTGGGAGGCGGATGGCCGACTGATCCAATGAGATCAGCGAACAACTCTCACCGTATGCCCAAGTCTTCGACCGCAGTACATACACCTCCTAAAATAGGTGAAGGTGCCTCGGCATGTGAGAAATTTGAAAAACAAAAACAGAGAGAGTACGAGGGATTCCTGACATAGCCAGGCGGGCTCCGCTGTCGATCTGGGGAAGAAATGACTGCAAGAGAAAACTCCCACAGGCATTCCGCATCTTCAAAAAATCAAGACCATCCCATTTTTTTGGGGTTAACAGGCTGTATGAAGGTGATCCTGAAACAAGAAGCTCCCCTTCAATAGCATAGGAAGGGAATTGAAAAGGGGGGTTGAGGAAGGTAGAGCAAGATAGCCAAGGGTTGACTAGGGCTATAGTTTAAGAATCCTACCCGGTGTAGATACAATCCCCTCTCTTAGGGTCTCTGTATAACCATAGTTTGACATTTACCTGTGCGAGCTTATCTTAGCTCACACAGGTGTCTCTCTACAGAGTGATGATGGGGCTTAACTTCAGCGATGCATCGTTCTCTCTCTCGTTTTTAAGTTTCTCACATATCTCTTTTCAGGTTTTCATAGTTGTCCCCTGATCCAATTGTATCAGTCGGCCAGCTGCCTTCTAAACTGGTCGTGGTACGGGGGGGAGGGGTGGTGCTGTGACCTCACAGAAAACGCCTCTCCTAGCACTCGCAAGACAAGAACTCAACAGTCCGCCTTCCAGATGCAGGTTTTTTCTGCATATATTTCACGTGAATACCGGATATGATCCTTAAACTTGGTTGTCTTACTCTTCCACCCGCCAGGTTGGGGAATATTCTCATGCAGTCTGTCACCAAAGTCGAATTTATCCAAGATCGGGTAGGAACGGTATAATTCCACGACATTGCAAATCTCACGTAAAAATTTTCCACATCATCCTTCCAAATTCCATTATTCTTTTATCCGCACCCTAATATAGGCCATAAAAGTTCCATACAGGGGATTTGCACCTGGTACCCAGTAGAAGGTGATGGATTTTATGGAGTCTCGTGAACATTAAGAGTAAAATAATTATTTAGTCTAATATTCATCACCTCTAAGATACCTCTGGTATTATAGTTAGTTTCAGCGTCAAAAATTCTAACATGGGCCCAATTATTGTCATGTGATTATATAACAGTCTATGTTTAGGTAAAACAGATTGTTTCTCTCCGGGAAGTTCCTTGATCTTGGCTTTTAAAGCGCGCTTAGTTTAACCAATGTAAACAGAATTGTAATCCATGCGCTCTATTTATACACCACAAAATGAGTATTATCAAGATCTGAAGGCTTTTAACTATTTTTAATGTAGCATGATAAAATATTAGAAGTTATATAAATGAAACTAATATTAAATTAAATATAACAGCTTTTTGTCAGTTTGAAACTAATACTAAATTGAAGGAATAATTTCGAGACTCTTATGTGTAGGTCTCTATGGTACGGAAAGACCGTCTTAATTTTAGGAATATTGTGGTCACGGGATCATCTGGGTTCGATGACCAAGATTTATGAATATAGTGTAATGAAATAACTTCTATTTTTTATTCAATTTAATTTTTGATTGAAATGGTGGGATTAATTAAATAAGGAACTCCAATTTACAAACTATAAAACATTAAGGTTTATTATCACTAATTAGACAATGAATTTAAATTGTATATAGAGCAATTTCACTTTCGGGTTATAAATGAACTCTTTTTCTCAGGGGATTTTGAGCCAAGTAGCAGAGACACGATTAAACGAAAGATTGGGTAGAAAATGCATGAAAATGTTGTTGATAAATTAGGTGGATCTCACCAGAGTACAAATTTATTGTGCAACTATTGAGCTGCTTGACCAGGCCGCTGTTGCCACCCCCATCTCTCACATCTGGCCGATAGCCCTTGACGAAAAAAAAAGGGATGCGTCCCCCAGTATACGCTGTTTTGCCTTGGCGAAACATGTAACAAAATAATTTTATAATTGCGATAATGCACCCTACAATAGGTATAGAATTTAATAAAAGAGGGAGAACAGAAATTGGTTAATAAGATGTTATCCAGAATGATTAGTTTGTCATAATGGAAAATTGGAAAGAAGTGTCGCCTGAAAACGAAATTATAAATCATAACTTTTATTTAATAATGAAATTATAGGAAAATTTGTCAATAATCCAAAATTTTCAACTTTGAGGATAACGTCGAGGGAATTAATGGAATTGAATGCTATTTACAAATATTTACTAATACGTATATTAACAAATGTACATATTTGCCGTTTCTAGCTCCATACTAGCAAAATCAAGTATTTGCCCTAGTCGCGGAATCTCAGGTTGCCCGTGAGTTTAATTATTTACGAAAATTTCTAACGAATTTTACAACTGGCCTGGGTTAATTACCATTGTTGTTTCCGTATGAGGCTGGTTTTAGCTGCGGTGCGCATAACTGGACCCAGTGGTATTAGTTGGAGTAGGAGTTTGTCGGCCGCGATATTACATCTGCTGATGGCGACCTCGTAAGGCCGTTGTCATTCGACGTACAAGTCATGTTGATGTCGATGGATTTGATAAGCGATGCTTCTCAGCTTATATCTGGCTAGTAGTGCCCCTTGGCTTGCTGTCGCTATCCTTCAGCCTCTAGCCGTACCGTTATTAGATATTATCCTAGGGCCATAAACCTACCCTTCTCAGAAACGTCCAGGCGGTCAGAGTGGAAATCGCAATCCTTCGTACCCAAATGAACTTCAAAAATTACTATACACAAAATAACATGACCGCCTTGATTTTGCTATGTAACAAATTGATTTTAACACATAATACTAATGTAATTTCGCTTATTACATAAGCGATCATTACAGATGCATGTAATCAGCATAACGGAAATAACATATAGGTTTACAATTAAGAGGATAAAGTGTTCTTAAAGTTTCGTCGATGCGATGAGACTTATAAAATTTAATAATAAATAACAATAATTTATATTTTCTGACTGTTCCATCAAACATATTAATATTCATTTAATTTGTGCAGTGCGCATCCAATGGAATATTTTAATGCTAAGTTTTTTATTACAACCAGGCCTTAATTTTAATGTTGAGTATTAATAAATAATAAATAGCAATATAGCCAAATAAGTCAGCAAATAAATTTAATTTGTATTTAACTGTAAAAAATGGAACGTTTCATCCAAGTTTGTGGACTTCTAAAGGGAAATATTTTAAATCAATAATTAGTTCATCCATTTAAAAATATGCCTGGTAAATATTCCAAGAATGTTTGATGAAACGTTACATTTATATAATTAAATTTATTTGCTGACTTATTTGGCCGTATTTTTATTAATTTATTATTAAATTTAAGGTCAGAAAAATGATGTTTGAATTTAGAGTATTGTATATAATTGTAGATATAACTTGATTAGTATGACCGGTAAACAATAATGGTTCTTAAAGATAGAAGGCTTTCCCGGTGAAGATAAATAAGAATAGTTTCTAGGGTTTCCGTAGACAGCGACTACCTGGTTGGAAACCCGAGAAACCTTTCTTAATAATGGCTCTTGTTGCAATTATTACTATTTTCTTGCGGCCTTAATTACAACCTTAAATTTATTTGATAGTATTTGGAGAAACTGTTTACATGACTAACTAAAAAAATTCAGAATTTGTTAGATATATCAACGAGTTTATATATATATATATATATATATATATATACGTTCATAAAATCATATTTTTCGCAAAAAACATTACACTGATTTCGCAGTTTTCATTCTGGTACTATTTAATTTAACATAACATCAATTTGTTAAAAAAACGCTTGCAGAACACTGATAAATTAAGAGAAGTTTGTTACAGGTTCTCAGTAAATCTACTGGGGGTCAAGGTTTGAGTTACACTTCCAAGAAAAATATTTAGTTCTTAAATTTTCTGTCAGGTGGCGCGCATACAAACAGGTTCTACGTCAGCTGTTGAATAACCTGACTACTGCTTCAAATATACACTTGGAAGAAGAAAGATTTCAACAAAACCAATCCCCAATTACTTCACACATTAATGAATATTTTTTGAAAAGTCGTACTTAAACTACTGTTTATATTTTTTCAGCAATCATACAGTTGGTTTGAATCCAATTTGTAACTACCTATTATTTTAATAAAAAAAGTCTCATCTTCGAACTAAAATAAAACCTTATTGTTTCATTCTGCATATATCCAGTTCACTCTAAATCAAAACTGTAAATTATTTAAATGCATGCATGATTTTTTCTAAATTTAATTTTCTGTCATGTGTATAATTATTGTGTAATCCAATTGAAAGTAAATTATGTTATGTAATTCTCTTTTTTTACTGTACTATTTGTTGATTTTGTAGTTTCAATGATATTGTCCTACTCAATTTTTATTTTAAGTTATCCATCTATGATGAATTTTGTGAGCAGCGTTTGTTTACATTTTCTCATAACGTATAAAGCAGTTGCTAATTTCACGAATATTTATCTACCCCAGTCTTTTATCAGACCGGAGAAGGAATACATCGTATCTGTTATATAAGATAGAATTAATTTTAATTACAGGTATGCACAATCAGGCAATAAAATTAATTATTCTCTGAACAAATATTTTTAGTTTCAAATCTAGTCATAAGGATAAATGAATTCTCGAGTGGAGCCTCCCTTGATCCAACAAAATAAAGTAGTACATGAGAGAAATGCAGCAATCTCCAATCCATTCTACGGTACTTAATAGACTGTGATTTATTCATCTTGATTAACGACGTGGATATTGTTGGAAATTGCTCCCTCTTAATCTTAAAGGGATAAAAGAATGTTTCACGGTTCCTCTCTCTCTATCCTCCCCCCTGTCTCTTGTGTTAGTTTAATAACTTTATTTTAATATTATTTACACATCTCCTTCCAGAGATAGAAGATGCGGGGCTCCCTCGCTATGTTGGGAATGCCTCGTACTCTCTCTGGTTTTTTCAAAGTTCTCATCTATTTTAGGAGGTATATGTATCCGGGTCAAATACCTTAGCATAGGGTAAGATCCCATTGAATCAGTCGGCCAACTACCTCCTAAAACTGGTGAAGACATGGAGAAGGGAATGCTGCGACCCCACAGCAGGCTCATCTCCCGTCACTCGGAAGAATAAATGGTACCCAACCTACCTGATGCAGGTTTTCTACGGTTTCCCTGCATCTCTTTAGGTTAAACACCGGGTAGGGTCCTTAAGCTATAGCCCGGGGGCCCTCGTCAACACTTGGCTATCTTGCTCTGCCACATCCCTCCATTTAAAATCTTCCTATGCTATTAGAGGAAAGTTGCCTGTTTCAGGATCACCCACATGTAGGCTGTTACCCAGAAAAATACCTCCTTCCAGACGTTTCTACGGTGTTATGTTTGACTAAACTCAGGAAGCGAAATTTTTCTTTTTTTTTAATAATTACCAAATTATACTCAATAGGAATATTTAGCCGGCCTCCTGTGGTATAGTGGCTCAATGTCTCGCACCACAGAGGCTTCGATTTCGAAACCTAGCGTGGGCATGGATGTTGTGTGAGTTTCCATACCTAGAAATACGTACTAATATACAGTTTATGCAACTTTTAAATGTAACATTGAATAAATTCATTCTGACTGTTCTTTACCATAGCCTACTATTGTATATTTTATTTGTTTGCTTTTTTCATCTTTGACTTCATTCGCTAATACGAGTAGACTGCCATATAAAAATAGGTTTTAAGTGTGCTGCTTACGACTTAGGAAATACATTTTCTGAGTACTAGACAGAGCATTTTTAGTGCCATAGCGAATCCTGAAGGAAGTTAAGTGTTGTTTGATAACGAATTACATGATAGACTTCATGTTCCAAGAAGTGTGTTGTTCATTTTATTTTCAATTTAAATGGGTTTAATATTTTACTACGTCGTTATAAATTCACCTTTTATCACAGAGCTAAAATCTATTTCCTTAGGCATCAAGAAAAGGGAAGGATGAATAATTACGGATTCCTAGCTTGATTCTGCGAAGTGATTTGATTAATATTTTAAATTTAAAGCCTAAGGTCCTGGGTTCGATTCCCTTGTCCAGTTAACATTTTTTCATTCATGTCTTTCGCCTAAGACTAATTTAAAACAGTCCCAACGTCTTCATTTCAAAATTAACACACGAGACCTTTCGACATTAGATCATAATTATTCAAAAACGATAAAACAAGTAATGAAAATATATTTAAAGTCTCAGTACACATAATTTTGCAAATTCTGCTATCCTCTACAAAGAGAGAGATATCAAGATTTAAACTTAGAATCGCAGAAGTGATTTTTATTAACTTAAATGAGGAATTATTAATTAATAACAGGAGTGAAGGAGCTGAAATTGAATCACGGTATGCTGATATTATTAATATATTACAAAAATTATGTATCTCAGTCTTCAAAATAAAAATTTTACTCATGTATAAACAAATCAACAAATATTTTATACTGTAAGAATTTTTACTCTTTTAATATTAACATGTTTTTAATAAAACCGACAATGTACAATTCTGCCGATTACAGGGAAGAGATCAAATAACCGATGGCGCTAATGCTGCAAAAGACCTTAATTTTTAGTAGTATGGATGATACGACTACGGCAGTGACAGCAGACTTGTACTGTTACTTTAAATATATATTCATTACTTGCGTCTGTGTTTTCAACTCGAGAAAATGAATCCTAGGACCTAAATTTTTTGTGTTTATTAATTTCTACTGAAATTTACGTCAAAGCAAGTAAAATAATATAGTGAAAATTCAAGGAAATACCAGTAAATAAATTATAGAAAAATATGAAAAATATATAATATATACCTTAATATATCAGGACTTTCCTTTAGTTTTCTAATGTCTATCTCAGAACAATACTTACAAAAATAGTGTAGTGTGTCAAAAAAACTGTATCAATACTCGTTCCAGGTTCTATTCCCAACGATTAGTAGGAAAAAGGGTAGGGCGGAAATGACAGTTCTGTTGTTTGAAATTGGTTGATTGTAACAGGTGTACGAGTTTAAAATGTCATTGTTTTTTCATTAAAATTACACAATAATTTAGGAATAATGGTGAAAGATCTTTTATGCAAAATATCGGCCATCGGTTTCTATGATGCGAAATGGCACAGTCACCTTTCGCCGTACCATTTAAAAGACTGAGAATGCAAATATTTCTTCCGTTGAAATTCTATGGACATGAAATGAAGGGGGAGTCTTTAAAATGTTTAAATCACAAGAAAAATCGAGCTGATGGTTAAAAACATTGACGTGTCAAAAATTGAAAGTCATATTTAAAAATATCGACGGTACTTAGAAATAAACATCTCTACGTTTCGTCCTTAGATAACAAGACAAAAATTACGAATAAAATTTTCAATTGAGACAGTTAAAATTCATCCTAGTAGCGAACTAATTTTGAATACTCGATTCAATATGTTCTGATACATTCGAAATTATTTTAACAATATCCTCGACTATCGAAAAAAATATTAAGAAAATCTTGTTAGGACGAAATTATCTATTGTTGCTATGAATTCTCATTGGTCAATTAGTTGCATCTTTATTTCTCATGATTTAAATATCAATTAATTTGTCCCAAATTTGTTCCAGCGTACAGATTTGTAAACTTCTTCGGGTAAATTTTAAAAGGATAAAGCTATATACACACGCTGATATACAAGTTTATCCATTAAAAATTTAACTGAGGAAGTCCACAAATCTTCACGGAACTTAGTAGAGATCTTAAATAAATATTAATATTGTTTGATGACAAATGGTCTCCTATTTTTATTTGTTGCTAATTATGTCGGATAGTTTTTACATTTGTTGGTATATTGTTGTGCAATTTTAATTCCGAGAAATTATTGGTATATTAACTGACTTGACTAATAGTTATCGCCGATTTTGAAGCAACTAACGAACGGTGTAAATGATTTAGTTGTAACGTACAAAAATACAATTATTCCTTCCGTCATTTCACGTCGTTAATAAATACCTTTAGAAGTTTGAGTTTTGATCTATAATATTATGATAGATGCATATATCTCAGAGTTGTAGTACATATTTTTGAAGACAGGTACGAGTTCAAAGGTATAATGCTTACAATATATTTTTATTATAATCGATTTCAGCTATTTCTCGTTTTTCTGGTTACGTAAAGCTATTGCTTCAGTGAAACATTATCCAGACCTAGACAGCTCTTGCTTTTGGAATATCGCAACATTCCCAGAACACTATTCTCCAACAGATGGCGTAGCCTTTATTCTTAGCTTGCTCAAGACGGAACTGTCTCGCCGAAGAACCTCATAGAATAGAACCCTGTAAATTTGCACCAAGGCTGTGACCAATTAATTTATATAGCTCCTTAAATACGTTAAGTAAAAGGATTATAAAATCAAACCTTCCCAAATTAATAACTAATGTCTACAATTTCGGCTACGGCGTTTCCCTCTTTAATATGCTCAAGAATTATTTCGTTAAATAAAATTTATGCCAGAAGATTATACAAGTTACACATTACAGCTCTTAGTAGTAGTTAGAAAAAAGAAATTGAAGTAGGAAACATTTGATGCATTTTATTGGAATTCGAATGCAAGCGCTAAAATTGGCGATATGATGCATAACGAAATTTATGAAATGTTTTTAAATTAATTGAACTTTTTCGTTTAATATATACTTGAGTTACGCAAAATATTTACAGAATTTGTAAAAATAATTTAATTAACCTATAATGTTTCGAAAAATTATAGACTAGACATAATTATAACAACGTAACTAAAACTTTGATATGAGTGAAAAGTACATCGCCATTATATCTTATATTTCAATATATTTTAAGTTATATAGGGTTAAAGTACATGGTGCAATGCTTTTTTGTTTGGGAATGGATGTGCAATCAAATGTTACTGGACGGTAAAGTCGAGATGCTACGTTTAAATTATGGATGTTTTTCATGAGTATGAATCTTCCGCCTGGCGTCGAAAATAGGTCCCATGGTGAAATAATAAACAAAACCGTTTACAGATTCAGAGGACTCGCGGTAGCGTTGTTCACCATTTCGAGCGACAAAATGCTATTAGGAATGTTTTTAAGTATGCATTTCACAGACTATATTTAGCGACTTTACAATACCTATTAATAGACCAAATAATTTGCTAGTGTGCTGGAACAACTACTAATATTACATTCAAACGTCGTTTATCTGAACGTCACATATCCGAACGCACATTTTCTCCACCCTAAATTTATGGGCTTTCAATTTTTATTGCACTGTTCTGTAAAAACTGATAGGAACTTTTAAATTTTATAGCTTCAATTATCAGAATTATAGATCGTCCCAATTAGTTCGTATAAACGACACTACTGTACTAGCACAATAGTTCTGTTGAATATAAGTAACTATTGACACTAGTCCCTACAGCATTGAGCAGGACTTTGAATGTTGTGCTACGGTAATTGAACTTCAAAGCTCAAAATTAATTATTGTAACAGTTTATAGATCACCTATAGGTTCCTTTGCAGTATTTTTGAAACAATTAGAGTTATTGTTACTTCAACTTTACAAAATGAAGTTGAAAATAATCATGTGTGGCGATTTCAATATAGATTTCCTATTGGAAGACACAAAGAAACAACAATTAGAAATATTAACTTCCACATTCAACTTATATGCAGTAGTCAATTTTCCCACTAGAGTACAAAACTCAAAAGGTACTGCCATAGATAATATGTTCATTGATATAACTCATTATGAAAATTACAGTATTAAGCCAATTGTGAATGGTCTCTCAGATCATGACAGTCAATTACTTACAATTAATGATATATGTTTCAAATGTGTCCCACAAAAATCAGTAAATTATGTAAGAAAAATGGATGTTAGTTCTATGAAACTGTTTCAGCAAGCAGTACAACAAGAATTTTGGGAAGGCGTGTACTCCACAAACAATGTAAATGAGAAATTTGATTCATTTCTGAGAACATTAACATTATATTTTGAATTTTACTTTCCAAAAACTCGTGTAACAAAGTCTAGTAATACTAATAAAGTAGCAGGGTGGTTAACTAATGGGATTAAAGTTTCATGTAAACACAAAAGGGAACTGTACTTGATAATAAGGGATAATCCTAATCATCATATGAGTGACCATTATAAGAAATACTGTAAAATATTGAACAAGGTCATAAAAGCTGCAAAATGTGTGCATATTAAGAAATCAGTAGACAATTCTGTTAATAAGATTAAAACTATTTGGAAAATAATTAAAAAAGAAACAAATAAAGAAAATAAAGAACTGACACAGCCACAGTTAGGTAAATTCAAAACAGATGAATGTACAAATAAATTTAATGATCACTTTTTAACCATTGCAAAGAAAATCGGGATGAATACAAATAAATCAATGGAAAATGCCTTACAACTTTTGAAAGAAAACTATCCAGTCCAGGAAAGTAATTTGAACTTTTCTTTGACAACTCCAACCGAAATTAAAAAAATAATAAACACTCTAAAAAATAAACATTCATCAGGGCATGATGGTATCTCAAGCATTATACTCAAACAAATAACAGGTAGCATTAGTTCAGTAATTAGTTACATTTGTAATCATTCACTTCTTTCTGGAGTCTTCCCAGATAAGCTCAAATGTGCTTTAGTCACTCCACTGTACAAACAGGGGAATAAAGAAGATATATCAAATTATCGCCCCATATCACTGTTGCCAGTATTATCAAAAATTTTTGAAAGAGTAGTATACAACAGAGTTATAAAACATCTGAACAAACATAATTTACTCACCGATTCACAGTTTGGGTTTAGAAAAGGATATTCAACCGAGAAAGCGATCTTTACTCTTTTAGACGACATAATAGAAGAATTAAATAAAAAAAATCGCCCATTAGGTATATTCTGTGACTTAAGTAAAGCTTTTGATTGTGTAGACCATAGCATATTGCTAGAAAAACTGAGGTACTATGGAATAACAGGAACTTCATTTTCTTGGTTTAATTCATACTTACAAAATAGAATGCAAAGAGTAGTATTAAAAGACTCGTGCACAGGTGAAATACATAAATCAGATTGGGGAATTATTAAAACTGGGGTCCCACAGGGATCAGTATTAGGGCCATTATTATTCCTTATATATATATAAATGATCTTCCTAATACCATAGATTCAACTTCTAAAGCTATCCTCTTTGCAGATGATACTAGTGTAATAGTAAAAAGTAACAAAGACACACTAGAAGAGGCAAGTAACAATAATTTAACTAACCTGCTAACATGGTTTAATGCGAACGGACTAACAAATAACTGTGACAAAACACATTTCATGCAATTTCACACACTCAACACAACTTTACAATCTATAACACTTAAATACGACAGCAAAAATGTAAATGAAACTTCCTCTGTTAAATTCTTAGGTCTCTTAGTAAATAATAAATTAAATTGGACTGATCAGATTAATCAATTACTTAAGAAACTCAGCTCAGCTACATATGCTGTCAGAGCAATGTCCACCTTCAGTGATTTAAAAACAAGAAAATTAGTATACTTTGCATATTTTCATTCTATTTTATCATATGGTATTATATTTTGGGGCAACTCAGTAGGCATAGATAAGATTTTTATTAGTCAAAAACGTGTTATTAGAGCAATATGTCAGGTTTCCTCACGAACTTCTTGCAGAACTCTGTTCAAAAAGTTAGGTATTTTCACTTTGACGTGCCAATACATTTATTCATTGATGTTATTTTTAATCACAAATAGGCACTTATTTTTGAATAATTCTGATATTCATCCCTTCAATACAAGGAACAAAAATAATCTGTATAAAAAATGTAAAACATTGTCAATTGCACAGAAAGGTGTGCATTATTCAGGGATATCCATCTTCAACAGACTGCCGCACAGAATTAAACAGTTGTCCGATAATCAAGGTAAATTTAACACTGAATTACGCTCATTTTTGCTTAGCCACTCCTTCTATTCAATAAAGGAATTTATAGAAGAATCGGAGAAGAGTAATTTATAATAGTTTATAATACAAAAATTTGTTATAAGTATATTTTTCTTTTATACAATAAAATAATGTAATAAATGTACACCCTGACCCATTCCACATCCTTGAAGCTTAGCTTCTTTACAGGACCTACGGAATATGATTATTATTATTATTATTCAATTTAATTCAGGTTTATACTGTGTCATAAGAGTTTTTTTATCGTTCTGCTAGTAGTAGAAATTATTTTTCATGCTAAAATGTTGAATGTGACTTGTATTTGCCATTCTATCTACTTAAACAATTCGTTTTCTTCTGAATATTTTTTTAATTGATAATGTAGCGTTTCACTTATATTGTTCGATGTTTTACGTTGCGTAGTTTTACATTAATGGATTAAGTATAAATATTAATTTTATTAATAATTATTTTGCTCAGATAGTTTTTGTTTTATCTCGTATTTTATATTTAATTATTTAATAATACGAAATGTATGCCTAAATTATAATATATTTTATTCCTTGTTATCTTGTGCAACGAGAGTTTTGTGTTTTGATTACTCACTCTAGAATTTATGGCCGGCAAGTCACGTGAGAGTATGCGTCATGGCGGCAGTGTGTCTCTCGTTTTACTGTTTCTTTGTCACGGCCTTGCATTTCCACAACCCCATCGCGACTTTCATTCCTTACCAACGTCGTATCTACACAGCTAACGACGCGCTCTTTTCCTTAACCTCCACCACTATATAGCGACCGTCTTTCTACAACAAACCGTCCTATCTCTAAAAGAGACCAATGAATCCTTGAGACCAAGTCAAATAAAATTTCTAAACAAGACTCAGATTGTACGTTTGACTACGCACATTATTCGTCCGACTTATCCTGCAATATTTGATATTCCCAACCTCCATTCAGTTGAATCAGGCATGACAAATACACGGCCCATTGCCAGTTGAAGACCAGACTCGCAGAATTTTCCAACGTTTTCAGAAATTAATTTCTCACAATTCATATGGGTCAATCCAAGCTAAGTCGTCCTGCACTGGTTGCCGCACCATCTTCGAAAAATTTGTTTTTTGTTTGCACATTCCCTTATGTTTTGGC
The DNA here is from genome assembly GCA_034510155.1 of Eucriotettix oculatus. NCBI lineage: Eukaryota > Metazoa > Arthropoda > Insecta > Orthoptera > Tetrigidae > Eucriotettix > Eucriotettix oculatus. The sequence goes on along the minus strand of CM067376.1, from coordinate 199,009,077 downwards.
AGTTCAAAACCAATTTTTTTGCATTTATATTGTGTCCAGTTGAAAAATGGCCGCCGCTTTTGTTGTAGTGCGCACGCCACATTACGCGTTTGCAGGTATCTACGAATTTATAAATTATCCACGACTGTGTTGACGTATCCTTTTCAAATAAACTGCATACAGGCCTACAAATTAAACCCATATTTACTAATCTAATATTATTTTTTCATGTACTCTGGGAGCCACGAAGTTGTCGATTCCAAATGGAGACAATTCAATTTTAGCAGGGTAATTTGCGAACCTCAATAATTTCCGTGCATTTACACATAAAGATGTAGTTACTCTATATATACAACTCTTTTAAAAAAATATTTTTAATTTTTTTCCAATGTTTGAAATGCAATATCTCTGTTAGACATGTAGATAAAAATCTGAAACTTGCTCAAGTAACAGATCTCTATCGTAGCAAACTACGATGTAAATTTGAACTTTGAGATTTAACTCAAATATAGTATAAAAAATGGTTAAACATAACAAGAAATACTCGATTTCCTCACGTGGGTATTTCAATATAATACTCCAAATATTTAGACATGTTGAACGAAGAAAACTATTTTGATAACTACAATTAATATTTTAGTTTTTTCTGAGATGATGCGGTAACCAATTTCCTTTCTCCTGGACTGCCCATATTGCCGAAATTTTCTATTTGTTTATTTCAATACAGTAATGTGGTTAGATAAAGATGGTTGGAAGTCTACTGAAGACTGAATTATTTTTAACTTTTATTTATACTCGCACCAACTATCTATGTAAGGGCATCACAATTGTTGAAGCCTGCGGTTCGTCGGAGTCGACGTCGTTTCAAAATTGTCACTTTTGAGCTTCAATATTGTTGCAGTTATTAGAGATAAGACCCTGAAAATTCCTCTATAAGATAAACCACATGCGTAGATTACGAAAATGTTAACTAAAATATTCACAAATATCATCCCTGGCAAGCATTGACCCACAACATTTCCAAAAACAATTTCGCCCTATTTTATTTTTACATTTTCAAGGAATCCTACTGGGATAAATAAAGTAGGTACTGCATTCACATTTTTTAGTTCACATGTCTACATAAATGTCTACTAGTCAGCTTTGTAAGCAATGTACTTTTGATGAATTTCGTGCAGCGAACCTGGCGCCAAAGTGAAAAACTCCAAAGTGATCTTTTTCAAAGGGATAAATCGTTTATAGCGACAACAGATATCGTTTTTTAGTTGACACCATTAGAAAGATCAGAATATTCCGTAATAGAAAACTTATGCTTAGTTTTGGTGTCTTGTCGAATAAGGTCAAAATTTCGGGTCAAAGTCAACTGTAGTGCGCTGTCGACAAATATCGCCTCATCGCGTCTTACTGTGCAGTAATCACTCGAATAAAGTGTTCTTAACTGCTATTTCACTTTCTTAGGTAAATTCTCACGTATGAAGTAATAGTTAACTTGTTTGGATAAATGTATATTAATTATTTTTTCCACGAGGTCAATAAAAGCCAAAGTGATTTTCTTTTTCAGTGCTTTAACATTAAATTACCTGCTATTAATTTCGTACCACTATGAGTAAGAATAAAATAAAATACACACAAAATTTCTTGTTCATAAAACACAATTTACTGTTTCATCGTCTCGAATTTGTTGTTCATGTCTAAAGTCACATAGTGTGGTATTTAGTCATTATATTGACGAATATAATGGATTTATCACATATTGCAGTGATAGCAATCTGAAATGTTTTTATTTGTTTATTTCAATACAGTAATATGGTTAGATAAAGATGGTTGGGTGTCTCGGTGGGGTTGCCGAAGGTGCCACGTCTGGCGGGATCCCTTTCTTCAGGTACGCGTACACAGTTCTAAGCTGAGAGGTTTCTCCGCTGTTCTGACGCGCGTGGACAGGCTGTTCAAATTTCAAATCTCAATAACCTGGCGGTCTCTCTGGCCACCACTCATTGGCACTCGAACAATTCTCCTCCACCTCTCCAAAGTACCATACTGCCCTCGCTCTCTCACCACTACTCACAACACTCTGCTCTCCTCAACACTGCTCTTCAGCGTCTCCAACCTACTACCCTCTCTCCAAAAAAAAACAACAACAAAAAAACACACTGTCTTCTCCGGAACAATCTCTCTTCTCCGCTTTCAACCATTTTCCTCACCAACATTTACTATCTCGAGTTCTCATTTCGCCAAATTACCGCCATTTTCGGAGGCTTTTCAAAGTAACTTTGGCCGCTACGGTCTGACTCTGACCACTGCTCCTGGTCAATGAGCCTCCAAAATCACAAACATCTGACCTGGTCAGGGCTCCGCCGGATATCCTTTCCAACACAATGCTATGGGTTTCCTTTTACTTTGCGACCGAAAAAACTGAAGGGCGAATTTACTTACCACGATATATAATTAACACAGATGGTTTAGAGTATTTGATGTTGTATAAAATGCTTGGTACCTCCTGAGAAAACAGAAAAATGTCATATTTTGATCGTTAATTCAATCGTCGATATCACATTTTGTGCGTAACAACCAGTGGTGCCTCGTTAGGTTTTAAAATTTATTTGCCATATCACTCCAAGCAACAACTTTCAACTTTTACGAGGATAATAAGCTTTTGAAATGAGGTGCTATGGAAATCAGATGAGAGGATACAGTAACTAATCAGGACGTTCTAAGCAGAATAAGAGAAGAGAGAACAATGAGGAGTACTTTGACCAAGAGAAAGGATAGATTAATAGGCCATGTTTTGAGACATGACGGTCATTTAAAATTAAAATTAGAGAAAAGTGTGTGGGGTAAGAACTGAAGAGGGAGGCAAAGGGTGGAATACTCTTAGGAGAACAGGGAGGATGTGGGATGTGGTAGTTATGTAGAAATGTAAAGGCTTGCGCAGAATAGTTAGCATGGAGGGTTGCATCAGACTAATCAACAATAACAGTTACAATGTTGCTAATACTCCGCAAAGCGTAATATGCTACTTTTCTAATTTAATCTACATAACGTGTTATAAGGATTAATTTATTAAAGGGGGAAAATATTAGACAAAATTTTAACAAGATCCTAACCCGAAAATATTTTTGTACATAATTTAAATAACTCGGTCTTCTACTCGGTCAGTGTTGAGTCAGTGAATTACGAATTGTAACCTGTTACGGATGATCTTTTTACGAATCTTTCACTGTTTATTTTGTGATAATATTTTTGAAAATAATTTCCAAATGGTCTAGTGAAATTGCAAATTAATTTTATCAAGGAATATTAGATGCACGAATGTTCGTGGGATTTTAAATCTTGGCATATAAAACCCTTGAATTAATAAAATCATAAAATATATAAATTTAGTAAATATTTAGAAATATAGTAAAAATTGATATCTAACTCCTGTTGCAAGAAAACATAAAGTATCTTGTAATATCACTTTTGCTGGAACAGATACTTGCAAAACAGTGTTTGCTTTGGAAAAGGAGTAGTAACAGCCGTAAGTGAAGAATCAAACTGTTCCAATTCTAATTTCATAAAAGACCTATATAGTTGATAATATCTTCCCTTGACAGGGTTGTAGTTACTGCCATTACATCTCTTTGCAATAGTCACAGTCTTGTCCATAATCATTTCATATTACTATTAATTTTATGTTCCATTTCCTCTATTAAGGCAGGTACGATCGTGTTACAATTACAATGAAGTTTAAAAACTGTCTGAAATTTTTTCATTTTACATATCTGTGAAACGATTTTTTAACCGAACTAATGTCTTTCGAACCGATCTGAAAATGTACTGACTCGTCCACTGTCCGTGCGCGATCGAGTACTCAATGGAGAGTTGAATCGGGAGAGTAATACGGCCTTTAGAAATGGTGGCTGGGTTCTCATTCAGGTTTCCAAGAAATTCTGCGTCATTGGAATGCAAAAACAAAATAATCTGACTGCTTTTCAACGTACTAATTTCGTTCTTCTACATCTGTTGGAGGATTATGCCCAAGGCTGTATTTATGACGCCACATCAAGGACAGTTCCATCGAAGCAACAAAAAAAGCTTGAATCTTAGCTAGACCAATATTCCTTGGCCAACAGAGAGCGCAGCATCTTCTCGACGCCAGTATAGAAGTTACCGGATTACACAGCAGATGGCAGCGCATGGACGTGGAAGCAGCCATGTCTGAACAACGTGGTCATTGACGAGCCTAGTTACAGGCTCACACGATAGAATGCGGCGACGCAAACGTTGAGCTTGCTAACAATAGAGCTATCGCAGGGGGTTGCTGAGTTTCTCTGTTGTGGTGACAAGAAGCGGGCGCCATGGACTCGTGGGGGACGTTGTCCGTGAACATCGCGGCCACCGCAGACACAGTGGCCAGGGACGACGGCAGCGTGCGCAGGGCAGCCAAGACGGTACCAGCCCTCATCCCCAACAATAAATACGACCTTCATTGCATGCCTCCCTTCACCACCAACTACCACAAACACTACAAAACTGTCGAAGAAACAAAGTCAGATTCACAGACCATGGAAGAACGTGATTCATTACTGCGCCAATGTTTCATTCCAAATATTGGTTAAATGCTAGATTATTGCAGGGATAAAATGTGCTTCGGACCTTGTTACATAAAAAATATCAAACATAATGTTTAATTTTAACTTAATAATATGACAGGACCCAATAAGTGCAATTTAAAAGAGTCATTTACCTGTTTGCTATTTATAAGGCAATTGGAATACCTGGGAAAGGAATGAAAAAAATGCTACGAAGCTCTGGTATATGCGTCCAACTAAATGTAACGTTCTTGGGTAAGGTGCCAAAAACTCTCATATTTTATCAATAATATGACACATTTTGTTTGATACAGTTACAATAAGCCCAACAATACGCTTGTGATCAATCTAAGACAAGATTTTTTTTCTTATGATAGCTACGCATAGTCAGTCAGTCGTCAGGTTACAGAATTAATTAACAAATCGAAAATATAAGATTAAGGAGAGCATTTCTGAGCTATCGGAAATGATTTACACCGAACTTCTACTCAGGAAAACTTAATTCGACCGTTCTCATTCTTATTTATTTGTCTGCTTTCATAATGAACTCCAGTTTAACTGTTAACAGTAGAAAAAACTATTTACCTCGTAGTTGTTGCATTCTATGTGACTGTTGAAGAATTAACCTTCAAATTTTATCCTCACCTCTTTTATTCGTGCAAGAAGTGTTGCGTAGATATGAAATAAATTTCTGCTATTTGCTGCGTTTTTTTTATATTTTACCTAAAACTTTATCAGTTATGGTTGCAAACTTAAGTGTAAGACTGGTTTTAAACGTTTACTACCCAAATGCGGCGGAAAATTATCAAATGCAAGGAAAACATCCCTATTAGGTGTTATTTAATAAGCCATTGTCCCCAGTCACTAAAAACAAGACTAAAGTGCATGTTAAAGAAAGAACAATACAATTTTGAAAATACATGTTAAAATACCTAATAAACAGTTTAATTATTGGCCAAATACAGACAGTATAGATATATAAAACTTAAAATATTACGATTTCTCCGTATCAAATGGACTTCACCAGGTGGGGTAACTCACACATAAAACGTCAGCCGCCAAAGAAAAATCTGTTCGTGTCAGTTGCGTCTTAATTTTATATAGTATTATTAAATTTAATTTCTAAAAATTGAAAAAAATAATTCTGATATGTAATACAATATTTCAACTTGTATGCACCTATACTGTGTATTTCACCAATAATGTAACGTCAGGTAAAAGTAACTAATAATAACAAAAATATTATACATTAACAAATGAGATTATATAGTTTTGCACTCATATTGCTCAAGTAATACAAATTCAATAAACTAAAGAAATATGAATTTGATATTTTGTTATACTTGTGAATAATTGGACACACAAATTTGTTTTACATTGATATTTTATTAAAATTATGGTTACCTGTCTTTTATATGAATATGAACGTTTTGTCTTTGATTTTCTCCGACTAGGACTAATAACTCTAAATACATTCATTTCATTTTATTAGAAACAAATCTGTGTTTTTTTTATCTTAAAATTGGAATATTTTATTTAAAGCTTATCCTAACAGCTCAATAAACTACATATCATTGTCGTATTTATGGTTTTCTGAATATAAATAATCATTTACATAAACAGAATGTTCCCAGTAAAGGTTAAATCGGTTCTCAACCTGTTGCGATATCATTGCAGGCAGTGTGAAAAGTCATAGAAACGTTTGATTAACACAGCTGTATTCTTCTTTAAAATAGTTTCTTCCTTGCTTGTAGGAGGGGAAAAACGGCCAGACTTTGGGGTTTCTATATTAATCTGGCGAAACTATGAACTTAAGTAGAATAGATGTTATGGGCATTCCGATTGAGAAACATTCTTTGTCTTAAAATATGTTGACAGACTTTGAAAGCAACGAACAGCTCGATCAATCTGTGACAAAGGTAATGATAAACATTTTATGAAACAAGGTTATGACTAATCGAATTGCAATCTACGAAATTAAGACATACTAAAGTAATAGAAACTATCATGGGGAGTTTCCAGACACAGTGGAAGGTCTAAGAACAAAGATTTTAGAATAAATGGAAAAGATAACTTAAAAATTCACACTTGGTTCTCTTTATCAACACTATACAGCTGAAAACTGTTAGGTTAACTTGCATATTAGGATAGATGTTCTTAGTGAGAATATTATATATTATAGCCAATTATACTTTAAAGGTTAATTTTACGCTTCCATATCATGTTGAAATATTTCACTCTCTTTAGAGTTACTGAACGAATAAATTATGATAACTATAATTGAAAAATGTAATGCATTAACGGTTGTATTCAAATTAATAATTTGTGAAATTTTTCAGTTTAGTTTCTAAAATGATTAATATTCATCTAAAAATCAAGAATAAAAATGTTTTCAATTTTTCATTCTTTTTGAACTTCAGAATAAATAAAATGAAAGTAAAATAGAACATTTGAAAAAATGGTCAGCTTTGAGGCTGCTAATATATTTCAGAGTTTACCGATTGTTAAGTTTGTTCAGAGTAGAGGCGAGGAAAGATTGCCAATCGATTTAACGTTAACTGATATAAAAATACGTGGGTGGTATTTTGTTCGCTTTATCCGAATTTGAAAGACTAGTTTCATTAACTGCAACTGAATAACTCTTAGTTCGTGTGTATTTTTCTTCTTAAACTGATAGATTACAACGTCAGAAAATTTATTGTTGCATCTTGGAATCATTGATCAGAACGATAGTTTTTGTTCTGCCACTGTAGTATAGTTGATTCCTCCAGCATTCATTTTATAACCTTGGCGAAATGTGCTCCCGAAAGGTTTTCCGTGTTCTTGATGCAGCTTTCAACAAGCAGGGAAGCCGTCTGATATCCCTTGGCAAAGGAACAATGTAATTTTATTTTAAGACACGGGCCGTATTATAAGAGGACGCAGCTAGGCTATGGGTATGAACGGTCGGGACCTATTCCAACGAATGAAAATCCGAAGCAAATCCGAACTTCTGACAGACCTGACAGAAATCGTGCATTGTTTCTTTCCTCTTCACGAATTGTACGCCCAATACCACCGAAAAAAAAAAGCTTTTTACCGTGAATGCCACATTTTGTGTACTATAAGGACTGATAATCAAATTAAAAGTTTCTGGGAAGTAAATAAAAGTAATATGTGGAAATTGTCCGGGTATCTGTATGCATTACCTTTTCGTTAATAGTTGTCTATTAATTCGGATAATTTTTTTTTGGCATTTGCACTGTCTCTTAAGAAGGGATTAAATTCAGAGGGAGAATAAATCGAGACTTAGATGTAGGCGAGGGACAAACAATTTTTGACAGGTGTTTCCTTATTTAATTCCAGAGCCAGAGACATTCTGCATCTCAATTTGGACTTTATCGTAAGTTTATCAGATTTTCCTCAAATTTCTCTTAGCGCGTGAACTATTAATATTCAAATTTTAAAAGTCTCATCTACCCTCATCTTTATCTTTGAGCCTCAGATGTCATTTATCTTTGTGTACTAATAAATTTTGTCTCTACATAATTTAATTAATTCGAGAATAGAGAATTTTCAACTTTAATTAGGATGATCTGTCATATTCTTTTCCTACAATAAATTATTATAATAAAATTATTCCCTCGTCAATATTAAATATAGTCGTTCATACAATTTCAAATGTAACATATTCAAATTTATTATCCCTGAGCACTTAGGAGATAATTTAGAACGACCCATTGTATTGTGATATTGTCACAAAATAATTGTCAAACTTATTCCTTACTATTGGGAAACAATCGTAGTATTTATTGGCATGTTAATTATTGTGATTACAAGGCAAACATTTAAAAAAACTACTGTCAAAATATTAAATGGCAAAATAATTTATTCTCGGTGAATACTATCCTTATTTATTTACCCTCCATTAGTTTAATGAACGAAAAATAAGCACTTGACTATTTAACTGTACATTGTACTTGTTTGGCCTTAATATATAAACAGCAACGAGTTTTATGAATGAACGAATCTGGCAGTCGATACGACGCAACAGTTTACAATTAGATTTACAGTCATTTACATGACACTATCCCTCTCAGTGACTCGGTCATTGTCGCCTCTCGTTGTTTTCGGCAAGTGTTGAGAGAAGGATTGCTGCGTCGCGCATTCCACACGTTCTTCTCTTAGCGATAGGAATGTTTCACCTTGGTGACTGCAGTATTCCAGCAACATACGATGGTAGCCAGTCAAGAACCCGACCTAACAAAGAAAACAAAAAGATTTAAAAAATATTTTCCTTTCCCAATATAGCCTCGTTTAAGCATCATAAAATTTTCATAGGATTATTAAATAGCTTTGGTACCCCGTTTAAAGTAAGAACCATCGATTTCTTCGAAATAGTCATCGACTGTAGACTGCAATATGGTGCATGAGGCTGTAATTCAAACTTTTAACCTATTGGTCAAACACACAAAATAAGGTGGTAAATACAATAATCTTATCTTTTATAAACAAAATAAAATAGCTGTAAGCGGGGCTTGGTGGGTGACAGGATACATGAAGGTGATCCTGAAGCAAGCAACTCCCTTTTAATAGTAAAGGAAGGGAATTAAAAAAGAGGAAGGTGGAGCAAGCAAGGTAGCCAAGCATTGACTAGGCCCCCGGCTGCACTGTAAAGATTCTACTCGATGTTCCACCTAAATGTGATGCAGGGAAAACACTAGAAAACCTGCATCAGGTAGGTCGGGTATTTCGTACGACTCCCACGCCCTTCTTGATGACGGGCGGCTGGAATTTTGTGGGAACGTAACAAACCCGCCTCCATGCAGTGATCAAATTTGAGGGGCAGCTAGCCGTTTGGTCCAATGGAATCAGTGACAACTCTTGCAGTATGCCGAAGGTCTGTGACTCCCATGCATACACCCTTCAAGCTGCACAAGGTCGTCTCAGCTTGTCGGAGAATTAATTTAAAAACCTTGACCTTGGGACAGGGAGTAGGGGAGGAAACCCAAGTTAGAGGAAGTCAGCCGCACTAGAGAGGTAAAGATTTTTGTATATTTTTTAAGCACTTCAAAAAGATGTTATTACTTAAATAAAACGCTCATAAATTTACAAGTAATTTCGCGCTAAACAGAACAAATAGATGTGTCAACTACCTTAATTTTATAAATGAAATTCATTGTTATGTGTAAAGAGAGCTCATATTTCGTACCTGTGTTTGTATGAATGTTCCACATACAAATCTAAACACGTAGAATAACTTCAAAATTTTCACACATGTTCTTTGCTACCGGAAATCAGTGCTGTCGGGTTAAGACACGGCTACCAGCTGGAGGGGGCGGAAAGTTTTAAGTATGCAAAATCGGCCGATATTTCTGTGGATTAAATCCTAATGACATAAAAATTACTACAGAGTACATTTTACCCTTACGTAGCCGAGTGTATGCATGCGGTGGCGTCGACGACTACGTTCGCGAGAAGCAAAAAGTATCATAACACTTCATCACAACAACCGAAAGAATAATTGGGAAACTAGGGCATGCAATAAAAACAAAAGGCCGTTTAGAACTTAAAAATAACAGTTATTAACTATCCATATGAGAGCCATTCACAAAATTTTTGAATAATTTAGTAAATTCTCTTTAAATGTAAAACAATATACTTCACGCTTTTATTATATGAATGATGGTTTATTAAATCATATTCATTATTCACATTATGTTATTATTTTTGTTAATAATATTTCAGTCTAGCGTTCGTATTGATTATCAAAATGCCTACTTTCTTCTCTTTTTTAATAATTGCCCTTTACACGGGTAGTTAATAATTGTGTTATTTTTTGGCCATTGTGAATTGGTGCATTGTGATGAAACACCACTTTCTTTATCGTCAAATGCGGTCTTTTTTTTCCTGAATTGTGTCACTCAAAAGTAGTTCGCATAATACTTGTCGTTGATTTCTTTTATTATTTGAAGATAATCAATGAAAATTATTCGACGAAGATCTCAAAAAACTGTTTTAACTGTCTTCGCCTTCCTTGTAGTCGATTCTCCCGTTTTAGTCTTGTTTTGACAGTTCCATCGACTCAGATGGACCCATTTCTCATCAACAGTTAAGAATCGACGTAAAAATTGGGTTACAGCTGTGATACATCGCTTGAATGAAACATCTTCATGTCTCTGTTTTTGTTCCATTGTAAGCAACCACGGCATCCATCTTGAGCACGGCTTTCTCATGTCCAAATTTTCAGTCAGTATGCGATATCCAGCATTTCTTGAAGTGCCTGACTTGTCTGTTAGCTAGTGAACTTTCAATTTATATTAATACAGTATCATTTTGTGGATTTTCTTACGTTGTGACTTCATTTGGTCGACTCAACTCGTCTTGGCTGCTCGCACGGACAGATTTAACTATACAATATTTTTATTGTTGTAAACGGTGGAGTAGATCACTCCAAAATTAGAATCTAGCACGTCGTTGATGTTGGTTGGACAGAAAACTTTAAATAATTATTGTATCAAGTACTGTATTTTTTATGTTTACAAATTCAATGAGACCGTTCACTATTCATAGCTGTCAAACAAACATTAAACAACGTAACTCATCAAACTTTGCTTAATAAGTTTGGGATATTAGACTACTTTTGTTTTTTCAAAAAACAACTCGTCAGGTCAGGTACAGCTATAAACTGTACATATCAGAATAGGATCTGAATCATGGGGAAGATGGGACGTGGAATAAAGAACGAGGTTCGTGAATGTGACGCAAGCAAAACTATAGACAAAGCAGCGTCCATCAATCAGGCTGGAATTTCGAACCTGACCACTCTTTTTCGAGTGATTTCGTTCTCCTTTCCTCGGCCACATTTGAAGGCAGCCGATCGGGTGATCTTCTGGGATTTTTCTTACCGTATGTCCACTGAACTTACACTCCCAAAACCCGACGAAGCCGTCTCGAGTTATGGGAACCTTAAACAGCCCCTAGACGTACAATATTGTAGTCAATATATTGCACAATAATATTGACTGCCTGCATATATATTGAAAGATTGCACAATATATTGAATCAATCAAGGATAGTTATATATTAATTGTACAATATGAAATATATTAATCGTCTTTGGGTGATATTGGGCAATGCTGCTTCAGTTGTCTCCGCAGCACGCATTTGTGAGAAGGTAGTGATCAAACATATTGCGAATAAATGAGAAGAGAGGAAATTTATTTTAGAATACATATAGCTAAATCAGACTTTATCAGCTTTGTGGAATGTTAAGAGCAATGATTATTGTGATATAATTTAAAAAATGAACAATACAAACACTTGCTTTGTAAATATAAAGTAAAAATTTCGTTTCGCACTGAATATATATAATAAACAATTGTTGTGGATTAAGAATTCTGAGAAAAGCGGTGCTGGATAGAAGACAAAATAGAACCAAAATTATGTTATTTTGAAGAAATTGTACTGTCCCCTTTTATTAATTTCACGTACAAGAATCAAATGATGTAGCGTCCATTCACAGAAAGTTTCTAAAATCAGCTGGTTCACATATTCTTAGTTCACTTAACACATTTTCTCGAGTATCTTAGCTTATTCAAATATTGCACAATATATTGAGTCAATCTTATTGGCCAATAATACTGAACGTGGGTGTCGTCCCCAATCTGACAAAAAAATGCCATTTCAACGATTTCATTTACACAACCTAGGATATGAAAATATGAAAACAGAAATAGATTTAGGCAGTTGAAAAACATATAAAACGAGTATTTAAGCGCCCACTAGCTAAAAAAAGTGATCCCTCTGGAGGGGTTTTTCTGTCCCGGATTTGGTACCCAAAGGGTAAGTGGAAAACCAGGTTTCCCCTCACCCCTTCATATTGGGACTCATTCGACGTGGATTTCAGCAGCTAAGAATACCACGGAAACTGTCATACGTGACCTTGAGCTTTAAATAATAGTCAGAAACTTTTCTTTTGGGAGCTGTTGATTAGGGAAGACACGCGTTGCGTTAGTTCAACTGGCCGCTATTAGGTGGCGCGGAAGATGGACGATGAAGGAAGAGAGAAGAATATGTATTGCATATGTTGGTTACTCTAGGATTGACTCAAGCAGAAGTCTTTTTGTTTATGTAAAGAATGATAGGACTACGAATTTAGTGTACCTCCAAGTACTGTGATAAACTTATCTTTAATTGCATTCCTGGTTTATTATTTACGTGAACCCGAGCAACGTTGAGTAATTTAGCTAGAAAATACTTCTAAATTATATAATTATTATGGCATGCGTTACGTTCTAAAACAATTTTATCACTAGATACTTAGCTCGATAATGTAGCCACATGTAAGGATTAGTAATTTATTACGACAAATTATTTAAATATAAATTATACAATCTTGACAGCTTTATGCTAATTTTCATAAGGGAAAATCGTGATTTTCAGCGGAACTTCCTTTAACGATTTACGTCATACATAAAATCAATTAACAAAACAATAGTATAATCCAAGAAAGAAGTTTCTATATATTTATCAACTGTTACAGGATTTGGGCAACCTAACATATTTGAAATATACACGTTTTTTGTTTTTTTCTAACGAATTGACTCCATTTACTGAACAAATATTTACAATGCGTTACGAATGAATTCTGTTTTCAATATCGCTTGAAAGACTGTTATATAGACTTATGTTGTAGTAACGAATGATTGTTTCAAACTAGGGTTCTATTTCAAACAATAACGGTGGTCAACGAGAAATTATAAATCCACCAGAATAGATAATTCAAATGTGTATGAAATAGAAACCTGATTTATACGGGTACGCATTTAATTGACTTAAGGATTTCATATAAAATTCAGATACGTGGTTAGAAGCATATAATCAATTTATAGATTTACATGTAAAGGTAATTATTGGATGGGGTGATTTTAATTTATGATATTTATAATATAATATGATGTATTAATTACTGTGGATTTATTATAGAAAAGAAAATGCTAATTTAGTTTTAAAATTCTGAGTTTAATATGAATAAAATGTTTTAGTAACAGCATAAATGGTATTTACAAATTATAAAACAAAATTCTTCAGATCGATGTTCCCACGCTATTTTCTCATCCACCCCCCGCACATGAAACAAACAACGTGCGGTCAGCCGGATACAAAAAAAAAGAATCTATCTATTTTAAAACTAATTAATAACCAATAACTTAACGTCTAGTACACATCTGTCTTAACAACTACTTAATATCTAATGTCTACTTCATGTGGTTTACTACAAATGATGAATGCAATGTGTCACGACCCTGATCAGTTGATCGAGATGCATGAAAGTGCAAATGGAAAGTGAGAACTTGTAAATAGTAATATAAAACACGTAAAAATAAAGTAGGATTAAAAGGTTTGTTAGATTTTAAGGTTAATGTTGTAATGAGTGATGTAGAGTTAACTAAGCATTCATGTGCTGAGAGTGCTAAAGCGAAAGTTAAATCAGAAAGCACAGATTTGTTAATGAAACCTTTCTATAAACTAAGTGGTCATCATGTTAAAAAACGACGAATAGAAAGCAAAATGTAAAATTTAAATGTTAGTGGGAAAAGCGACGAAGTAAAATGCGAAATGTCAAACTTGGGTGAAAGTTTGAGAAGTATGAATGTGAGGTCAATCATAAGTTGAGATTGATGGAAAGTTAATTGGATTAATTGATGTATCTGGGAACAAGTTTAAAAATAAATGTAAACATGTAGAGCATCGGAAGTACGTTGATAAATGTGAATGTAATGTAAATGCAGTGTTTAAACAAATTAAGGGACAGAGAGAACAGCTGATTATAAATAAATTGACGTTTGTAAACAAATATAATGTATTCCAAGTAGACGTAAGAAAAACTCCCGAAAAATGTATAAAGGAAATTACTTGGGAGAAAAATTCGTCGTAAAACTAAACGCAACTTAATTATTAACGGAAAATTTGTTTTTATTTCTCAAAGGTGTGCATCACGTGATGAAAATAGAATGGGTAGAAAATTATACTTGTTAAATAAGGATGGTGGTTTTGTGGCTTTCCTTGGAATCCAGGTTGAGAACCAGAACTTTGCATTCATTTAATGGTACATTAATAAACGTTATAAGAAACGGTAGAACATGATGGGAAATTATTAAATTATGTAATCTGATAATTGTAATTAGTTTGCTAGAAACAGGATATCCAAGTGTTTAATTGATTGATAGTATAGAATTGCGTTTTACTTGGTGTCATGGTTATGAAGATAAGAAATTTTGTAATTAGTTTTAATTGAAATTTATAAAAGCTTGTGTAATTTTGTTTAAAGGCGCTGGTCAGTTAGGGAATTTGAGTATCTGTATTTGTGTGAATGATATGTTAAAAATTGCTACACAATTTTTAAATTCATTGGTAGTGGAGATAATGTAACATGTAGGTTACAATCTCAGCTAATTGTCAGTAGACGCGGCAGACGTCCAGACACAATTGTTTTGTGTGCGTCGTCGTTGCTGACGTAAGTGTACGCGGGAAGAAAGTCTGGTCATGCAGTGTTCGCGTGATCTGGCTCTGTAAAAGCGCGAACAATAACGGGAAAATGCGTACAAGTGATTGGCTGTCAGGTGACCTTACATTTGCAAGGTGGCGTAAGCTACGAGCGCACGTGAATTAGCAGTCGATGGTAAGATATGGAACGCAAATCCCCGCGGCCACGTGGTTTACGGATAGCGAACAAGTCACAAAAATACGCGGTGTTAGACTAGAGTAAGCACGGGAATCGTAAAAGTTAATGAAGCGATATTTCAGGTCGACTAACTGATTTGCTAATTGAATGTCCGACAAGTGAATGGAACTGTAGACTGTAAAATAACCACGCGCTGTTCTAGATGATTTTTCTCATTTCTCTGAATAATTAAATAGTTGTTCTCTCTAAAATTGGATATTTCTTATAAAATACCTGCTGCCCTATCCTTTTTCTCATGCGAAGAACGGAATAAAACCGTCGGAGAGCTGAGCTGCCGTGGAGGCAGATATATATAAATATAATTTTTTGACCTTGGCCGAGTGAAAACCCACTGCCGTCAACCAATCAAAATGTTTCTTCGCCCGAGTTCGGCAGAGCATTTAATGACTTCGAGGTTCCGTTCAAGTAAACATACTTGTCTTCAAAAGAAATATTTTCTTTGTAAATTACCCGGAGGATGCAAACTTCTAAAAAAAATCACATAATGTACACGATGAAATACTTTTATTATATTTTCAATTATAATATATTTGTACAGAGGAAGAACTGGAATAATTACAACACATAGAGACAATGTACTATTGTTAAAATTATACAAATTAAATGAATGCCCCCACGTCGGACACAAATACAATGTTTCTCTAAGGAATAAACAAAACATTGGTAAATTTTCCATCTTGACCGCTTGTATAACACAGATCACGACTTGTTCGTAATATTTTATTCTATCTCTGATCACTATACGTGGTAATGTTTTACGGCTCCCACACCGCGCTAACTGCTTGGCGCTGAGGTTGGTCCAGAGATTGAACGGGAGGTGTCTTCTCCGCGTCGCACGATCCGAGAGCTGACCTTCCTTCGTAAGTCACGATTCTTCACTGTCCCGGGAAGATGGACTCCGTGATTGGCACCCACTCGTGGAGGCAGTTCCAAGTATTGTTCGGACTGCCCCCAGTGTCGCGACCTCGATTCCGACAGTACCTCACGGCCAATGCTATGATTGCCGCGTATCCTTGTCCATCTCACGAGTTAACACGGGCTAAGCGTCTCCCATCTATACGCGAAACAAATCAACAGGAAGCTGCCATGTGTCTACTGTCTCTACTCAACAAATCAAAACAAGACCCTGCCTGGATATATTTTGCTTCCTAATGAATCGTCGATTTCCCCCCAGTGGCGGGACAATTTTTTTTGGTACGCGTATTTACACTTGCTCTGCGCGGACAAATACACATACTTCGCCAGAGCTCTATTTTCGCCAGTGTTTTTTTCCATTTAAAAATAATTGAAAATTAAATTAAAATTAACAAAAATAAATTAGCGAATGGAGGCGGAGAAATACTCAAATTTGACGACCGTATTGTAACATGTAAAGCTACAACCCCAACCGACTGTTGGTATATGCGGTGAGACTCAATTGTTGTGTGTGAGACGTCAATTGATGAGTAAAAGGTACGCGGGAAAGATAGGCTGTACATACTGTGTGCACGTGACAACTTTTAGTTAGCTCGATCCGACTGCGAGAGAGATCACAATTTTTAGCGAGTAAACGTCTGGGCAGGCCGTATACACGTGACTTGGCGTTGCAAATTGTAGATCCAGAGCGGGAAGTCACATGTACGAGATTGGTGGTTGAGGTCAGGTGTCCGGACTGGTACAAGATGGCGTAAGCCAGGAAGGTGGAGGTAGGTAGACGACCACGTGTTTAAAGACGGCTAGCAAAGCAGCCACGGAGTAAGTGGCGCAGGCCAGAATAGAAACGCGGTTAGGAAGAAGTGCTTTTATGTCGGCGAATTAACAGCATTTGAATGATAGTTGAATGAGTGGATGTAAAGATTGTGAGGACCACGCCTTGGATAATTAATTTTCTCATGTCTCTGATTTTCAATTAAATTATTTGTTTAAACTTTTGGTATTACTCCTGGTTAAAATACCAGGAGCCAAAAGTTATTCCTTTGCCGAGATATAATTCATAATTGACGTAGAGCTGAGTGGCCGTATACAACATATATATATATATATATATATATATATATATATATATATATATAGTAGCGGATACTGTGAGGAGGGACAATTTCTGTATAATTTCTATTTGTTTAGTTTAATAATTAATTAATTAATCCAACCCTAAATCATTTCAATATTCTTTATTTTACATCTGTTACTATGTATTGCTAATTTAACATATAATTGATTTCGAATATAAATTTATTTATAAGTATTTACCATTATATAAATAATGGAATACACAATTACAATGTAACAATTGTTATCCGAAAATAAAAATTTCTATTTGCTGAAAAGGGTAATTCGTATGCTTCGAGAGAGATTTCATATTTGTATTATTGGTAATTTAGCGGATTAGCAATCAAAATGTTGTCCAGGTAGTTATAATATAGATATCATGCCAATCAAACATTTTTAATAATTTTTTCTATCTACAACAAAGAAACGATACGCTAAAGTAAATCAATTGAAATACCTTAAATTTCAGTTATGACTAATAATGAAAATAAAGCCATTACGAAATCACGAATGTAGTTAATTTTAATGACAAATATTGCTCCATAAAGTGCATTACTTTTTAACTAATTGCAATTGCATTGCGTCAGAGACAGCCACTTATAGATTAATTACATTCTGCCAATTTAATACACACAAATAGTATTTACTGTTACTATACTAGCTTTTAAAATAGATTTATGCTATTTCATTTCAATATTGTTATAAATTAATTTCACACTAACACGTTACAAAGTATCTCATTTACAATAAAAAAGACATTAAATGGGGATAAATGGAAAACTATTCGTAAGTGTATTGATATTTTGAACTCCGAAAGTTCGATTATAAGACTGTTGTAAAGTAATATAGTACACGTTATACAGAAAATACCAAAGGAACACAAGAATTTAAAACATAACTATGGTACATCGAAAGAGTCTTGTTAGTAAAAATGAAACAAAATTTAGTATATTACTTAATTTTCCGATTGGAAACTACTGTACGTGGTTCAAACCATTACAAATAACAACTTAATATCACATATCGTTCAAAATAAATATATTAAGGTTTGATTATTATTTAGTTTTTATTTATTTTATAAATTACAGTTGAAGAAGTAAGCTTTTGGAAAACAGGATATTATATTAAAAATGTTTTAGGTAATATGTAAAGAGTTATTTTGATAATAAATTTTCAGTATAGCACTGTAATTGAAATAATACAAAAACATGTGTGATATATAATTGATAAGGTAAAAAGGTTAGTGTTACATTTGAGTGTATTACGCGGTTGTTCAATAACTGAAACTGTACCGATAAATATTTTCATGCACTGTTCTTTTATCAGTCGGTGTGATTTCATCATATGGTCACTAGATAATTTTTTAACTTGACAGTAGGTCTTTGAATCTACTATAGAATGGATTAGATTGCTCCATTACTTTACCGATATCAAACAACTGTTTGACATTTCTTTACTAGTATCATCCCCATTGTATTAATGCAGAAAATTCATCATGCTGTAAGTTTTTGAAGCTTCGTTTAATACGAAATTAATCTCTATAATTTTTCCGAAACGTGTGGGAACACTATTTTTGTCTCACACATGGTAAAGTATGCTCGCAAGTTACAAGCCGTGCCAATAGTTGGCAGATACTTGTAGCATCTGGTGTTAGTATTTGTCATAGTTGGCAAGTCTGAACTACGTTCTTAGTGTCCTAGAGATTGTCGGATAAATTCATTCACGTGAGCCACAATCAAGAGTTTTCTCGTTGAATATGAATGCATTGAGCGTCCTATGCTTTGCACAGTTAACGATTGAAAGAATACTGAATATTCATATTGAGATCGGGAGGTGTTGCTTAAATTTTATCAATAATTCTAACAGGTAAAAAGGAATTAAAATTATATGGTGTAAAATAGATAAAAAGAAACAATAATATAACATACTAAAATTAAGTTGGTTGACAAGGAACGTACAATTCCACTTTAAAACTGAAAACTCTCGTGTACTTACAAATGTATTATGTTTTTATTATTGTTCAATATCTCTACTGCTTTATCCTATATTTTTGAATAAACAAATAGTGGTGCAGTATTATAAGTATGAGAATTTGTAATGTCATAAGAAGTTTATAATTTAAACGCATAAGGATGGAATTGTTAATTTATTTGATTAATTTTAGCACTATAAAGTTATCTGTTAATATCTTTGACAAAATAAGGTCTCAAATCCATTACATCTTAACAAATGTCTTTGCGTAATGCAAGGAATTATAGAGCTGTGAGGAGTTGTTGTGTTGATGCGTTATATTGTTGCAATTGGTTGTTACCGATGAATGTGACATTTAAGCCCAAGGCTGCTATGTGTGTACTGTATAGGCTCTATGATGTGAGCTAATTATTTATTGAATAAACAAAGATAGATCATTTGTTTTGTCAACTGTCGCTCGTGAACTAATAGAACCATTCGCTTAAAAAAACTACTTTCGATTATCTTTCAACTTCATTCATGTTCATAAATTTAAAAACGTATCATTATTCTATCTAAATTACATCATTAAACAAATACATTCCATTTTCAAATGAATTGTTACATTTTAAATTAACAGCAAAAATGCGTGAAATACAGGTCCAACATGTTATGTACATTATTAAATTAAAATGATTTCATGGTTTGCCCATGTTTTAGGCTAAACTTTAGTTATTTGATCAACAGGCAGTCTTTTAAATTATTGGTTTTGACTTAACAGTAATGTTTCTTGACTGTGTCAGATGCAATGAGAAATAGTGCCCCTAAACCTACCCGTAAAAGTGGTAAATTCATTTCAATGTAAGTCTAGCTTTGTTAAAAAATAAATATTCAAGTATCGGATTATTTCACAACAACGATCCTAGAAATTTACAAGAACTGCTCAGGATTTATAACAAACTTTACTAGCCTGCGTATAAGTATGGTGATAAACTTTCATCACTGTGTATAAAATTGTGTTACATTACTTGGGCGTAAATTGACTGGGTACTTACTACATGGAGTGATAAAAGGGAGAGAATGATGCTTCAAAGTCTAGAACAGGCAATGCAATTCTAATCGTATTCAAGGATGTGGAAGGCATCTATGCTTATCTGGAAAATGTTGAAAAAAGTAGTCACTACAACATTGTTCTGGCGTTCGGCGAAAGAGAGCAGAGAAATAGACATTGGCTCACTTTCCCGAACAAATATTTAATTCAGCTGCGTGAACAATAATACGTGGCTGGCCTCTGTGGTCTAGTGGTTAGCGTCACTGCCTCGTGCCAGAGAGGTCCCGGATTCGATTCCTGGCAAGGGCCTGGATGTTTGTGTGCGCCATTGTGTCCCCAAATCTAGTAACCCTTACAATGAAGATAAGATCCCCAAAATGGTCAAGTAGTCGCTAAAGACCTTAGCTGTTGATGCGACTTAAAATAACAACTAAGAAAATATTAATAATATCTGACAATGCCGCAAGAACTTGAAGAATGAAACAAGGGACGGTGTCACAGTCTAATGGGCTCCCATTTAAAAAGGGCTATTTTTTATTGTCAGGTTATTTCTGTTTACTATTGCTCGTAGAGCAATAAGTAAATTCCTTAATGGAAGATATGAGTGAAAATGGAAGCAGTTACACATTCCGAAATCCATATCCTCTTGAAGATTACTTTATTGTTGAGCAGCTTATTGTGGAAGGAAAGCTGGAAATGTCTACCCAGCAATCAGTAGTGTCTTGAATTTCAGATCAAGTTGCTTGCGTTTTGGAATGTAGGTCATCCAGGTTAGACCTCTGTTGTTAATGTTCCATTGAAGGAAATTGGTAGACAATTGTCTCTCCTCCTTCTGAAAGTGACTTGTACGCACTTGGTTTGATTGATTTTGAGTTACCATTTTAGGAGCCAATCTTGAGTGGCATCGACATTTGTTTGTTTGGAGGAAGGCCGTTCTGGGTCCAGGAGCGTAGAATCGTCATGCAAGTTGGTAAGTCTGCTCTGTACAGTAGGTACAGTGTAGGTCCCAAAACACTCCCTTGGGGTACTCCAGAGAGGAACAGGTTGGTAAGTTCTTCTTCGAACTTAATTTCGATGAATCTGTCCTGTAACAAGCCTTTGTGCCATACTTTGTCGAAGTCCTGGCTGAGGTCTAGAAATACAGTACTAAGATTCTTCAGTTTCGAAGGTGGCGTTAGTAATTCCTACTACTCTATGAACCTGTTCAATTGTAGAATGCTGTTCTCTAAAACTTAATTGATGGTTCGGTATGAGAATTTGTTCTTCTAGAATTGGCATTAGTTTCTTGAGTAACA
The DNA here is from genome assembly GCA_034510155.1 of Eucriotettix oculatus. Classification (NCBI taxonomy): domain Eukaryota; kingdom Metazoa; phylum Arthropoda; class Insecta; order Orthoptera; family Tetrigidae; genus Eucriotettix; species Eucriotettix oculatus. Next base: position 198,987,477 of record CM067376.1, on the reverse strand, counting down.
GTTTTTCGAATAGCTTAGAAGTTATGGATAGTAATAAACTTATCGGTCTTCAGACTCATCTAGGTTGGGTGATTTGCCAAGCCTTTGGATTAAAATGATTTTATTAACTTTCCATTGTGCTGGGAAGAGGTCAGCAGTGTGGTACCCGTTGGTGGAAGATCATTTAGAATTCAACTTATTAAGTCGTGCCCTGGCGACATTTTTGTAGTGTTGTTTTTTATTGCGTATAAATGTATTAATGACTCTGATAGGCGGTGACAATTGCAATGATCTTCCCTTAATACCAAATTTCTGAATAAAATACTTGGTCTTCCACTGTCTAAAAACATGACATAGCCTCTGTTTGCTCAATACGCAGCAAAGACGACATAAATCGCCATGCTCTAGTTTTAAACTACGACTAGCAAAGACGTTCGTTCTAGTGTTGAACGATGGCTTCTTCTCAGCTCTAACGTTGAAACATCTACGCTGGTGAAATGTTTGGATGCTCTTATTCACATCTTCAAAATGTTACAGGAACCTCATATGAATGCAAACATACGTCTTGACATGCATTTTAAGTAAAAAAACACGATATATTTCAATAACTGTCAATAAGTAGTAACAATAATGTTACCAATATCCATAAAATATAGTTTATGCTTCCTTGAAAACAACATTTCATGTGCAAAATATAATGCTGTAGAATATTTTTAATTAATTAACAAAATGAACTTAGTAACGAATTCACTAGACTTTGGTTTGTAATATTCAAGTCGTTTCATGTGCTCGCAATTTTAACATATTTTTTAAGAATGAAGTTTCCCATCCCATTATTGCGAATATTAAAAATAAATTTATTTGTCCAAATGTACTCCACAGGAAAATCGTTTTATTTGTTTAAAATCCTATATATGACAAAGAAATTGACAACATCTATTGTTGCTTCCAGCACAAAATTTATTTTAAAACTCCATGACGGAGATCTGAAAATAAAATAAAATAAAACCTATTAAAAATATATTACTTTACAGTTACCTGTAATTCTTCAGAAGTTCACTGTCATCAAGTGGCGGCTCGTGAATATTTAAAGTAATGTGTTACATCACTCCAAGGAACAATTTCTACGAGAATAATTCTCGTAATAATAATACTACTACATCTACAGTGTTGATAATACTCCACGCTTCGTAATGTGCTACATTTCCAATTACGTCTACATAACGTGTAATTTTTAAAATTGTAGAATACACAATCAAACTGACGCAAATTGATAACAGGAATGTATTTTTTATTTATTACATATTTTAAATAACTAATGTTCTTTTTAGGAAGAAGCCACACTTTATGGCACTATTATTTGCAGGATCATGACGTAATTTTCTCAGAGTTATGAAAGTCTTTGAAATACCGCCAATTAAATGTTTTTTAAATAAACATGGATTAATTCAAATAATCCCAAAACTTCATAAACAGAGATCTATTAAAACTGTAGCCTGATGAGGCCGCCTCTGTCAGCAAGCTCGCTCTGCCCGGTGCTGTGCTTTTTGTTGCTCATATAATTGTTGGATCTTAGATGAGCAGAGTGTGAAATGGAAATGCTTCGCATTTCTCATTCCAAATGGATTCTGGTGCTATAAAGAATGTAGGCCAGATGTATGTGGAAGGCGGGCAGTTTAATGACTTCGAAATCAAAACATAAATTCACTCTCTTAAAATACTATTCTCTTAAAATTTATTAGAATTATGAAACAAGTAATTTCTCCTGAATTAATTAGCACATAAGACCATATGCACCAGTCGCCACTGATGACATCCATGTATTTGTTACCATTGAGTATCTACAGTACATATTTCGGAAATGATATTCATGCAGCTGATCAAAGTTTAATCTCCACTGACAGCTCATTGAGGCAAACATCTAGGCATATTAACTAAAACATAATGTTTATTACAAAAGTGAATCATTGAACCTTGGTATATGCCGGTACCCTCAACCTAATGGCGCAATTTAACTCGGCCATCATAAACATTAAATCATGGACTTTCATGTTAATTTCTGTCGAAGTTACTTCCAGTTGCCCTTAAGAACGATGTTCATTATTTGTGGAAGTCTAATATCTTTTAAACTGATTAACTTACAAATTATTTGGTGTTGTATCTAATGGAAAACGAACAACGCATTAAAATAAAAATGAAACTAATTTCGAACACTGATCAAACTCTAATCACACAATAAACAAATATAATTTACAAACAGTCAGAAAGCATCTAACAATAGACATGGAAACTAAGCCAATCTTGTAAAATGTAATTCAAAATTATTATATAATACTAGCTGCGGACCCGGCGTTGCCCGGGTACATTATTTAATTCTTGGTCAACACATAAGTAAACCGACATTGAAGACGTCACAATATGAACCTCAAACATACTCCCAGAATCTCGAGAGTCCAAATACAATAGCAGGAATAAATATATTTTCAGTATTCTAACAGAATAAAATTTTTTCCCTACTTAATGGTTAAATTTTTACTTAAATCGCATATTAAAGGTCGTAATGTAACACAGCGACTCGTATTACATCGCTTTCGACACCATAGTTTTCTTTTTATTTTATTTTTAAAATTTATCAATTCATGTATACATCGTATCGACGATCTAAAGAAGTTCATTTTTCTCAGCCTGCTGTAACAATAGATAGTAAGTGGTATAAATGATATAGGAACGCGTAATAGAACTTATAACTCGCAGTTGGTTTACACCCCGGCTTTAGCCAGGCAATTCCAAGAAATCTTCCCGTAGAATTAATATTTTTATTTACATTCATATTATATTAATATCTTCTGCAATATACCGAAATTAAATATGCACGAATATTTAAATTAGATCTCCTTTATTAAACCCTCAAATTTTCATTGAAATCCGTTGATCCGTTTCGGAGCCTATTCGAGACAAATATAAGGACAGACACTTCAATTTTATTTATTGGCTCAGATCAAACACTTTTTGCAATCTATTAATTGAAAATGTTATAGCCTTATATCAATAATTAAGTTGTCCTCTAACTTTGGGTGTGCTAAATTGTAAAAGCATTACCATCTGCATTCTCTATCACAATTAAAAATTCTTGCAGTTAACAAATAATAAACACACGTTTGTCAAAGATATGAGGTGACTTGTGTATATAGCAGAATTTTTGAAAACGACAAGAGTAAATTGTAGTTTGACAGTGTAATATGAAAGTATGATATTGCAAACTAAGTAAATAAGAGGAGCTAAAAGATTACTTACGTTTCGATTACTGAAGGAAGCTGCATGGGTTAAGGTTGAGGAGCCTTCGCCTGTACAATCATACAGGCGTAAATCTGAAGTTGAACTGGACCAAGTGCCTATTTCTCCAAAGGGGATGAAGGGAGCGTCCACCCCTCCCCACCAAGCACCTGCGTCCTAGTGTGGGAGTCGCGCTATTTCTAGTGTTTCCACGTCCCTCAGGACGTCAGTGCTTCGCGCGTCCCCGCCATGGAGGGCACCGACGTCAGTGATTCCTTACACTCGCAGGGAGAAGTGCTGGCCTAAGGGCTCGTTTCTTTTTCACATTACACTCAAATGTGTTTTTTTTACGAAATACGCAATACGTCTGCCTTTTTAATTGTGTAATAGTATACCTTTTACAGAAGAACGCAAGTACCTTACAACTTTTAATGACATCCGTTTGACAAATGCTTATATAAATATAATATTGCGGAACCGTATGTAACTTCATAAGTAACACGCTGGTAAATTTTTATAAGATATAAAATATCTCGGAGTAACCATATAACAATTTGAATTAGTGGCCTCACCGCTTTGAGTTACAAGAATGTTTTTATCCACTAAATCATATAACTGTAAACAGACTTCTTATGAACTATTAGCAAAACATTTAAAGTGCTTAAATTAAATTATTTTTCAAATCGTATATTAATTAACAGTCCTTCACAATAATTAATGTCAGTAAATTGACGTCTAATTACAGACCATTTTCCAAACCGTTACATAGCATTAAAGTGGTGTTTTCTAGGGAAGTAAAGTTGATAAATTTCAATATTGGGATCTATCGTTATGTCATATCGTAACCAATTACTTAGCTGGGTCTGTTCTCTAAATGATGTTTTAATGAAGGACGTCCATTTATTATGAACCAGTCCTAATCTAAAGCTAATTAAATTTTGTATGTGCTAGATCTGTGGAAATATACGAAACATGATTAGGTCCTCAGAGATGTTTGGATACAATTATTCGGTAAATTCCTTTCCGCCAGGATTTTTTGTTCAACTATACATAGTTTCTAAATTTTAACCGAATAAAAAGTATGGTGTCCGACATAACATCTTCACGACTTGTAATGGACGTTTCCTGTGACACACATTCGTCAGGAAGACCGTATAGCTATTAGCATGTATATTTTAGGATCCGCAATGTCGTCCAGAATAAACTGTAGTTTAAGTTTAGATTGATCCTACTTGCTTGGCAACCATTTTTCCAGCCGTGTTCTGAATTGAAACAATTTTTAATAATAGCATTTTGGGCATACTATATTATGCTATATTGCTCATCATTACATTAATATAAATTTAAAAAATACAATCTATCGTTTTTTGTTAAATGCCCGCAAAGACAGCACTTCTCCCCGTGGATTATTGCTTAGATTTAAAAATGTGTGAAAATCAATTTCTTCATTTAATTGATTCTACGTGTGTTCACAAATTTACGTATTTTAATCTTATCTAAAATCAAAGAAATGGAGTACGTAGCTTTCTTCCTGTGAAATCGTGGCTTTAAACACATCACATCGGTTCTGTCACTTCCATGGTGCTGTACTCACGGTGTTACACTTTTTTAAAAAAAATAATTATGTCCAGATTTTTGGAACGTAGTGGGTGCAGAACGCAACCACTCATGTTTGCACGTGGAAAGGGAGAATCGCTGTGACGTGTTGAGGTTAGTAATGTGAACTACTGGTAGGCTGTGCACAGGTTTGGGGACAGCTCGCTCTTGAGAAGAACCAGGTCTATCTCTCCGATGGAACTGCAGTTCGGAGTCCCTTCTTTAACACCGTAAGTAATTCACTTACTCGGCGAGTGACAAATGTATACTATAGTAATTAAAACAACTGTTCAACAGCACTCATTGAAATCTATGTATACTTATATTCACTCCACCCTCACCATAGATACGATTAATGGGTATCACAAATATCATTTTCCAAATGCATCAATTTCAATTTCCGGCGTGTCTTCGTCGATTTTATTTGAAACATTTTCATTTCTTTGTTAAAATGCGTTTTTAATCGTATTCTTCCCTTTACAACGTTCAACATTCATTCGAAGCTTAATTATCTGTTTTTACTGCGAGAATGGTAAATTGTATTCGAAAATGTAGCTGGTAATTCTGTACGTATTTAGCAAAATCACGAGGAATATTAGAACATCAAAAAATTCAGGACAGGAAATATTTTATTTGTGATGACTATACACAATGAAGTTTTAGTGTGTTTGTGGGTATTGTTTATAAGAATGAAAGTCCATTAGATGGAGTGTTGGTTATTATAAATGATCCATAAACGGAAAAAATGGCTGTAAACGGTATAAAACAAGTCATGCAAATGTATATAAGTCTATACTAATTGTGTGATCGCCATAAATATAATTAATATATCTGTAAAAACAATGGAATTATTTAAGCTTCATGTACGAAATTCTGAGCATAATTATGACATATTAGACGCACCAATGGGATACGTTGTTCGTTTTCCATTTAATACATCAGCGGTTATAATTTGCAATTAAAAGTTGTTTCCTTATCTTTATTTTGCTAACAGGCTACATGAGGGTGATCCTGAAACAGGCAACTCCCCTTTAATAGCATAGGAAGGGAATTGAAAGGGGGGATGCGGAAGGCAGAGAAAGGTAGCCAAGGGTTGACTAGGGCCCCCGGGCTATAGTTTAAGGATCCTACCCGGTGTTTCACCTAAAGAGATGCAGGGAAAACCCTAGAAAACCTGCATCAGGTGTAAGAAATATATATCCAATAAGCCTCATGAAAGTTTAGTTGAAGCTACAACACTTGACGCTACTGATCAAGGAAACAATGTTCACCAAAATTTTTATTAAACATTAATATGAACGTAGGTAATATGACAAGGAAACGTTTTGAGAAAATCTCCCATCAAATATTTTACAGCTTCGTTAGTTCGAAAGGCAATTCAATTCTGCATCTTCCTTCGATGAGTAGATAAAGCTCCGTTAATTCTTTTGTTATTACACGATGTATCGCACAATCGTATAATTAAAGAACGTTTATCCTAGTGTTTAACAGGCATTCCGCGTAATTAGTTATGAACCATCCGCATCGTCACTTACAAGGTTTCTTTGACTTCTCGTTGGTCGAGAAAGTGGAAAGGTTCCAGCAAGATCGTATCTGTTGAGATTTAATTAAAGACAGTAAAGTATGAAAAAAGAAACAAGAAGAAATTATAATTAACGTTTGACGTTCAAAAAGTACTTATTCTTCGGAATAGATGAATAAGACTGGAACCCGGTGATTGAACGGTCGTTGCTCACTAGTGTTGAAATGGAAACGAAAATATTCTGTACTTGAACGTTTATCAACAAGAAGCACTCGAGAAACACTTAAATAAAATTATGGATTGAAAGATGTTGGCATAAATCATACCGTACTGCTGCGATTTGTTTATTTTCATCGTTGACTTTTCTCTGATTCAGTAATTAGTAATTCCGTGCGTTACTCATTTATTTATTGTCTCTAACAACGATTTTTTAAGTAGTTTGTGACAAATAGTGAGAAACGCAAATGTATAAATAACTAAATATCGAAACCTTTTATTTTCCAGTGTCTATTTAATTGTACGATAAATTTGGTAAAGTAGAAGGTTACTTTACGAAAAGCCAAATTATTATTAGTTTATAATCTAAGGTTATTTTTATACGTATATGATGGCCTGTATGAATACAATCTATGGGTTAATGTCATAAATAAAAATCCAATTCACAAATGCAGCACGTATAATTGTCGTCGTAATGGTTACGCATACAGAAAAAATAAATCTATACTTTAGAAATATAAATGAAATAATGAATTATGTGACGATACTTGTTGATTATATTTACAATTTCATTAGGAAAGAGCTGTCCTGTGTGTATGTTGATATTACGAACGTAACTTTCACGATTCATTCGTAGGGCATGAGGTAATTGAGTACGTTCCCCCGCGGACATTTGAAACTCTGCAGGCAGCAGATGTGTAAATACTAGAAGAGTTACAGTTTACATTCGTGAGCAGCTTATTTTGGAACACCTCGTCTTTGTTGTGCTACATCCTGGTTTCTTGTGATACGATTCTGTTGCCTACACACAAGAGCGTTTTGGTCCTCTCAATACGGAAACTTGCACCGACATAGCAAATTCGCTTACTCATTTGGATTAAATATGATAAACAATTTCCAGTACTTTTGTAATGTATGAAACGGAATTTGAATTATTTCTATGGCGGCACACACTTCGAATGCCATATGCTTTTGATTTTTCTTGAGAGATATGAGGTAGGCTAAGTAATGTTATACATGAATTACGTTATCACAATAGTTACGAGTATACCAACGATCTGACGTGTATGGATTTCTATTAGTTATTGGGTGGGGGGGGGGGACAGGTACATGAGGGTGATCCCTTTAATAGCAAAGGAAGGGAATTGAAAAGGTGAATGTGGAAGGTAAAGCAAGGTAGCCAAGGGTTGACTAGGGCTTCCTGGCTATAGTTTAAGAATCCTACCCGGTATTTCACCTAAAAGAGATTCAGGGGAAACCCTAGAAAACCTGCATCAGGTACGTCGGGCTTTTGGATACTATTCATACGCCTTTCCGAATGACGGAGATGAGTTTGCTGTGGGTTCGCAGTATTCCCTTCTCCGTGTCTCTACCACCTTTTAGTCGGCCGACTGATCCAATGGGAGCAGAAGACAACGCTTAGCGTATGCTAAAGGCCTTCGACCCCAAGTATACACACACCCTAAAGTAGAAGAAGGTGTCTCGGCGTGTGAGAACCTTGAAAAAACAGTACAGAGTATGAGGCATTCCCAAAGGAAAGAGAAATCTCATACAGGCATACCTTGGCACTTTTATTGGGGGGGCGGGGATTCTATTATTTTCAATATTTAATATATAATAATTTTTGTTGAACATGACTGTTAGCGCAATTCAGTATAAAGTAATAAACCGGAACAGCCTTCATATATATATCCATTATGCCCGCGGGTCATTTTTGAAGTGTCCGCATTCATAGACTGCTGTTGACTACAAAGAATAAATAAACATCTTTGCCTAGTACGTGAAGAGGCTTATCATCTTTAACTATCATCAACGCTTGGTACCGTCCTGTTTGGCTGACATCTTTTCTGTTAGTTTGAAGATTTAAAAGGGTATTGAGATCTAGGAAGGAATTGATTCAAGTGAAGAGTATTTTGCAGTGGGTCTGCATAATGCATGTTTAATTATTGTTAAAGTAATAATATTAATTATCTTCTTCAGTATTGGTATAATTGTTGTGCCTATTTATTATTTTTCCTGATTCGTACATTTCTCAAACTATCCTGAACGGCCATGATATTGCATCTTCTCCCGTTGATCTTATCAACTCCGCTGGAATTTTATCAATTGCTTTACAATAGCTCCGATCTGTCAGCATCCTGTCAAACTCCGACCTAAAATTTTGTCCCCCAACTCTTCATAATCCACCTCCTCTTCTTCTTCTATTATAGATACTCTATTTCAAATATTTTTTGTTTTTGCGTGTTTCCTATCTGAGGTCACAAGTTCATACATGTAGCTTGCTTAATTCCCTTATTTGGTGTCTTCCGTCTTGCTCTGGCTATTGCTGCACCAGCACACTATTTTACCTGCTGATATGTTGTTTAGTGATTGTGCTACACAATCTCCCCAGTACGTTCGCACTGCTGTCACAACGTGAGATAACCCTTACTGCTCAACCTCAAACTGCATTCTGCCTGGAGCGTTTTATACATTAAAATTGCTATTACGATACAATAATAAATAAAACATTCGCTTAATATACATTGTAATGTATAATTACTTCATTTTTAATATAAAAATATGAAGTGAAAATTCAAAAAATTACACAATTTCCGTTGGTACAAATTTGAAAAAACAAAAATTACATTGGATGTACGCATAATTCAAGGGCATTCACTGTGAGGAAATAAAATGGTAAAAATTAATATAGTGGCAAGATATAACTAAAATTTTTCGCTGAACGTTTATATAAGTAATTTATTTTTTCTTTCAATGTCCAGAATGAGATGTGGGAATTCCTCTGATTCTCTCCTAGTTTGTCTTCTTACGATTAGTCCATATGAAAATATCCACTGTACTCTGCACTGATAACTCACTTCACATTCTTCCAATCTGGTCGTACTACCCACAAGTTTCATCATGCCATACGTCAATTGGCGGCTGCTTACAAATTGTTATTACATATAATTGTACACGTATTCAGGTAAACATAAAATTTATTAGGAAATGTTTCCTCGTGTAACCATTGTAACCTGAGTACCGAATTTTAGTCCAGTTAACAAGGCACTAATAAAAGTTCAGATAATTATGCTTTTCCGGGCCCATTTTGTAAAGCTCGTTATTTAATTTGTCATTACGAGGAAACCATTCCTGAAATTTTACCGTCGACTTTTGTTACACACTGCATACTATGTAATAATTATACTTATTACTCTTCTTCAGGATGAAGTCATTTACGGTATTTGATGTGAATTTACTACCACTTACGGAAAGTTCGGTATGTTTCATTTTGAACATTGTTGACGAATTCTCACCCTTTGCATTCGCTAATCGTGGTGTCGCTCTATTTCGTAAGTGAAAGTGAAATAAATGACCTTGGGTTGATAACCGCGTAATAAATAGTATGTGATGTAAAGAGATAGAATTTTATTCCAAACAAGTAATCAAGTTGGAAAGATATGTTTTTTTAAATCGACTGTATTTAGTCTAACTGTTTATAATGTAGGGTAATGGAGTTGTATTTTTTTGTGTGTATATGTTCGGGGGTCATGAGACAGATATTCCTATTGGATGAGGCTGCCAGAAACCCAAAATTATTGCTATTTAAGATATGTAAAGGATTTATTTCGTGGCATCTCACAATATGCCGACCTCCTGTGGTTTAGTGGCTAGCCTCGCTTCCTCACTACTGTAACGTTCCCCTCTCCCTCGGATCCTTTCACTTCGAATGCCGGGCGCCACTGCTTACGCAGAATCAATATAACTATATCTATAATAAAAGAAAACGGAAATCGCGAACCGCGTGATCCCGAGGGAGATGGCCAGAGTCGAGCCAAGACATGAGTTGTTGAGCCTAGCATGAGACTCTCAGGGGTCTTGGCTTTAAGTAACTATTTACGGGAGGAAAGGTTTATTCAATAATAAAACAAGGGGTTAAAATTGTAAACAATTTAATTTGTCAGTTAAATCCTGGCAAAAGTTCACTCCTGCGGCTCCACAATCATTAAATGTTGCTATCATTCATACTACTTAAACCTATACTACTCTAAGCTAAACCCAAATATTTACAACAGTCCTGAATTATATGAGGCATTATAACGTTCCGTGGCACGTCCGGTCATTGTATTCACAACCACACGAAGTAAAACGGGAATGGGTTGGCTTACTATTCGGAAGTCTCGGTGCTTTGTCCGTAGATAGTACCAGGCACATGCACGAACAGGGATGTGTATAAATGCACTTTCCGTCTTCGATCGCTCTTTAAAACTCATTTATCTCTTAAACCATCCGCCGTCGACCAGTAATTGTATACTGTACTCCATCCAACACATCACTTCACTCCTTCCGCTCTCACCAAACTGTATCGTCTCCACGACTACAGATTCATTCCTCCTCAAATATTTCTCCTCCGTCTCTCCAAAAACCGCACTCTCTGTCTCCAAAAAAACACACTCTCTCCAAAGCAGTGTCCTTCCTCCAACGAGAACCGCTCCCAGGTCAACGACCATCCAGCCTCAAAATATTTGACCCCTTCCTAGGGGATACGTCGCACACAATAAGCTCTTACCCGTGGATTGCTACAATGACCGACCGCAATGACGAAAATTACTTATTACACTACACAGAGGTCTCGGGTTCGAATCCTGTCATGAGCTGAGATGTTTGTGCCGTCATGGTCACGGAGACTGGGATTACGACTGCTGGAGAATCAATACGCTGACCACGTATAATTACAAATTTGGAATGTGTCATGTAAGATGACAGTCTGCAGTCGACACTGAATGGGCTTCGGAGAAAAGGATGGAGAATATTTTTCAATATTTGTTGCAAATCCAAAGCGTAAGTTTAAAGAATTACCTGACTCATATTTTGGGGAATGGATTGTAAGAACGTCCTTCAGATTCTAGCCAAGTCTCTTTCCGAAGGAAAGAAATTTTGACCAGTGTAACAAGTATCAAGTAGAAAAGTAAGAAAAATTTTGAATATGTAGTTGAAAACCATACGCATGCTAAGAGAGGTTTTTTCAACACTCATTCCGCTAAAACCGTCTGTTTTTTACAATATAAAATGGAATAAATTTACGACTAATTACAGATTTTATTGAACCGACATTTCATCACCAACTTTCTCAGTTAATTTATTCAAATGCTAGTCAAATGTAGTCAAGTTTAGATGACGAAACGTCGCTTCAATTAAATAGAACCTTGGTCAGTAATTGATCGTAAATTCATTCCATTAAATTAAGCCACCCATCTTGTAAATGATGAGATGTTAGACCGCTTGCTGATAGGACAAAGGCTGTTGGAATTATGTTAACACATCACAGAGCTTCAGTACTCAAAAGCTCAAGACGAAATGTATTGAATTATCGTAGTTCAGGTTTTTTAATCTATTTATTCATATATTTTCTATTGTCTGCTGCATGACTAATTTGAATAATCTTGTATATAAACTTGTTGACGATGGAAATTCAATAATTATTTTTCAAGTGGTCCGTTTTCTAAACAAAGACGAAAAGGGAGAGAGAAAAATGGATGGAAATTATTAATGAGAAAAAGGAGAAATAAAAATTCAGAGAGATCTAAGAAAGAAGACATATAAAACAGAACATTCAGATGCTAAATAGATTGATGTCTCTCAAGACTATGCTGTTATAATTAATGATTTTTATCGCTATCAACTTCGGTCAATAAATATATTTAGAATTAACTTTTTTATTTAAATTTATTTAATTCTTGGCTCAATTTGACATTGGAGTTTTTCTTTTACCTACCGTTACATGAGAATTTCAAACAGCATCAAAGTTATTTACCGTCTGTGGAAGAAAACCTTTCAGTAGCGTTTCTGTGAACCGAAAAAAACTTCTATTTAAATCAGGTTTTATAACGTTATATTTACTGAAAAGTTTCAGTATAATAATCAGGGAAAACTTCAGAGGTGTACATTTTTCTGTACATCGGATCGCTACTGATGAAAACAAATTCTTTCACTTTCAGTTATTGATACGAAAGTCGTAAGTGCCGTCACAGATCTATAATACATCTTATGAAGTATTTCATATTAAATTTCGCGTCATTGTTCAGCGATGTATGATTGGATAAAAATATTTTGAATAGTATGCATGAAATTTCTTTTTATATTGCGTGAGAACATTTCTTACCTAACAGTAGTATGCATTGATCTTAAGACGAATATTTGTGGCAGGTTCATACCAGTTTCTGATTCAAAAATATTAAGGTAAATTAGGACCGAGATGAATAGTTTACGCCTACATATTCCAGTAAAGCGTAAGCGTTTGCAAGGTTGGCAGCCAAGTTATGAGGTAACACGAGGAAGCCAGAAGTCGGAGAAGGAGCCAAGATATTTCGAGAAAAGTGAGCAGCGAGATTTGTGTACGCCGTCTTCTAGCACTCCGAGTGTTGACAAAGACGCGCTACTCATGCGTACCACACGACTCTTGCGATAACTCTCCACGCTATTTAGGCATGCTTCAATTACTTTTGTGTTATAGTGTGTGATAAATTGATTGTTATGTAAATTTGGTACTGCAGCACGTTCTCGTCGTGAAGAGATACATCCTTATTAGCATTTTCCGGTCGCAGTTTTTCTATATAACAAATGTTGACTAAATTTTTCAATTTGAATTCAAGCTGAGATCATTTTCATTTCAAAGTTGCCTGTTCCTGCTGCCATTGCTTGGGGGTGATCACTATCTCAAAAATTAAGTAGGATGATTGTTGAACATTTGTTTGTTGGCATGTCGGTAATTTCTTATACAAATTTAAACGAGATGATAGATTGAAACAATATTTGATACACAAATTCTTAACCAACGGAAGAAGAACACTGATGGTGTGAGAAACTCCTAGCATAAGTCTGGAAGGAGTTAATTTTTTTTTAAATGTACGAATGAGTCAATACGTAAGAGTTTATGACGTCACATACCATTCACGTAATGAATATAATAAAATACGCCATATTAGAAGAATATAGAAAGCGTAAAAGCGTCAATGTTTACAGTCTCACATTTAATAAATTAATGTGTATTCTACCAAATACGAACACATGGAAGGATGAAGATGAACAATATGAAAGAATTTTTAATACGTTATTTTGTAAAATACGAACTCATTGATGGATGATAAAATAAGTTTTTAATACATATTTGTATACTTGTATATTTAACAGAAACACGTCATATTTCAAACTCTTCATTTAGGACACACAAAGGGGGGATAAAAACAGTAGGTAAGAATTTTTAAAAACTATGATTTAGTAAATTTTTTGATATTTTCTAAGATAAACGAAATAATTTACCAGTTTCATAAACTAGAAATTTAGGTTAGGGGTAAGTAACTACAAATATTCAGATACCTTGTGTTTACGTATCTTGTAACGGTTGAATTAGGGGAGGGTGAAGGTTTTTAATAAATTAATAATAATTAATTAATTTACATAACAATTTGTTTTAATATATTTGAAAAAAATTAGAATTGCAGTGTCGGTAAAATAGTGCGGCTAGTTCAATTTAGTTATTTCAAGGTACTCTGAATCTATTTACAGGTTCATGATATGTGGGATGTGTTGTGCAGCATTAATTTTTGTCACGCGCATCACGAAGCAACAGTATTTGACACACCTGGTTGATGTTACATTTGTAGAAAGTAGCATCCTCGTGGTTGGAAGGTGTTTCCAGGAATCCAACTCTGTTGACTCTTCAACCACCTCGGGTCTTTCAGTTGTCTTCAACCGCTGACAAAATATCTCCTCTCTCTCAGTTCTCGTCAACCACTGACACCCCGTCCCTTCGCGTCTCTCAATTGCGTTTTCGTCATCCCCACCATAAGTTGGAGGCCTTTTCGTTTGACCACTTCTACTCTAATCAAATTCAAAACAATCCGCGGTGGTAAGTCTTTCAGCAGGAGGGAGAACCTTTCTTGAGACTTTCCCTTGTGGTGAACGCCCCGGTCACGTAACTATCCCTAGGGATACCGCGCGCGGCCAGGATTCCACACGGGTCGGGTTCTTTTGCCCCGGCTCGACGGCGTCGTGTACTTTTTAGAGACATTCTGGCGTCTCACTGCTCCCACTTCCAACCATTAAACATGAAATTATTAATTTTCATGTTTAATTATTGGTCAACGTCCTAATTCATTACAAGCTACAAGATTCTGATATATAACCCATAAAATCTTTGTATCTTATGCTTAATAAAAAGTTACAACATCGGTGTGTAATACATACATACCACAAGAGCTTGACAGGGGTCTTTCGATTATAATACATATCCCTCACATCTGACTCAGTACTACCAAAATTCTCACACTATATAGTAGACCTAGCTGACACACATTTACGTTATTAATAATTGAATATTTTCTTTCTGTTAAAACAAATTATATAATCATTGATATTATTCCTTTTCCGGGATAATATAAACATCTCGCCAACTATTATAGAAGCTGGGTTCTTTTCCTCAATTTCATAAAACGATTTTTCCGATATATATAAAAATGCTGTCCATATGCAAAATTAATTGTTAATAATGTGCTTAAAATAAATTAATAATTTGTCATACCCCAGAGGTGCCTGTGTGAGTTTTCTCTCGCAGGCATCCCCCCCAGAGTGATGCGGGGCTCACCTGATCTCCCGCTTATGCAGCCAGCTGGCTATATATGTGTTAAGTCTCCCCCACCTCTCTGGAATGAGATGGGATTGAGCAATTTTCACTCCCTCAATCTGCACTATCCGGTAAGCTCCACAAACGGCATCCATTCTGTGCTGTAGACAGGTGAACACATAAAAGAAGGTCAACGTCTTATAATACCTAGGGACCGTATAAGCAACGAAAAACAAATTTGAACAATTCAATAATTAAAGATAATATTTTAAAGTAGTTTAACCTTAATAAATAACATTCTTACAATTTTTTAAATATTTAATAAAACAATCAACGATAATTTTAAACAATAAACTTTTAAGGAACGTCATTTCGAGTACTTTCTCCTACTAAAAGAATCAACTGAACGATTCTGCATACAATACTGTCATCATGGATGGTTTGTTTCTAAAATTAACATTATTTTTAAAAACTACCATAAAAATGTTTGTTAACTTGGTGTTAAATTATTCCACTTTTAAAAATTTTAAAATAGGTAGACGAAATTAGAAACGTAGCACATTACGGGCTGGATTATTCGCCACAAAGTATTGGTAACACTCGTTGCTGTAGCATTATTGGTATACTACATGATTATCCTAAAAATTGTTGCTTAAGAAAACTGAGAAAAATTTAGTAATTGTTAAGAAACTAATAAAGTAAATATAAATATGAAGACGTTTCGCCCCCATTTCAGACTTCGTCAGGTGTACTGTAATAAGTGATTTTGCCCTTCAGGCGTGTTATAATTTTCACGAAACTGAGATAAGTGCACGGTCGGTCGTTGCAGCAATCCACGGAGAGGACCATTGTGTTTGACAGGTCAGATGCTTTTGATCGTGGACGGTCGTTGACCTGGGAGCGGTGTGAAGGCATCTGGACAGGAAGCTGGATTTGGAAACCCTCAGGAAGTGGGGGCAGGCCTGGGTCCTATAAAATAGAGTGAACTGATGTGGTTTTTATTACTATTATGGATGTTGGCTGTGAACGGAGGTGTGGAGATTATTATTGATTGTGACTGTGAACGGCGGCGTGGAGGTTATTGTTATTACTATTTGTGGTGTTAACGGACTTGTATGGATGGAGAGATTGACGTGAGCGGCGAGTGATGAAAGTGTGTTTTGGTTGGAGACAGGGGTGTGGTGCGGTTTTGGGAGAGACGGAGGAGAAATGTTTGAGGAGGAATGAGATGAGACAGTTTGGTGAGTGCGATGGTCTAAGATACAACGCAGAGGTGTCAAGAACCGATCCTGCTTAAGGGGATACCACACGTTCCTGTTCGGCATGTGCCTGGGCACGATCTACGGACGACGCACCGAGACGTGCAAACCGTAAGCCCTCCCCTTTCCTTTTTACTTCGTGTGGTTGCGGGCACAAGGACCGGACGTACCACTCAACATTATAATGTCCTGTGTAATTCGTTATTATTGCAATCATATTTTAGGTTAGGTTTTAGAGTTTAAGTGAGCGTATGACTGTGTGCAACATTCAACGATTGTGGAGTCGGAGTGGGCTTTAGCCGGGTTTTAAATATTAAATTAAATTGTTTTAACCCCGTGTTTAATTATTGAATAAATCATCCCTTCCTTAATTAATTCATGAAAGCCAAGACTCCTGAGAGTCTCATGATCGACTAAAAACTCACGTGTCTTGGCTCGACGCTGGGATCGCGATTACTGTTTTAATTATTTGATATATATATATATATATATATATTAATTTTGCATATGCAGTGGCGCCCGGGCCGGCATTGCGACGATAAAAGATACGAGGGGGAGATCTGAAATATTAATTTAAGAACTGAATTTTTTTCAGTGATGTTGACTATTATTTTGGGTTACTTTGAGCATGCCTTTTGGTTTACTCATAACTTGACGGCATTTAACCTGAAATATTAATACAAATAATTTAATTCTATAACCAATCACTACATATTAACAATGATATTATCCTTATTTGTTTGAAATATTATTTCCCGTAGTCTGATTGCATCGCCAGGACTACCTTTTGAAGATAGAATTTCTAGCAAACTTCATTTCATTCTCCTTTTAATTAATAAATAAAATGGAATAGTGTAAACATAGATCCACGTTTCACTAAAAAGAAAACTCACTTTGACTAATCTTTTTTTTAATGTTTTCTGTACTTTCTTAAACAAAATTTTCGGTTATCTACAACATGAGATAATTACCAATTATCGAGTAATAAACAATGTAACGTTGAGTAGATGTGAATAATCTGTTTGGTCTCCCAGACTGAGATACAATTTCCGGCCGTGTTCTCACAGTGTACGCCGTTAATCCGTATAAACCAACAATCATCCTTTTGAGTGTGCAAATAATTTAAAGTTGGATTATTGACCCTAAGGTCTGAGATCTGATAGAATTAATGCTGTTTTTTTAAAGATTCTGTGAAATGACGTTTCCAAGATATTCTAGATTTTACATTTGCATAGATTTCGTCTTTACCTCTCTTATAGGTTATTTCATAGCCATAATATGAACGCAATGTTCATAATTTGTCTCATCGAATGAGCCAAACATTAAATGGGAACCACACTCCCGGTGTACGAAATGTTGAAAGATTTCTCGACCTTCATAACCTAATGTAATGCTGTAATGTCAGCTTTAAAGCAACTCTAATTTAATATTAAATGAGGTACGAAATCCATGGTCGGATTGTAAACTGCTTCTTCCATACACTCATTGGAATTCTAGTCTAACCATTATTGTGCATCATGAATTTTATCGAACAAATCAAGGATATTTTTGAGCAAATATAATTCAACGATGTTTCTAAATCCTATATGTTTATAGATATTATCATACAAAGGACTTAGAGATATATACGTATATTTCAGTTACTTGGATAGGCTGTTTACCTTACAACTCATGTCTTAGTTACTTAAAAACACGTGATTCCAAGTAGCTGGGCTTTGACCACTGACAATAATGTCGTGTGTACGGTCAGGTTGATTTTACGAAGCTTAGTGACATTAACATTTTTCATCCAGCTAATGTCAATTTTGATAAGCTTATTCGAGATTTAACTAAGTGCGGAATCGTGACGCAGCCTACGTTGCCGTGATCTTCCACAGGTTATTTCGATTAGTCTATTTCCGAAAGACAAATTAGGCAGACGTCTGGCGCATCCTAGCTTCTGTCACATGGAATGACGCAGCTGAGACCATACGACTCAGCCTGTCAAGTGATTAACGGTGGAATATGCATGAAAGGGTTACGAGTCGTAAATAAAATGTCAAATATCAAACTATTTTATTCACGACTGACGCCACTGCTTTTGTCATAAACAGATTGAAATTCCTCTTCGCCAAGGTATTTATAACCGGCTGTACAGAAGACAATTCTTTTTAATATTGTATTAGCTGGGTGTTCGGCAATGTCAGAGAATTAATTTATAATAACCCCCTACCGTACTGAATTCTAGAGTAATTTCTTTTTATCAACATGCGATTAAAATATTAGAGAATGTGTCAATATTTTTGAAAATTTAATGTGTCAAGCTCCAACTTTATGAAAACTGAATTTCATCATAACTGTCGCCTTGACGGTTTTTTCCTTACACTCATTGTACTCTTGTAACATGTGCAATTCCGAAAGAGACACCATCAGTCTCACTAATCGCGAAAAATATTTATTCTGATGTAAATTAGAGGTCGGTAAAAGAACCTAGAATCGGTTCAAAGAGTCGATTCTTATAAAAGAGTTACGGCTCAATGTTAGCTTCGTAGAGTCGTGATAAGTTACATAAGTCGTGACTCGTGAGAAAATTGCTTGAGTCGTCGAGTCTTTAGTGAACCACTTGTCTAAGTCGGCTTCGGGATGATCTACTTGAATCGTCGGGTCCAAGTAAGATTTGACTCAGTTTCTAAATTGAAAAAGTTATGAGTGGCACACTTCAAGAACTAATAAACAATGACACCCTTAATACATTTAGAAGTGATAGGCTTAATCCCTTTTATAAGAATCAGTATCGTAAAGTCTTAATTATTATCATGGCAGAAATTTTATTTTGATTTGTTATTCTTCTGACTTCTCTACGTCCATACTTAACATATTATTCCTAGTGTTTTTGTCCTTTCGATGTGTACATAGTTATTCTACCTCATGACTAATCGTAAAAACAAACCACCATGATTCAAGAAATTGTTTTTTTGCGTAACAGGCTACATGAGGGTGATTCTGAAACACAAAACACCCTTTTGATAGCATAAGAAGGGAATTGAAAAGGGGGAGTGCGGAAGGTAGAGCAATGAAGCCAAGGGTTGACTAGGGCCTTCGGGCTATAGTTTATGGATCCTACCTAAAGAGATGCAGGAAAAATCCTAGAAAACCTACATCAGGTAGGTCGGGCATTGGGTACTATTCTCACGTCTTCCGAATGACGGGAGACGAGTTTTATGTGTTATACAATGCAAAATTATAAAAACATTTTGTATTAAATGTTCGGAATTTATCAATACACAAATAATTTGAACTCAATTAATATTTATATAAAATGAGAATCTTCAGTGAGAGAGAATTTACGCAATCTAATGCTCTTTAGAAATACACTCTTTTCTCGCACGTGAAATAAGAAATTGTGAAGTGCGACTTTAATTAAAATGTCTATGATTAAAGCAATAATAAAAATCGTGTTACTATTTAGGCCCTTCAAGGTCAAACAGCTGAGCGCTGACAATACTCGTATCCGGGTGAGGGTGGTATACGCGTTGACCACGTCTGACTTTAAAAAAATGTACACAATTGGTCAGAAAAATTCAGCTCATAAAATATTCATCTGAGTAGCAGAAGCTATGCAGCTTCCCAATAAGTCGTCACAAGCGTGTGCCTTGAAGTTTCTGGAATTCCCGGCTGGGTTCCGGATTCGTTGGTGGTAATTCTGAGGTGAATGCGCCCCTCGGACTTCTCGATAGAAGCAAGGCGCTATCCTTAGATGCACGGGGGAAAGCAAGGGCGTGGTGTCGGATACTTAGCGCTAACCATGGATAACAAACCCCACTCGGACTCCTCACAATCACATTTCTGGAACGCAACGCCTTTACTCTCCGGCGCTTCGAGATGAAGTGTTATTTCTCAGTCAGAGAATAGAACGAATTCAAATAAAGTAAATTAGACAGAAAATTATGAAATAGTTTTCTACGTCGATTGGTATAAAGAAAAATGGCTAGATAATTAAAATAACGTTAATAAAAGAATAAAATGAGGGCCCTGCAATCGAAATTGGGCGGGGCCTTTGATGGAAGATTCTGGAAATATTTCAATAATTACAGATCAACTGCGTAGAAAACTAATCAAAATATTTCTTGAGAAATCAACAACGTGTAACTCTGGCCATCTGTTTATAATGACAATTGGATGTACTGAAAAAGATAATTACAATGAAAAGTAAGCGAAATATTCTGGATAAAAAATGCCATCAACATGTAAAAGTTAGTAGAATTTTTCTATATCTTTAGAAAAGAATTCGGAAACGAAATATTGAAAATAGAGGGTAATTTAAGAAACTTAGAGATAGAAATTCGATTATTAATTTGCATTATGACTCATAAAACATTTTCATTATTATTAACTAATTAAAGAGAATCATTCCTTAAATAAAATGATAGTTAAACTTTACTATTATTTGACGGTAAACAGTAATTTAATCTTGTTTGACAGGCTTCGTAAGAATGTAATCCATCCATTTGCCAGTTATATATGTCTTTAGGCTAGGACCTTTCTTAGCCTGTAAGGGGGAAAAGAAGGAACCTAATTATTGTAAATATCGACAGATACCTTGTCCGATAAGGGCGATGTAATGGAGATCTGATTGAAAGCGATAACTGCCTCAGCGGAAGAGATAATGATTCGGAAGAGAAGAGCGGCAGTTATTTTGGTTCACTCCGCTCTTGTCATACGACTTTGAATCGCTCAGTCATGCGGACCTAGACCCCAGGACTACATGCTCTTTGAACCATTCACTGAAGAATCAGAATTGCTTTATTTCTATAAAAGTTATAGTGGGGTGATTGTTTTTGAAAAATTAAATTAAGTGACATATGTACAAAATATAGTAACAAAGGCTAATATGATTTTCTCCTATCAGACTGTCCAGAATATAATAGTATAAATCTTCTTTGTAATCTATTGGTCAACGTATTCTCGCCAAATGTTATCCCATACTTTTCACTTAAACCTCTCAAGATTACTCCAGTCTATAGTATTAGTATTACTAGTAGAATTCATTTCCTTGTAACGGAGTAGAATTTGAATCATATCCTTAATAACGAGAATTCATCTTAATATTAAAACAAATACGTATTAACATCTCGGTACAAAACATTATTGAGAGAAAATAATTATACTTCTAAATACAGCCACAAGAAATTTTTAATTGTGAATCTTTAAGGCTGATGAAACAGTCCACGAAATTTCTGTATATTTTTAAACGGTAACTCATTACACCACTTTTTATTGAGTTACAAGCTGCATAAGGGTAATCCACGTGGTCGCAACTCCACTTTAATAACAGAGGAGGGGATTTGAAACGGTGGATGCGAGATTGAGAGGAATTGACAATTACAATATAAACATGTGTATGAATATTTTCAGTAATTTTGTTTCTCTTTTAAAAAATCAGAATCCATTTGAGACCACTCAATACCTCAATTATAAAAATAAAGTATCAAGAGTCATTTTTTATAATTGTCTATTTATTAATAAATATGAAAACTGCATATTTTTAATAAATAATATAAATATATAGAATAAGCAGTGAATCATCTTTCTAATGAGTGAGTAGGGCCAATCCGAGCCAAGTGGTCCAGCACTGGTTGTCGCACCATCTCAGAAAAAAAAATTGTTTGTGCAATCCCTCGTGTTTTAGCAGTTCAAAAATAATTTTGTTTCATTTATATTTTGTCCGGTTAAAAAATGGCCGCCGCTTTTGTTGTAGCGCGCACAGCGTTATATTCATCACGGATCAGAACAGAATTGTCCTCTTTTTAATAAATATAACCATTATATTGTATAACACAGATTTAATTTGAAATCGCCTTTAATGGAATTACTCCTTGTTATGCTGTTTATTACTATCAATAGTTATATGAAAAGAGTAGGCAATAGACAAAATTGAGTGATGGAAAATATCTCGCAACGTTTCTACATTTTCTTTATTATCTAATTCTCTCAATCTATTAGTAAAATAGCATGGTGTAAGAAAAATTGGTTAGTTATCGATTTATTTTCTTTCAAATATTTAAGTGTTTCCTGAAAGGGTAATACGCTTATAATTGACTCATTTCTGTGTGACAATATTTGGGCTTGTTTCTATTAGTTTCTATTGATTGTTGTTTTAAAATTGGGATCATTTGAATTGGGTGTTAATGAATAGCGTTATTTTTAAATACCGTCAATGATTTTATGTACTGACTTGTAGAGGTAATAGTACCCAATTTTATTTTCCACAAAATTTTCATGAAGTTCATGGAGAAACTATCAACACTTTTTTGAAGACTAACTATTTTTCTTCTTCAAGAAGTACCTCAGGAAGATATACCATAAGCCAGTACTTAAGAAGTAAACCAATTTACATTTTTGAGATCCCTGTGCTTAGTTGTTATTGGAACAGCATAAGTAGCTGGGAATAATTTGTGTGGAATCGTGTTAATGTGGATTTTTCAAATTAAATTTATTGCATAAACATATTCCTAGGAATTTTGACGCTCAATACTGAAGAATTCAGTATTAAACCTTTTATTTTAAGATGAAATCGAATTCTCATAATTAACTAATAAATCATTAACTAAATCCGAAAGGGGTAAATAGTTAAATGGAGCATAGGCTATTTATTCTAAGGTTTCGTGTTAATTCCGTTTTAAAATTCTAGTCCTCTGAAAGTAGCGTATCAATTTTGGCAAGAAATTTAAGTATAAATCAAGAACAGCGATAGAGACAGAATAGAACCTTGTGGTACACGCATATGTATTTCACAATCTCCATAATTGAATGTTTTACTAGTATATGCTATTCTTTGTTTTCTGTTATTTAAGAAATAAGAGAGCCAGGAAATGGAGCACTTCTTTTTGTAGAATATAACGATCAACTCAGTAATATGCTTAATAACAGTTGCACAAAATCTATGCTTGGTTTAGTGATTTTAATTTTATTTGAGTAATGTTTATCATTCGTTCCAGAAAGCGAATTGTATATTAAAAAATATTCTCGACAATTTTAGCGTTTTAATAATTGTATCAGGTTAAATTTGCCAATAAAATTTTTATAAAAGTCTTGTTTCCTTTTCATTTCGGCCCCTGAAAGTTGTTGTGGAAGTGTATTTTTTTCTGTTAAAAGGTTTTATTTAGATTTATACCATATTGGTGTTGTGTACTGTAAATTTTAATTTTAATAAATTCTGACTTTTGGTCTTTACACTTCAATTCTATTAAATAAATTACATCCGATTGTGTTCCCAAATCCATTCATATTTTGTTAAAACTTAAAAATGTAAAACACGTTATTATTCACTAAGGCTTTAAATGCCTCTGAAAATTCATCACAATCTAGTTTAAGAAAAATGTAAAATATACAATAACAAGTGTTATCTGTTTTAGTAAACGTTTATCCTTTAAAATAAAAATCTAATTATATATGATAACAATATTTAATGTA
This sequence comes from Eucriotettix oculatus, assembly GCA_034510155.1. Taxonomy (NCBI): domain Eukaryota; kingdom Metazoa; phylum Arthropoda; class Insecta; order Orthoptera; family Tetrigidae; genus Eucriotettix; species Eucriotettix oculatus. The sequence continues at coordinate 198,963,578 of CM067376.1, read as the reverse complement.
TACACCTATTCGTTAGTTCGTGGCGTCTATGTTTATAGAATAATATACCTCTATGTAATTGGTATTTGTCTTCATTTTCAATAACTCTTTCCTAAGAGTTGTTTTATAATAAAATGGTTTCGAGTGTGAAATCATATATGACGTTACTGGCAACATATGTTTTTATTAGATCTTCCAACACGAGAATCTGTAATAGTATCACACAATGTTCAGGCGGTCAATCGACAAAGAATAAAATTAAATTAATCACACATTTTCCAATCTAATCATAGAATAAAATGTGAAATACATTATTAAAACAGTTTTAGCCGAAATTTTAAGATTTTTTAGGGTGACTGGCTACATGTGGATGATTTAATAAATGGAAACTCCCCTTAAATAACAAAGAAAGGTAATTTGAAAGGGAGGATGCGGAAGGGAGAGAAAGGCAGCCAAGGATTAACTAGGGCCCCCGGGCTATATATTTTAAGGATTCAACCCGGTGTTCAACTGAAAGAGGTGCAGGGCAAGCCCTAGAAAACCTGCATCAAGTATGGCAAGCTCTTGGATACTTGCATTACGACCTTTCGAATGACTCGAGAGAAGTAAGAATTGTAATAAAAGTATTAATCAGTTGTTGTTTTTTGTTCCTGTGTGCAAATTATAGTTTTACATTTTCCTGTAAAATTATCATCTACATTTGTCTAAATATCAGTATGCGGTAATAATGAACAGCTTGCAAATGTTGAACATTTCAGACCTCTCTCGATTTGTGTTCGTGTTGTAACGCCAGTTAGGAAGTAGTAATCTTTGTGTTTACTTCGGCGAAGCATAAACAACGTATAGTTCAAGCTTATTTATAGCTACCATGTGAATAAGCCTACTAAAATATTTTGTTTCCACGGAGCATCTTAATTGTTCGCCATTCTGCTTTCTAAATATGTTTCAACTCATGTTGCCCATAAAACTACCCGATAAACGAACAATGATGATAAAAACATCGCAGAATAATCGAGGGTGTTTTCGAATGACAAACTATGTCTGTAGATTAGATAAACAAAATTAATGTAACACTGTACTGTGTTTATTTGCCTTTCACATAGAACCAATTCCAAAATTTGATCTGAATAACTTACTTTATGTCATTGCACTGCTTCATTTAGTAAGACTGTGATATGAAGGTGACGACGCTTCTAAGACTTACTGTGATGATGCGACGGTCAATCAAATGTGAGATTGACGTAGGCTGCACAGCGAATTGTCGAAACGCGAATGGCTGTAATCAAACTTGAAAACAGAAATAATTTGCACCTGTTTCAATTGTACGTGTCACTCCGTTCTAAGCAGATATCGCCAAGTTAGCATGAGCTGTTCAACGTTCTTCTTTCTTTCACGATAAACTTCGAGTTGTTGAAATTGCTTGTTATGACTACATTTAACTTTAAACCTCATTGGATGGTTTCAAGTGCGCATTACATTCTATCGTCCGTTTTGACCATCCAGTCGAAGCGATACTTTTTGAGTTAGGGAAATTGAAAAATGCTGTTTCTAATTTTAAATTACATAATGATGAAAGAACCCTATTATTTGACAAGTTTATATTTGATTTGGCGATTTTAGTTGATGCTAGCACATTCGTGTTGGACTTGGACAAACAGCACCAATGCACTCTTTCTTGCTCAGATTAAATTTCCCGTTGATTCACATTTTCTTTGCACTCGCAGTAATTGATGGCCGGTGTTTATTTTTTCTCTTAGGCAAGACTAAAATACACATTTGGATTCCTTTACCCAAGAATTTGTGGTGCGGGGCAGGGTAAGAAGGTTTACATTAATATTGATATTTAATTTTAAAAAAGAAATGAAATTTTAAAAAAGGAAAAAATTAATTCAATGACATTAATATTAAATTGAAAATAACCAGGGGTGAGAAACGTGAATTTTTTGTATACCACCGCTCTGCTGGAATTCAATTGGCTCTGGATGTTGGTGCAGCTCGTGGATCCTTGGTTGCCGGAAACAGCTACTCGTTGTCTGGAACGCCACAATCGGCCATTTTTAGATGAAGCGAATCCTTCAGATAATTACCAAAGGATGGCACCAATTTCAAGACTAAACGTCTTAAAGCACTTATACGACTCTAGCAGTGCTTCAGATTATATTTTTCAATAACTAAGTTATTGCATGTCCAAAAACGTATGGCTGTCCGAACGTCGTGAGAAAATCACCCTTCCTCTTCGTTGTTCCTTTGCTCCGCCTTCGTTTCTCTGGAGGGGGTTGAGGGTGTGTCTTTACCAGCAAAGTTGAGTTGTTCTTTTACAATTTTTTGGTGCAGGTCGGCTGTCCAGGTTGCGGCCATTCCAGTCAATAGTGTCCCAAAATCATTGGACGTGGAAAGGGTGGCTTGCAGGACCTAAAGTTTTTATTTCCTCCGGACGTCAAGCGCTGTGACTCTGGTCATTTGACACGTACCATTTGCATAGCCTGTCCCTTCCTGATTATTGTCACAAGTGATACCTTTCTTGCTGTTCGAGGAGTGAACACGTGCAAGTTGCTCTTGATTTACATCTCTTATGTCAAACTCAAACAGTTAGCCAGTCTTTATTATTTTTAGGCCTCTAGAGGGTGCCCTGCCAATCTTCTCTTCAAACTATTTTAGCTAATGGTAGTAATGGTACAGGAATGAAAGATACGCGAAAATTTAAGTTAAAATTCTTCTTTTAATCGCTAAAATTTTCATTGTAATCCGTTGAGTCTTTTCGGAACCTATTCAAAACAAACTCTCAGACAAACATTCCAATTTTATTTCTTGGTATGAATTACTAGCCATCTCATTGATCTAAATTAATACTACACTGTAACAAGAAATTATTTCCTAACTTAATAAATAGTATCAGTTGATTTATAGTTATATTAAAGCTGTTCATCTCTCAATTACAATGTGTTGAAAGAGCAAAGTGAATGTGCTAATAATAAAAGCAATTTGATCAAATGTATTGAAATTATGAAGATATAGCAAGGTATATCAGAAAGTCGTTTTTACGATTTTGATGAAGAAAGAAAAATTATTCTCGCCTCTTTAAACTTATATTTATTTAGTGAGAAAACAGAGTGCAGATAACACACGAATGGAACTGATTTTTTAAAAAACAAAATCATTCTTAAAAGATTAATGATGTTTTTGACGTAATTATTTTAACGTAATAAATTTATGCGTTAATTATCATGTGAACATTTCCGAGAGCTAAGAAAATTTTTCAAATAATTATATATGTTGCTTTGGAAGACATACAGATTTGAACGAATATTTTCATCAATGATATTGATTAAAAGCAAACAATGTTGAAAATAAGTGATTCAAATTTGAAGAATTCTCTGCTGCTCTCAGTAACAAATTTAATTCAAAACAAACAAAGATTAGCAAAATTAAAAGACGCTCAAAGGTTTCATTAATGACATGTAATGTTCTTGTGGATATTTTCAATAAATAAAATGACGGTCAAAAAGTAAGCAAATAAATTTATCACTATTTATTCACAAAAGCGACGTTTCATCTCCATTTTGAGACTTCCTCGGGCTTGCTACAAACATAATATTACAATATATTAAATATAAGTTCTATGTTATAATTTTGTGATTTATTATAAAAAACATGGTTAGAGACTTACAAATTTAGCAATACATCCCTATTTACTCCTTGACTCCCTCAGCTGAAAATATTAGTGAATTTAAATGTGAAGAATTTGGTGCCGCGCTGGACCATCTCCAGCGACAGTTACGGCCGAAATTATGTGTAACATAATTTTAACAATGGAGAAGAATATTAAAACGTTAAACTACTACAACAAAAGCGTATCGTAAATTTTGTTCAAATTATTCGTGTCATTTTTAACATTGATTACTTGAGAAATTTATTGACTTGTTTCATAATTACAGTGTAGATGTTGTTTTTAAATCAATAAATAATTTAAATTTAGTTCAAAATATTAAAGATAGAATTGAATTTCTGGAAAGACATAATGTTATCTACAAAATTAATTGTTTGGATTGTAACGCATTGTATATCGGACAAACTAAAAGGGCTTTAAAAACTAGCATTAAGGAACATAAAAACAACCTCAAATTAGACATTCAAAAGTACACAGCTGTGTCCAAACACATAAATGTTAATAATCACAATTGCGATTGGCAAAATGTAGAAATTTTAGACGAAGAAAATAATTACTTCTCGAGAATTATGATTGAAAAGTTGTATATCACGTGCAACCCTCAAGAAATCAATGTCTAGTGGCTAGCGTCGCTGCCTCACAACCCAGGGTTCGAATCTTGCAATGGGCTTGGATGTTTGCCCTGTCATGGTGCTAAGACCAGGGTTAAAACTCTTGGAGAATCGATACGCTGACCACGTGTCACTCCAAATTCGGAATGTGTCATGTAAGATGTCAGTCCGCAGTCGACCCGGTAAGCCCAGGCTGTAGCGCCAACGAAGAAGAAGAAGAGATAGTTTGTTTCTGAACAGATTTCGGAGCCAATTTGATATAAACTTCCAGGCAGACAGAAACTTCAATTATATTTATTGGGATAAATCAAATTTATTTTATCTTTTAAAAATGAGCAATTACTGGCGTGACAAATAAAACCAGTTTGCGTATACATCGTATCGACGATACAGGGAAGATTATTATTTCTCAGGGAATCAGCTCTTTGCCAACAATAGGCTAATTGCGGCGCGAATCCTGCTGCAACAATAGACAGAGTGAGAATACTCGCCCCCTCTCTCATGCTGCCAAAATTACGCTTATAATAACACAGTAAGTTCGATGAATAGTATAGGAACGCCTAATAGTACTTATAACTCGTAGTTAGTTTTCACGCTGAATTTCGTGCGGAAATTCCATGGATTTATAAATGTTTACATTAATATCGTCTGAACTCTGTAAGACATCTAAATGAAGCATACACGAAAATTTAAGTTAAAATTCCTGTTATAATCCCTCACATTTTCATCGATATCCTTTTAGCCGTTTCGGAGCATAAACAAATAAAGTGTATAGGCAACCTGCACAAACAAGAAAACTTTCACGTAGAATGTTTTATATTAATATTTATACTATATTAATATCTTCTGGTTTTTGGAAGAATGTAGGGACAAGTGAAGCAATATTGATTTTGAGTCTAATTTTAGAAGACAGGATAAGAAAAACCAACCAAAGTTCATTCCATTTGTAGATTTAGAAAAAGCGTTTGATAATATAAGCTGGAATATACTATTAAGGATTTTGAAGAGCACTGTTATAAAATATCGAGAAAGGAGGTTATACATAACCTCTGCAGAAGACAGGCAAGAGTAATTAGAATAAAAGATCAAGAAAAGAAAGCCGTAATCAAGAAAGGACTAAGACAAGGTTGCAGTCTGTCGCCCATACTGTTTAACTTATTTATAGAACAGGCGATGAAGAAAGTTGAAATGGAAAAGCAATCATACTGCAAGGCGAAGAAATAAAAACCCTACGCTTTGCCTATGATATTGTAGTATTAGGGGAGTCAGAAGAACACTCGGAAACCATAATAAATGGCATGAATGTGGTCCTGGAGAAAGAGTTAAATATGAGAATTAATAGAGGGAAAACCAAGGTAATGTGTAGTATGGAAAACAGTGGAATAACACAGGGTGTTAGATTGAGGAGGGATATTTTGAAGGCGGTTAAGGAATTCTGCTAATTGAGCAGCGTAATAATTAGGGATGGTAGAAGTATAGTTGACATAAAGAGTAGGATAGCACAGGCAGGGAAGGCTTTCTCGATTAAGAGGAATCTACGTACCGGTAATGTAAGTCTTAATATTAGGAAATAATTGCTTAAAATATTCGTATGCAGTGTGGCGTTATATGGGTGCGGAACGTGGACGATAGGAGTTGGGGAAAGTAAAAGCATAAAAGCCTTTTAAGTGTGGTCCTATAGGCGAATGCTGAAACTAAGATGGGTGTACTAACGAGGAAGTTCTAAACAGAATAGGGGAAAAGCGAACAATATGGAAAACGTTGACCAAAAGAAGGGATAGATTAAGAGGCCACGTTTTAAGACACCAGGGTCTTGTAAAATTAGTATTAGAGGGAAGTATGTAGGGTAGAAACAGAAGAGGGAGGCCGTGGATAGAATACGCTAAGCATATTAGGGAGGATGTGGGATGTGCTAGTTATGCGGAAAAGAAAAGGCTTGAGCAAGATAGGTTAGCACAGAGGGTTGCATCAGACCAGTCTTAGGACTGAATACCACAACAACAATATCTTCTTAAATATATATATAAATGAATCATGCATGAATATTTAAGTTAAATATCATGTCTTAAACCCTGAAGTTCCATTTAAATCCGTTGATCCGTTTCGGAGCCTATTGTAGACAAACTTCCAGACAGTTCAATTTTATTTAAATTGGTATAGATTCATGCTCGCTAACAAGATAACTATTAGTAATAGATATAAATTCGAGGAAAATAAAGAAAAGAAAAACACGAAGAAGAAATGAAATTCTATTCACAATTAAGTAACTCAGATAATTGTCTGTTTGCTGGTGTTGTAATTGAATATTAGTTTTAAATGCTCATATGATGATAAAATATTTACACTAACGAAATTAATTGTCCAAAGTAATCTTCTTAATTTAAGTTTAACTTTTCACATCAGTACTTTATGTAAAACACAGGCTGATCTATTCATTTACTCAATCCTTGTTCTTATATTATTATTATTGTATGACTGAACAATAATAATAAAAAACTTTCTTTTCTACTGCAAGTCTGTCACCCTGAAGCCAAAACTTCTCGCTGTTCTGAAGATTGGACTTAGTTCCAATCCGAACTCAATCCACGAAGAAATCTATCCTATTTCCTAACCTATCGTCAATCTTAAACAACTCTTATTTCCGGAAGTGAATCTTGATTCACTCTCCTCTTTTATTATAAAGTACGCCGTTCCCACAAGCTACCAAATCTCTAGTGACTACGCAAAGACTATCATCACGACAACGGGAACGAAGTCATTATTTTGTGGTAGCTTTGAAAAAAACTACTACTACGACGGCGACAACATTACATAGATAATTATTTGGAAAACTAATGGAATTAAACATTAATAATTTTGAATAGTTATATACGAAGAAATATTAAAAATTAATTAACTCCAAATACATATGCTATTAGATCAAGGCATTGCAATTTCCTACCATTACAATATACATGCTTCGTTTTACCGTTCAAGCAAATATTTAAATTGTTTTTCAGGATATCAGACAAAATGCAATGTTTATGCAGAATACTTCATCTGACAGAACTCATTGATTTCGTTTTTCTTGATAAAATTTTGAAATAAGTAGTCGTAAATTTCAAACTTTTATCAAAACCTGTCCTGTCCAGAGAACGTTGCAGTAGTGTGGTGTATAAACGATTACGTTTACTTGTCAAACATTAGCTAAATTTTGTTGTTAAACGACGTAAATTGTCGGTAAAATGCTTCTATTATTGAGTATCAAGATAAAATTAATTGGATACGCATGGTTGCATATGAAAATATTTGCTTCTGTTTTGGATTTCGCCGATGACGTTCCGACGAAAACCGAGTGTTCACTTTACTAGCTTTTATGAAGACCTCACAAGAAACTCTCGGAGGCAGCATGGTGGGTGCCTCAAGGCCACACGTTCCCCACCTGTGGTATATGATAGTTTCATTAGACTATTTACAACAAATCATGCACAAAATTGAAGGTAAATTAACCTAGTTTTTCTTCCAATGGTCAATATGTGCTCCTTTTGGTATACGGAACACATCAAACCTAAAATCCAATTCTCCCAACAATCCGGTGTAATGGAAGGTACATATATCCTCTTCAATTCTGTGTCTGAACTATGGCAAATCATTAAGGTGTGGCGGAACAAAGACCGATCTTTTTATAAAATCTCAAAAGAATAAATCTCATGGCGTGATGCCAGGTGAACGAGGAGGCCAGCGGAAAATAGCTGTCTCGTTCTGACCAATGAAACTAATCCAACGGTTACGGCTTCAACGTTCATTGCCAGTAGGGAGGGGCTCCGTCTTGTTACCATATCAATTATCCAGGTTCATCTTCTGATTAAGGAAAAAGCCAGTCTTGTAATATATGTAGATAAACCACTTCTTCTTCGGTAGCTTCAGTGAAGGAATAAGGTCCGTACACTTGACGTCGAGCCACAGCTCAGGAAACGTTTAAGGGAATATTTGATATTGTACAAGTACTTGAGAATGTTCTAACCCCCACATTAGAACATTATGACTATTTATCATTCCACTTAGATGAAAACTTGACTCATCTCACGATGAGGAATGTTATCTTCTCGCTGCAACGCTTCACTTACAAAGTTATATCATACACCATAGTCATCTGGCTTTAAAGCATACACCAACTGTAATCAGTATGTACACAAGTCCAAACGTGCTTCTTCTTCTACACAAATATCCGGTCGTTTCGAATTGTCTGTACCATCGTCTGATGCCACACGGGGGGATTACAATTAAGCTTTAAGCGAAACGCACGTTGAAAGAAATTGCAGTTACACTACTAGCAAACTCCGGAGTACAAAATGCTTTACACTCAGGTGTCACCATTTTGCGTGTGTGGAACTGCAACTGAGAAAACAGCACAGGGGTACTTGCGCATGGGCTTATCTAAAACTGCTTGAGTTAAGCTATGGTTTCCTAGGAAAGCATTGTCCCTCAGTAGCTGACGTAATGCAACGGATGATACGTTGGCTGTGTAGCTTGATGGGGATGGAAGGTTTCCTAGGAATCGTTGTCCGTAAAAACTACCTGCGCCACCAGTTGGATTACGTCCGTGATGGCGTTGACAAACTATTCTCCAACGTTTTCCTCCAGGGTACGGACGTCATTTCAAAGTTATATATATATATACGATAGCTCTGTATCAAATATGTTGTGCTTAAATTCATTAAAGTATATATTGTTTCGTATCATTTTTCTTGTAATGGTGCGTAGAATAAAAACTATTTTAAAGTAAAATGTCATATAAAATATCTCTAAGTATCAATGATACAAGTCCACTATGTAATTAATCCTCTTACTACGTACTCAGGCGGTCAACCCTTATACCTTCTGTTTGACCGCAAACGGGACGTCAGCGTTAACGTCGTTTTAACTTAACACCTCTGGATTGTCCGTATCCGTCAAACGTGCAGCATTACGTCCGCTACTGACGGACAACGCTTTCCTAGGAAACCATAGCTTTACTCTTAAATTGTGATCCTTAAACAGCACTCTGCAACGCTTACAGTTGACAACTTTTATAACTCGGACATTCCTTTATGGACATCCTATATATACTCGTCTCGTGCCTTTCGGCGTGCAGCTTGTTGTGGCTTCGAGTGCGTTGATGACGCCTATATAACTTTCCGATGCGTCATTCGTCATCCTTGAATGGACAGAAACGAAGGAAACGTTGTCACGTCAAAATAGGGATCACAAGAGCTAAATAATGTTATGTACGGAATATGTGTGGAACGTATAATAGCTTAGCAAGAAATACGATTTGATTATTAATAATATTGGTCTGACTACCAACGAGTCTTTAATTATAAGGTAATTTAGTAATTTACAATTGGTAATTATCGATATTGTTACTTTCAGCTCAAAAAAAGATATTAAATTATTGTAAGCATTAGCTGATCAATTTATTTCTCATTTGAATAAATGCACATACAGGTCTACAAATCCTATCCCAAATCCCCGTTTTCATGTTGCCATTAAGATTTTGACATGTGCAGTTGACTTAACAATTACATGCCACACGTTTATATGCTACCTGTAGTACAGCTCTCTTATATTAACGAATTCCTTTTATGTTTCTAAATAGTCCCTGGCGGTGACAACATGTAACTTATAAATGGCAGTTTGTGATTATCATCTATGGCTCCCGCGATATAGTTAAATATCCTACCCGGTATTCAACTGAAAGAGATGCAGGGAAAACCCTAGAAAACGTGCATCAGGTAGGTCGGGCTCTTGGGTTTTTGCCTCACACCCTTCCTAATGACGGCTGACCGACTGCTACAATAGGATCAGCGGCCAGCTCTTACCGTATGCCCAAGGCCTGCGACCCCGAAACTCAAAGGTGTCTCAGCAGGTGAGAGCATTTAAAATAGGGAGAAAGGACGACATCCGACTTCTCAGAGAGACATCTGTGAGAACTAAAATCGGCACCCACAGATTGTGACTGAGGAGTTTGTACTTTTCTTGGGTAACAGATTACGTGAGGTCTCATCCAGAAACTGGCAATTCCCCTTTAATAGCATAGGAATGGAATTTGAATAGGGGGAGGGGGAGGGTGGAAGGGACAGGAAGGCAGCCAAGGATTAACTATAGCCTGGTACCAACCAATCAAATTCATGCGGCAGTGTCCCATATTATTGTCCACGCAGCTGTACTATGGAGGCAGTAACTCGATGTGGTAACGTTTGTCTACTTCTCTGCTCTCATTCGCTGAACACCAGATCGGTTCCCATTTGAAATATAGTATTGGTATTCACCTAAAAGAGTAAACCTGCATCGTGTACTTCATGTTCTATTCTTATTTAAATGTCAAATTTAAAAATAACTGTAAGTAGAATTACATATAAGAGAGTAATTCTTTTTGTTTCAGACAATTGAAAAGCTTCCAGATAAAGTACTTCTCAACATTTTCGCGTATCTTACTCACCGTGAGATCTGCAGAATGGCGCGGGTGTGCAAGAAATGGCGCATGATAGCCTATGACACACGCTTATGGAAAAGCGTGTCTTTGCGGCCAGAAATCTCTGGACTCCATGTCGGGTCTTTGGAAGCTTTATTAGCCCTCATCAGGCAAGGATAAATTTTCTTCAAGATATTTTAAGTTCGTTATCTCTGAATGTTGTTTCTTAGAATCAATTTCAATTTATGCAATCATAATCATAATTATTTGATAAACATTTTTCAACAATTAATAATGACCACTATAATCGTATATACCTTAAATTGTCCAAGAATTATATTTGTTCCTTGCAGTAGGATACCTGTCTTATGGAATTCCAGTTGGCCAGTGTGATTCGTATCTACGATTCTAGATGCACATGTCCATTTTAAAATTAATTTTGATTAGTTGTATAAGTTCAAATTCTACGGATTAATTTTGATTAGACAAAATTAATTCCCTATTCAGTCTGACACGACTGTTTACCTTATATCGCTATAAGTTGTAATAAACGTGTTTATCATTTTTGTATTTAGCTACTTTTAAGTTCGATATAAAGTAATGTCAGTTTTTTGAAAAACTTAAGCTTTATTACTTTTTACTGTTCCAGAACGATAACTTTATGTAAATTGGTAATTTATTAAACCCTTGGGGTAGAGTTAGAAACAGAAACAAAGAATAATTTTATCTTCAGTATTTTAGAATATTTATGTCTGTGGAATAAAATTAACATGTACCCTAAAGTAACACGTAGTGACCAGTAAAACTGTTCAATCATTTTCACTGGTAAAATTTGATATTTTTATTTACGTTAAATGTCTGGGTCTCTCGTTCTCAAATTTATAGCTTTACTTACGATTTATTTTAGCAACGATCGTGGCTCTTATGCTGTATTTCTTGGTGTGCTTTACGTCTGTTACGTCACTGGAAAATAAAATTATTTCATACGAAGTTATTAATTAACAACATTTAGTATAGGGCTGATTTTTACACTGCGCCCCGTTCTAGGGTACACTGAGGGAGTTAAAAAATTACTCCTGCATACTCCCCTTTTTTTTACTTAATCTGTAGTCATATTTGATAGCATATATATATATCATCAATGAATAAATAAATTTACTTCAGTTAATTTAACCAAAAGTATACTTAATATTTTGAATAGGCTTCTAGAAAAAATTAATTGGTCTCTGAAATAGCGAAGCAAATGGAAAATAAGTTAATTTACTGAACTACACATAAGGTAAAAATTGCGATTACAGATTAGTCCCTAATTTTCAAAAAATTAAATAGTGAAACACTATTTGTTCCAAAACTCTTATGCAACCATTTCAACAACTTTGTCTCTCCTAATGCTGATACATTGATTAGTTCTACATATGGATGCAACCCTATATATTTTACAAATAAAATCAATAACACTATATTTTTACATAATGTTTCTGTAAACTAAATTCAAAACATTATTAATACTCTAAATTTTTCCTATTGTACTGGCATAGACGGTATTATAGATGCAATATTGTTTCCCTGACCTCTTGAAGGTATCAAAGATGAAATCTCCAACTATAGGCCAATCTTTCTGCGCTCCCAATAATCTTGTAAAAAGTCATGCATAATTGATTGTTGCAGTTTCTAGAGAAACATGAAGTTTTGTCTTAATGTCTATATGGTTTCAGGAACAAATCTTTGATTTTTACTTCAGGCCGAAAAATCTGTTGACAGAAATGAAAAGATCACTTAGAAAGCCTTTTGGCATAACAATTCATACAATTTTAATTAATAAACTTGAGAATTATAGTATTAGAGGCATTGATTTGAAATGGATTAAATCATACCGGATCACAAGATCAACAAATAGATTTACAACTCCTTTGGAACCATCAAAAGTACTCATCTAAGAAAAATACCATATGGTGTCCCACAAGGGTCAGTTCTGGGACCGTTATTGTTCATACTATTTTTAAATGATCTTCTGAAAATACTGGAAAAGGTTCAGACTGTACTTTTTGCTGATGTCATGAACATTTTAATATATAAAAAGGTCAATGAGACACTACAACTCACAAAGTAACAAATTAATACTTAACATCGAGAAATGTTCTCAATAAAAGTTCCCAAATGCCATCATAGCATGTTGACAGGTTAATTTTATTTCAAGATAGCTGCAAATTGTTAGGAACTCTATGCCACTAATTACATTCATATGATTATGTTTAACTTAAAATAAGATATGCTTAAGTGATATAGAGGAGACAAGATATATAAGTTGTACCTGATATATAATATTGATGAAAGTTTCAAATATCTCAGAAATTAATGCTCTAACAATGTTCTCTATCTATGTTACGGTCTATATTAAGATACACTCAACTCTCCATGAATTCTTTAACAGAGAGGAAGTAGTGGCTAAGTAAAAAGTTAGTTATTTCATGTTTGAACTTGTTTGTATTTATTTTTAAATGTTTTATGGTGGCTGGAAGTTTATCAAATATAGTATTATAACGAACACCCTCTTATATTATAGTTATAGACTTCCCTTCCTTAAGTAAATTATTTTTATTTCTTGAATCAGAGCTATGTACATCTGAGTTTGTTGTGAATAAGTGGCTGTTCTATATCCAAATAACAATCTGATTGAATATACTGGCAAGTAAGAGTAAGTATTCCAATTTTCTTGAAGAACTCCCTGCAAGGTGTTTTTGGTGGAACATGACTATATTCTGACACATTTTTTCTGTAGATTAAAAACTTTGTATTCCCCTGATGCATCATATCCAGAATATTATGACATATGCCATTAAAGGGTGAAAGTATGCAAAATAAACTAATTTCCTTATTCTACAAATTGACATAATTCTAACACTAATGACTGCCGATCTTAGTTTTGTTAGGAGAATATTAATGTGATCTTTCCAATTTAATTTATTGCCTACAGACATATCTAAAAATTTTGTGCATTCAACTTCACTTATTTCACAATTGTTTATTGTTAGTGTTACAGAGTTCAGCGTAGCATTGTTGTAGTAAATGAGTCTTATTACAATTGACTGACATGTCATTAACTAAAAACCAGTGAATCACCAACATTAGTGTATCATAATTATATAATACATTTTTATGTATTTAATGTATACACCTTCAGCCCCGTCTTCTGGGTAGTCATTCACAGTTGGGATTTTTCATCACTAAGAACCTGCAAACTAAATAAGTACCAGAATTTAACTCAACAACTCATATTACACTTGTCTTGACACAAAACTTAATATTTTTCTTATTTTCATGTGATGTCTCTCCACATCCACCCCTCTCCCATTCTGAAAAGGGTTAAGATTGAACACAAATTGTGTAGTAGAAGCAGCATTAATGTAACTGACTTAAAAATATATTTTTCAATGCAAATATTAGACATTTCTGTATATATTTCAAAATTTCCACCCTCTCCAGCCCAGCTGCTAGGGGTGGCAGTTGTACCTCATCACCACTTTACTTGGTTTTGCATCGTGAGGAACATAAGTTTTTTATTGAAATTATTCATCTGTTAAATGTAAAAATGAAAGTTTGTTTTACCCCTTCCACCCTCCACTTAATAGATGACATTTTACTTCAATCACATAATAAAGGTCATATGTTGCTCAGTTACTCACATTGCACTGGTTTCAACACGAAATTCTATTTTTCATTGTTATATTCATATGATCCATTTTCATCTACACCCCTGACATGCTGGAAAGGGTTGAAACTATACACAAATATTTTTGAAGAAACACTATAAAAGTAATAGATCACAATAAATTTTTTAGGCTCAAACATGAGCCTTATTACATTTAAAAAAATGTCTCCCATTCCACCTCCTTCCTCCTAGGAATGGTAGCTCTGTCTTAACTACAAAGTATTTGGTTTTGGGTTGTGAGGAACATGAAAACAAAATTAAACCAAATTTTTCTGTCCTTTAAATATATTATGCAGAAGTGTGTTTTACCCCATCTCATTCCCCTGTTAGATGATTAACTGTAATTTAAATCACATGATAAATGTCATAATCAAATTCAAAGACTCCCATGGCAGCAATTTCAATACCAAACTTGACTAATACCTGCTGGGCTGCATTTGTTATGTCTTCTCTAATCACCCGCCATGATTCGTTCATCATTACTGCTTTTCTGTTGCTTTTCAATCCTTCTTCTACTTGTCTTTCATATTCCATTCTCTTTACATCATCCTTAAGTTGCTCTTTGTTATATCTTTTTGTTTCAATTTAGCTTTCACTAAATAGTGGTCAGAATCTCTATAACTACAAACATCTTGTATGCTTGATGCATGTCTTTTATCAATCAATATATGGTCAGTTTGATTATTGGTATTTCCATCTGGTGACTCCTGTGTTTGTTTATGAATTCTCATATGTTTAAATGTAGTGCTAAGAATCACCATATCCTTTGCCATAGCAAATTCAATGAGTCGCAATCCATTGTCATTACTCTCCAAGTTCCTATTGTGGGTCTAAATTCTTCCTCTTGTTCTACTTTTGCATTGAAGCCACCAATTATTATTTTGATGTCATGTCTAGGTGCCTCATCATACAGTTTTCAGGTCTTTGTAAAACTGATCCTTTAGTTCTTCTTCCTTTTCTTCTGTAGGTGCGTGTACACTTATAAATGTATAATTGAAGAAACTGCCCCTAATTCTCATGACATAAATTCTTTCATTTATGCCTAATGATATATTAAAGTATGCTTCAATTGTTTGGATATCATAAAACCTGTTCCACAAATGTTCTCACGTTTCCGCTATCGATTGATGAATAATCCTGTAAATCAATCATCTCAATATCTCATCTTCTAATTTCTTGGAGAGCATCAATTTTGACCATATACTTTTTTAGTTCCTCTTCTAACTTTCTTCGGTTTTCTGTCTGGAATAGGTTTCTCACATTCCAAGTCGCTAATACCAATCCAAAATCGGTTCCTTGTCTGGGTCTTCTTTCGGTTCTATCCATCAGGTTTACTCTGATTCTTTGTGGCTTCTCAACAATTAATTTTTTTACAGGATAGGGGTGTCAGCCCTATGCCCAACCCCCAACCTAGAGGACCAGGTTATCTCTTTTAGTCTGGATCATCACCTTCGACCTGTCCAGCTTCGGAGGCCCTACCAGTAGCTAAGCTTCCCTCTAATGCTAATGTCTCAAAATGTGGCCTATTAATCTATCCCATCTCTTGGTCAAAGTACTCCATGTGGTTCTCTTTTCTCTTATTCTGTTTAGAACTTCCTGGTTACTTACTCTACTTAACTAAATAGAAGCTATACATATTTGCTTTAATGTGCTATAGAATATTTAATATATTTTTTAGCTTGTAAATTTTATAAATAAAGCTATTTTAATTTTAATTTATCATTTATAATTAGACTTATTTTAAAAATTAATATTTATTAAATGATTTTTAGTGTACGATTTGGCCCCTCACTTCGTTACATTGAGTTGCCAATTGAACTGATTACACATACTGTTCTTCATGAATTGGCCAATAAATGTCCAAATTTGACTCACATGCTGCTTGATTTCTCTACAGCCATGCAATTGCATGACTTTAGTGAGATGCAGGTATGTACACATTCATGTTGTAGACATAATGCAATAACTTTGTTATTAATTTTGTTCATATTTCACCGTTTGTATTAATAATCAACTAAGAAATTAAGACATTTGTCTGTAATATTCCATGATTGGTAGCTTACTATAAAATAGAAAACACACACAGCTGCCACTCAAAATATTTATAATTAGGGGGCAGTGACTCCGAAAATTCAAGAATCCAAAACCCTACATGATACCTGCCAAATATGAACTTCAAGTTCTCTTAACCCCTTCATCAGAAAGTTAGGAATACATTTTCAGTGATTGGCTAGCCGATCTTAAACAATGGACCCCACCAGGTTACCAACTTTCTCTCTCAATGAGGGTCTGGGAAGAGGCAATGACTTGATTGGGGCTGGGGAGATGCATACAAACACCCCCATGTTGACACACATACACTCATTCAAACATGTTCATCTTCAAAGGTGTCAATATGAAAATGATAACAAAAACACACACACTCCACATTCATACAACCACACATCACTGCATAAAAACACATACAAACAACCCAAGGTATACTCTCATCAAGGCACACACAACATACATACACATACCAAGTATACTCACATCAAGGTTTTAGCACATATGTATACTCCAATGGGAATACGCGGGCTAGTGCTGTTATGGGTGTTTGGAGGGGGAGGGAGGGAGAGCAAGATGAAGGTAACTATCTATAGGATATTGAGTCCAGGGTTTTGTCTGAACTGTAGGGCATGTTGAGATGAAAGTTCTCATAGATGGAGTTCAGCTTCTGAAGAATCCGGAGGTAGGGCATTGAGGGGGTCAGTGTGAAGCAATGGCTGAAGTTGTTTTGTAGTGGCTACAGGCATGGGCGGCTATGGGGAATTGTGTTTTGTGGAGTTTCACCGTACTGCGGTGGTTGGCAATCTGTTCGGTGAGGGGTCTCTTTGCCTGGCCAATGTAGAAGTCAGGGTAGAGTGTGCAGTTAATTTTGTAGATGGTGTGGGAGGACAGACAGGTTATGTTTTCTCTAATTCTGTAAGTAGTGTTATTGGTGGGATTCTGAAAGGATGTGGTGGGTGGGAGTGGTGTGGGGTTTTTAGGTTTTAACCAGAATGTTGCGGAGGTTAGGTGGGTCCCTAAAGGTAACCCTTGTAACAGATAAATAGTATGATATTGAGGATGGTTTTCATGGCAGGGTTGGCCAGGCGGAGAAAAGAGTTGAGTTTACATAGTCTGGGGAAGGGGGAAGTAGGTAGTGGTTAGAGGAAGATTACGTTCTGTTTGATGGTTAGGGGTGGGGGTGGCTATTTGGGAAGTGGAAAGGGCATGGGTTAGTTTTTCTGGAGGAGGTCTATGGGGTAATTTCTGTTACAGAAAGCATTGAATATGCAGTCGGTATAGGCTGTCCCGTAAGGGCTAGGTTGTATGGGAGGGGTTGTTTGGTGTGTTCAGGGTGGCAACTGGAAAAGTGGAGGTACTGAAGGATGTTCATTGGTTTTATATGGACAGAGGTGGTAATGAGGCATGAATTTAGTTGTATGTCCACATTGAGGAAGATGATGTTAGTGGGGGAGTAGTTCCAAGTGAACTTGATGGGGAATTTTGTGTTGAGGTCATTTAGGAAGTCTGTGAGGGCCTCTGGTCCATGGGTCCATAGTATGAAGATGTCATCTATTAACTGGAACGGTTAAGGATTTGAGTAGAGAGGAATTTAGATGTTGTTTTTCCAGTTGTCCGGTAAACAGGTTGGCGTAGGAGGGGGCCATATGAGTGCCCATGGCAGTGCCGCTGATTTGGTGGTAAATTTTATCTTAGAAGGTGAGGACAAACTAGGTGAGTGTAATCAAAAAGTGGGTATTGGGGAGGGAATTTGGAAGCCTGTGAGACAGGAAGTGTTTGTGTGCCAACAGTCAACTGGTGTGGGAGATGTTGGTGTATGGGGAGACAACATCTATGGAGGCAACATCATGGAGGCAATGGAGAAAGTGATTGGTGTCTTGGATGAATGATGGGAGATTTTCAACTATTGACTGGAGGAGTCATCCACCAAAGTGGAAATCCTTACTGTGGGGGAATTGTCATTTTTATTCTAATTCCCCCCTATCCCAATGCCCCTGGGGTTACTATTACCCCCTGAATCATTCCAGCACCCTTCAAGGGCTGGTATCACCCACTTTGGAACTTAAACTATGATTGCATAGAAATATAGGACTGAAACAGTTATAATCCACTCTTTATTATAAGTATAATTTTATATAATACATGTTATTTTTGTTAGTGATCAGTATTTTTCACTTCTGAAAGAGTTTTTATTTTAATTTTTAGGCTTTTCCTACAAAGTTAAGATACATGTGTATTTGCCTGTCAGAAGTGATCTTCATGGAAGGCTTTATGAGAAAAATTTACAACTTTATTAATGGTTTAGAAATTCTTCATCTTATTGGTGAGTTATGTATGTTTCTTATATCATAAAAATATATTTAAGTTTAACATAAA
The DNA here is from genome assembly GCA_034510155.1 of Eucriotettix oculatus. Lineage (NCBI taxonomy): Eukaryota > Metazoa > Arthropoda > Insecta > Orthoptera > Tetrigidae > Eucriotettix > Eucriotettix oculatus. Next base: position 198,944,754 of record CM067376.1, on the reverse strand, counting down.
CATATGAACTTTAAGAAAGAAGATAACAGTGTTGGTTTAGTGGAAATTTGGCGTGTGTAATAATTGTACTAACTCTTCTTACATGGTTGTAAATTTGATTGGGAATTACTTTCCTACATTTGAAAGTAAATGTAAATAATATTAAGATGATAAGTTGTATGTAAATTCACAGGCAATGTTGCTATATACATTTGGATTATTCTTAATATTTGTGAACATTACATTGAAATGAATTTGGTTTGTTGAGAAGAGACATTATCAAGATTTATTAACAGCATAATTCTTAGTGGCATATCATTAATATAAAAAAAAAGAGACCAAAAAAATGAGTTTTAGTTCTATTATAGTCAGTTAATTAGAGTAATGATGAATTAATTAACCTTAATTGAGAGAACAATAGATGTTTATGGCTGAGACTTTGGTCGATTTCGAATATCAAAATTATTGATCTTTTGATATTTCAATTAGGTTTGACAAAATTTTAGTATAAGTTACAGTTATTAAGAACCAGAGGCTTGTGTATGTATTATATTACCTATTCTCCACATCTATAAATTAAAATATACTTGTTTAATATTTGAAATTCTATCTAACTTTTAATTTATGTTCAAGAATGAAAATAAATGTTTTACATTCAATTTTAATTGCATAATTGTGAACCAATAGTTGATGTAATTAAATTTACCCCTAAAAACATATTTGTTAAGTGAATAATTAATAATACTAAATTCTCTGCTAACGAACACAAACTTTGAATGTGTTTGAAATTCACATAATAATATCTCATTGCTTCTGTTTTTGTTGAATGTTTTAATGAAATAATGTAATGAACTATGTTGTTGTTCACTTAAATTTTTGGCACTAAATGTTGATGATGTATGACATAGTGTACAGCAAATACACAATATAATAGTCATAATATTTGTTTGTGTTATTTTTTCAAGTCATGTATTTATTTCCCTATTTTAATTTACTTTTCAGGCACATATGAAAAGGTAGAAGAAGAGGAAGAAGAAATATATGAAGTTATTAATGTTCATAAACTGAAATCTGCAACACCAAATCTTCGTGCCATTAACCTATATGGGATTAATTTTGTTGATGACAGCCACATAGAAGCTTTCAGTTCAAATTGTATTCAGGTTATTCATTCATAAAATATATTATTGCTTTAAAAGATATTCAACACATTAATACTTCATAATGAAATAGTTAAAATTTAATTTATGGTTATATAACTCTGAAGGCTGCAGTATAATTGAAAGTTACAAAGCTAACAAAAATAAATAGTAGACTTTATATCTGGCTTATGCAGAAAGCTGGGCAAATCTTTGATGAACATTAAACTGATAGTAGGTGTTGACTGCAGGGAAGTATGAAAATGTGTCTTAATGCAGAGCTGCTCTGAAAAAAGGAGCTAAGGTTCGTGAAAATTCACATTCTGTATATCCCTGCAGCTGAATACCTTTTGTCAATTTAAGGTAAGTCAAGGATTCTGCCCTATTAGACAAAGGTGTCTTGCCCTGAACAAATTGTCAACAATCACAGCACAGTCAAACTTTTCAAAACACAATTTCCTATAGCTACCTGTGTCACAACACTAACAACTTCAACCAGTAGTTTACACTGACCCTTCTCAAGGCCTAAACCTGGATTCTTCAGAGTGCTTAGCTCCATTTGTGGGAACTAGAAAATGAAGTGGACTCTACATTCTCTTGACAATAACCTTTCCCCCTCCTCAACTTGTAGGTAAGTATGAAAATTTAAATTTTTGAGTCTAGCTCCCTTCTTCAGTCAAAGAATGTCTGAATGGCTTACTGCTGCGCTGTTCAGACATTCCTTGTCTGAAGAAATGAGCTTAGGCTCTCAATATATATTGGAAATTGTCAAAATAATTAAAATGATTGTTTCTGAAAGGAAAAATAGAATGGTGGTCTTACCTTGAATTTTAAGTTTGGTGTTGACAATTTAGTACAGGAGGAAGTTCTTCAAATTTTTGGAGGTATTATCCTTTTTCTTCAGGACTCCAGTGTGGAGATACCAATACTCAATTTAATGTAAGCCCTTAAGTCAGTATCTTTCTTGTACATTTCAATTACTATGAAAATGCTACATAATATTTACTTGCTTTGGTAATTATAAATAACACCAATTATGTTTACTTAAACACTGATGTAACAGAAGTACAAAAAATATTAATTTTTCATTAGCATGTTCAGTATATTCTCTATAATTTTTAAGTTGTATAAAATTCTTTCTTTTAATTTTTACATGGTTCCTTTTATTTTATTTACAGCTTGAATGCTTAGCTGTAAATTTTTGTGCAAAAGTAACTGGATCATGTTTAAAAAGTGTGTTCCAAAGAAGTCGGAGGCTTAAATGCTTATTGATGAACCAAACAAGTAAGACATATAAGAAAATTAAGTTTACTGCACTGATTCTTTTCTCACATGTATGTGGCCAACTTTCGAAATAATTTTTTCAGTAGTCATTAGATTACCATCTAGTCACTGAAGTCCACTATGGTTTATGCTTATTCCCTCATAAATATAGAATGTTTGACATAATTTTGATTTTAATCTGTATAGTTTAAATTGAGTTAATACCATCTAAAGAGACAATTAAAAATTAAAATTCATTAAGTTGTATAGCAGATGTGTAGCATTTATTGAAATAAACTACAAAAACCTTTATTACATGAAAAATTCACATGTCATTAATAAATTGATATCCAGAAGCTTTCATTCCTTAAAGCATATTCATCTAACTGTCAATCACAAATATGCTTCACACCACTAGACATAACTCCATATTTGGACAAAACATATCATTAAATTACATATTTATAATTTTAAATTATCTGTTTTGACCTTAATAATAACAAAATGAAATGTTTGGATTAAGATTTCATCTACAAAATTTATTCTACTCAAATTAAATTTTGAACTGTTTAGTGATAATGTCACATGATACAGAACATATTATTTGGAAATTGAATACATAAAATTGATATTGGTAGGAAATAGGGAGGAAAAATAGATGAACTACATGCTCAGAACTGGATTCTATATTGGACAAACTAAAAGACCTTCCTGAGTGCATTGCTGGCCAGCCAACATGATGTTCTGATGGAGGGGGACTATTAATCTGAAAATTTTTATTTTTACTACTACCTAGCCTGGTGACAATGATTATCAATTTAAGGCAAGTCAGCCACTCCCTATCTCTCCCCTTTTTTTTCTTTTTTTTTGGGGGGTAACAGGCTACATGAGGGTGATCCTGAAACAGGCAACTCCCCTTTAATAGCATAGGAAGGGAATTGAAAAAGGGGGGATGCGGAAGGTAGAGCAAGGTAGCCAAGGGTTAACTAGGGCCCCCGGGCTATGGTTTAAGGATCCTACCCGGTGTTTCACCTAAAGAGATGCAGGGAAAACCCTAGAAAACCTGCATCAGGTAGGTCGGGCATTGGGTACTATTCTCACGCCCTTCCGAATGACGGGAGACGAGTCTGCTGTGGGGACGCAGCATTCCCTTCTCCGTGTCTCCACCAGTTTCAGGAGGCAGTTGGCCGACTGATCCAATGGGATCAGCAGACAACTCTTGTCATATGCCCAAGGTCTTTGACCCCGGTACATATACCTCCTAAAATAGGTGAAGGTGTCTCGGCATATGAGAACTTTGATAAAAAGTACCCAGAGAGAGTGCGAGGCATACCCGACATGATCAGGTGAGCCCCACAGTCACTCTGGGCTGAAGCGCCTGCGAGAAAACTCCCGCAGCGCCCTTACTCCCTATCTCTCCTTCTTGTCCTGATGAGTTATATAAAATAATAATAATGAAATGACAGAGAGTGACTAACTCACTCTTACTCAAGGAAATGTCACATATTAACAGTAATGTGTCATAAAGGGTACAATAAAATTAAAGTAATTGGTTTAAATTACAGGTCTCAAAAGTGAATATGTTATGGAAGTAGAGTGGGAGAAAGCCAATATACAGGAATTAGACATAACTGCAACTGATTTATCAACTGAATGCCTAATTGATATGCTGTCACGCATCCCTGGCCTTCGATTTCTATCAGCAGGACAGTTGAATGGATTTAATGATTCGGTAATTATAATAACTAAGATTTCTTTTCTCAATTTTTGTAGTATTATATTATAATAATTAACAAATGATTTTAATATTATAGGTTCTCAAAGCTTTCATGGAATTGGGAAATCCACGCAATTTGATTGCATTGGACCTAGACAGTTCTGACAACTTAACAGATGATGCATTACATAAATTTTTGTCACGATATGGACATCAGTTGTGGGGAATTGCTCTTTCAGGGATGCCTCATATTACTGATCAGTTGTGGATGTCAGTTCTTCCTATTCTTACAAATGCAAAGCAAGTATCAATAGTTCATGAGATTATATATAATAATAAATCCTTTATGCCAATATTATTTATACATTCTACTTTCAGATATGGCCATGGTACATTTAGTTATTAACTAATAAAGTGATGTGAGTGCACTCCTGGGCCCTCACACACCTTATTTATATATATCCACACAGACTCTATTATACTCAAACACACATACTATTTACATATAAACAGACATTGCTGAAAATGGGGGAAGACTGTCACTCTAATATAATAGAATTTCTGGGCTTCCAAGTTCTGTGCGAACAAAGTTGTGGGTATAACTAGTTTACAATAAGTGTTCAAACTGGAAACTGCCCACCTCAGCACTTCAAAACATGACCTATTGTGATTTCCTATTGAATTGTTTGTACAATTTGTTTTGAAGTGTCTATATATATTTTTTGATCTGCCCTGTAATTGCCATAGTAATAGTATGTCATGGTCATTTTAAATGTAATTAGTGAGAGAAGTAGATATCTTGCACATTAAAAATAGGAACTAATTTCTGCTAGATGGCCAGTGATTTTAATATATTAACAATTTTTGTGGTCTGAAAAAACACCAAAAATAGGTATCTTTCAGGAATGTTACATGAAAGGATAGAAATTTGGTATGTTTAAGAAACTAATTCACAAGAACACACTCTACAATTTGGCAAGAAATATATCTAATGATGTTTAAAATAAAATCCCCTTAACCAAAACAAATGCTTTGTCTGGACATGTGAGAATGAAAATTTCAATAGATGTAATACAAAAAGGCTGGAATCAGAGCACGAGCCCTTAGTCAGGTAATTTTTTCTTTGGCTTGTTATATCAACTATACCAAGTCAAAAGTAGAAGACTGAGTTGTACAGCTACACATAATAATGAGGAGACCTTAGTTCATTGAATAATACACTGTTCCAAATAGTAATTAATGATTAAATATTTGATGTCTATTTTGTAGTCAAAAGAAACTAGTTTAACTTCATTTGAACTTAAAATTTTTGTGTACCTATTGTCCTGTCTTCTATTACTGTATGTATAGTAAAAAAGACATGCTCGTTTAAATTGAATACAAATTTATCATTTTATGTATAATGAATAATCTGATTCCTAGTTAGTTATTTAAATGCATACTTATATTTTTCAGGAAGAGTAATATTTTTATAGCTCAAAACTTATTCTAAAAGTATTTTTGTAATTTTCATCAGTTATTTATAATAAGCTAACTGAATGTCTAATTATTTTATTTTTACAGGATTGTAGTTATGGGTACACAAGAGCGCTTAGGTGTAAATATTCATGTTGATCAATTGATGGATGGAATTGCAAATAACTGTCCCAACCTTGAGCGTTTAGAATTACGTTGGGATCCAGAGAATCTTAGATTTTCAGATAAAAGCCAAAAAGCAATTGACATATTACGAGTAAAGTGCCTGAAACTTCGTGCCCTAGTACTTAGGTATGGTTTTTTTTTTAAATAAGTGAATTTTACTAATTTCATTTGAATATTTTTCTAAGCTCAATTATTTTAATGTAATTAAAGCATACAGTCATACAGCTGGAATAAATACAGTCATACAGCTTTTACATACTTGGTACAATTTATCATTCAACTATCTAGGTTTTGCTATATTTTCTTTGTTGTAATATTCTTCTTGCTGTACTATTACTTTACCAATTTAATATTCAACAATAATTATGATTTTTATTATAAAAAGTATTAATTTCTTATAAATTTGTTTACTTGAAGACAAAACAAAATGATTTTATTTACAATACCTATTTATTTATAAAACAGTCCATTGCTAAAATGCATATGTATATATTTACATTAACAGCCAACTGTATATAAATCTTCAACAACCATAGCATGTAAAATTATATTTTTAAGAACATAATACTTTAAAAAATTTAATGATAGCACCTCTTGAGAATTAGTCTTTAAGTATTTAATATTTATCAGCATCAGAACATAAACCCATATTTTCCTTAAATGATTTTACTGATTATAAATAATTGATTTCTTCTGGTATACTATACAATTCCCTTACTCAACACAATTTTGAAATCTTTGTGTTACTTACAATTTCCAGATGAAATTTATTGGCATGTTGAATGGGATAGTTATGTATGAGAGTGTGCTGAATAGTAATGCCTCTGAAATTTTTTTTAGTTCTCAATAACAGTTGAGGTATGACATGTCATGTATGTAACTCAGTTGACTTTCTGCTTCAAGGACGCAAGTTGCAACCCTCTGCCTTTAGAGGGTTTCAAATGGTAGTATGTAACATAACAATATATGTGCATGTAAAACAGCATGCTTTAATTAAATTTCTCATCACAGAGAATGTGCCTTTAATTGAAATATGCAGAAGAATGATAACAAGAGAGCATCAATGGAGTTCATCACCAAGAATCACTAACACCAAGAAAGTTCAAGATAATGTTATCAACAGGCAAAGTCATGCTCACAATGTTTTGGGATGTTGAAGGTGTGGTGCATTTAAAATACATGCTATAAGGCACCACCATTAACTCTGCAAGACCCTCAGAAAAAAGAGTTTGTTCACACATGGAGCACCCTCTCCTTCAGCATGACAATGTCAGACCATACACAAGCACTGTGACTTCTGCAGCAATCCGACACCTTGGGTTCACAGTAATTGATCATCCTCCATCATCATTCCTGGCCTTATCTAATTTTCATCTTTCCAAAACTTAAAGAAACCTTTGATAGTGGTGAAGTGGTGCAAGCAGAGGTGAGTCTGTGGAACTGTAACAATGCCAAACAATCTACAATGATGGGTTCAACAAACTGGTCACTTGCTGGGAGAAATGTGTTCATTGACAGGGTGACTTGTTGAGAAATAAATATTTAGACATAAAAAATTTTGGTGAAGGATGCTAATTAAGTTTGTTTAATTTCAAAGCTTTAAGAGTTTTCACATATGAAATTTGGAGGCATTAGATTTTAGCATGCCCTCATACATTGGTTTTTATTCTTACTAAATGTCTAAGTACTCTGGGAATAATTTAATTTTAATCTATAAATAAATGTCAGTATGTTCCTTTTGACTTCATTTTCTACTGGTATCATTTTGTTATTATTGTCACTATGTCTTTTGTTTAAAACTGCTCTCATTCCTTGATTAAATTCACTTGTTAATTTTTTATTCACTCTTATTTGCCATATTAACAATGCATCATCCTTAGTATGACTGTTTTAAAATACCAATTTCCCTATCTCCAATTTTAAAATATAATAAATCTATTATCCATTAATTTTGGTAAACATAATTTAAAAGCTTATAAATGTACTTCTTTCTGTTTAATTTTTTCCAGTGATGGCAGATATTATGAAATTGTAAAAGCTAATTTTGAACGTGCTGACAGAACTACTGTTGTTCGAACAGTAACTACATGCAGAGTTTCCAATTATTATTTGCTGAGCAATTATAAGGACCTAATTTTCAATTGAAACAATAGTTTTAAAGAAATTGTGACCTAAACACAGAGAAGAACAAGAACTTTTAGTTTTGTGTGAACTTATTGACCAGTTTAATAAAAGAAAAGAACTGCTCCCTGTATTTATCAATCTTTGTAAATGTACCTTTATTTTACATGAATTTTTAAAGCATATGTGGACCTATAATTTTTCACTAAATAAATGTAGTTAAAAATAAAAGCTGAAAATGTTTGATTGTTTATACAAGAATACCCAATCGATTGCTTTCATAAGCTGAAATATGTGACATGATATTTCTCAGACAATAACATTTTGAGTTATTCATGTGGACAATGACTTCAATTTGTGAAATAAGTAGTATGTGACAGATGAATAATATTTTATAGAATGTACATTTTTTCCTAAATCACTAGTAATTAGGAATGTTACATATTCATCACACTTTTCAGTCATATAAATATCATTATTTAAAAGAAATTATATTACAGTATGAAATAATGGAGTGTTACATATATTTAATTTGATTAGAATTTATGTAATACTTTAAAAGATAATCTGTAACTTATGCTTCATTAAAACAGATCTGATTTAGTCTGTTTGATGATAGGTAAGCCACTTACTATCTCCCTTTCCTGTCCTTATTAATTATTTACATAAACAATTAATAAGGACAGGAATGAGAGATAGAAAGTAGATGACTTACTTGAGGTTCATAGATGGTAGGCACCTTGTTTGGTTTGAAGTTCTTTAAATTTTCAGAGGCACTGCTGCCTTATCAGGAAGTTAGGAAGACATTTCCAGTGATTGGCTAACCAACGACTGAGCAGACAAAATTTGCTGCGCTGCCAGCTTAGTTCTTAAAAAATGGACCCCACCAGGTTACCAACTTTCTCTCTCAATGAGGGTCTGGGAAGAGGCAACAACTTGATTGGGGCTGGGGAGATGCATACAAACACCCCCATATTAACACACATACACTCATTTAAACACATCCATCCTCAAAGGTGTCAATATGTAAATGCTAACACACATACTCTCCACATTCATACCACATCACTGCATAAACCACATAAACACACATACCAAAGTATACATAGATCAAGGTTTTATCATTAAAAAATTCCAATGAGCTTGTGCTGTTATGGGTATGGATGTTGGGGAAAGAGGGAGAGGCATAACTATCTGTAGGATATTGAGTCCAGGTCATGTAGAAATGAAAGTACCCCTAGGACGGAGTTCAGCTTCTGAAGAATCAGGAGGTAGGGCTTTGAGGAGGTCAGTCTGAAACAGTGGTTGAAGTCATTTGTGTTGTGGCTACAGGCATGGGCAGCTATGGGGAATTGTGTTTTGTGGAGTTTCACTGTACTGGTGATTGGCAATCCATTCGGTGAAACCCTGCACGGTGCCTGTTATCTGTACACTTTGCCACCAGTTTTCTGTGTCACTTTCCTGTCCTTATTTATTTTTTAAATAAACTGACAATGTTATTTTCTAGATAGGAAAGAGGATAGCTTACTTTAAATTGTTTGTAGATGTCACCATGCCTGTAATTAGTGACATGACAAATTTGCAAGAGCTTGAGCCCCCTTCTTCACAAAGACAGCAAGAAACTGTGTGACAGCCAGCTACTCATATACATTATTGGATAGTTAGTAATGATAGGTTATAAAAATGTATATAATTATAATTCATATTTTAAGTGTAAATAGTATAATAAAAACAACTATTGTACTCTTGCAATTACCATTGTTTTAAGAAATTGTAACATACTGTGATGAAAACTTAATGGAACATCACTAACCCTCAGGTTGATGTGACGTCAAGACAAAAAAGTGGATAGAAATGTGGAAGAAAGGTAGGAAATTTGCTTTTAAAAATATAGTTGGCATAAAATTATGCTCAGAAAAAGACATATGTTAAGTGTAGAGAGGAATCTTCTCTATTCATCCCACCTAAGAATCTAACATCAAGACTGACAATATTCGGCATAGGCGAGGGTTCTGTGATGATCCAAATTCAAGCCAGATATGATGTACAAAAATGGCTGATACATGAAATGAAAATAAATTCACTAAATTTACAAACTGTGGATGTGGAAAACTGTTCACCAAAAGTGAGCATATTCTGTGCCACATCATTGAGCACATAGGGACAGGTTCTGTATACCTGGATATGTTGTAGTTATGGTTGTTGCCACAATTAACTAATGACTTCTTGACTTTCATCTTTCAATAGGACAGAGCTCCAACTTACTGGATGACATTTGATCTCATCAGAGAACTGCCACATTTGCTGGATACATCATGCCAGTCTGAATAATGTACCTTTGTTGCAATGCCCCCCTCCCCATCATTCCTACAACACCAGATCTCACACCATGTGATTTTGTCCCATGGGGTTATGTTGAGGACAAAGTTTATGTACTCCCAATGCCAACGCAACTTTGCAAGAACTGAAGGATCACATCACTGCTACTATGATGGACATTGAGAAAAACATGCTAGCGAACATATAGATAGAACTGAATTATCATTTGGATGTGCACCATGTGACTAAGGAGGCACACAGTGAATATTTATAAAATGGCGAGTGTATGTATCTTTTCATGTATCACCCATCTTTTTGTGTCATATACTTTTAAATAAAGTGCTTTGAAATCCAATGAATCATTTAGGTTAACCCTGTATATTATGTCATTGAAATTTTAATAGAAAATTAAATCATAATATTTTTAAAAGTACTCTGCTATGGGTGTAAAAACAATTCTAAGGAAATATGAAATTACTAATAAATAAAATACAAAGTTTAATGCATGATTGTCATACAGATGACAAAAAAGTAAACACACCATAAAAATTGTTCTTTGGGGCTTGCATACCTTTGGATGCCTTTGAAAATTCAAGAAAACCAGTCAGGGTATATGTCAGATTTGCACTTTAGGTATCTCTCTTTCCTGTCCTTCCTTACGAATTGTGTTAATTATTTGACAATGTAGGTTTCATCTGGATAGGAAAGACAGATGGAGAGAAGTTGGCTTAACTTAAATTGATGGATGATATTGCCAGCATGGGAAGCAGTAACTAGTTATATTTTAGAGAGTCTATGCTGCTATCTTCAAGATAGCCACCATGGCTGGTTTTAGTTTTTTTTAATTAAATTATAGTTTATACCATTTTGGAATAGATATCAACAGTTGTATCTAATAGGTGTTCAAAAAATATATTCATAGAAAGTAATGAGTCATATGGATGGTTAATTTTCCATGTCCTATTTTTATCATCTTCATCCCCTCTCACATAACACCATATTGGTGTTATTTAGTTATTAATGTATTAGATGTTTTAAAAATTGATCTGCAGAGTATATTTCTTTTCAGTGTACTCCATATTTTCTTACCTCAAACTCATAAGTAATAAATAAGATAATCTCCAACTAAATAGAGCTACCAGAGAGATGATATACCTTTTCTTTGGCAGGTTTTATATTAGGTCCTCATCTTTCTGATATCAAACAACTTTCTTACTTTAAATTTTTTATTTCTCTTTGTGTGGGTAGAGGCCACTGTACAGTACCTTTTGTGGGGTATAGGATGCCTGAGAAGTCAGTACAGTGTTTAATAATACCAACTCTTTGTTTTCTTTTGCATAGTATTGTAAGGTTAAAATGTTGTCATCATAGAATTGTCCATCAATTACATCTCTCATGGAGCTAACTTTATAGATGTAAGCATGCATATTGTGTACAGTAAGATTCATCCTGGATATGTTTTAATTCACAAGATTTTTTTTGTGCTACATAAACTCAGACGCATCACCAAAAGCGTGGTGAATTTAATGGTATCTTGCTGTCTTGTGACTGAGTCTGCGTTGTAGAGCGCCATCAAACGATGTTCCGTGATGCAACTCTCGGCACCAATCGACGCCTGCAGCCTACAGTCTAGCAGCAAGTGCTATAATTCTAAACGAATTTCTTTCCTCACCACCGCAGCTGGTCGACGGGAATGGTGTGATAAAAAATTTTAGAAAAGAGAATTTGTGTCGATTGTTAGCTGTCTCATGATATTTCCCTTCTTTGTTGCGCTGACTGTCAGTGTTTTTAAAGGTAAGCAAGCAGCAGGACGATAATAGTGTGTAAATGTACTCACACCTTTCCTTCAAGTTTCTCAAATTGTTTTTTTTATCAGGAATTTTATATTCCTTCATCAAATTCCTTCGTTCGTTTCTGTTCGCAGTTTGTTATAATCGAAATTTGTTTGTTTCTTATTTGGCTATTTGTGTGCACGTTATTTTTCAATTAATAACAGTCAAATTGTTATTAATTAAATCATAGCGCCGAACCAAAATTTTAATCCGTCACCCATGATATACACCCGGAGATCATTCAGGTCAACATCAATTTTATTTCCAAGACGTTTCCTTATGTAACAATTGTAACCGAGGATTCGCATTGTAGTCCATTGTAGTCTAACGTTCATAAAAGTTTAAATAACTCTTTAATTATTTCTGGTCCGTCATGGAGAATCCATTCCTAAAATGTTGCCCTGATTTTTGTTGCGCTCTGTATTGTAAACTTTTTAATTTATTTTAAATTCTATTGGAATTTTTTAAATGTAAAATTTTAGGTTGAATATTAATAAATAAATTACTCGTAAATAAACAAGTTTTTACTCGTACTCGCATATCAAAGAGATTAATGCAATTTTTGTATTAACAATTAAAGCGGAGCGTGAGCAAATATTTTCATTCTGGAGCGGATCATCTCAAAAAGTGGCCACTCCAAAGCTTTGTTTACATGTGGACTCAGGTCGAGAAGGCCGGAACTTGTGTTGAAAAATTCAGCTGAGATTCAAAGTGTTACTGAGTCTCCCGAAACAATTATAATTCTTCGCTAGGCTGGTAAAAAGACATATCTCAAATATGACCTAATTTGAGGCCTTGCAGTCAACAATCGCTGTAACATGTTTTGACGCACGATGCGAAATCTTGAAAATTTTAGACTATCCGGGTATTACAAAATTGGTTGCTCTCACCAACCAACGAATCGGTGGATAGAGTAACTAGCCAGCATGTTCTAAGCAGAATAGGGGGCGTAGTCTTCACTACCTGACTATCCGAAAACTATGAGTTAGCAGATTCGCCCGCTCCCATCTGGTTTGCATAGAACCTCACAATTCCGTTCAGATGGTAGTCAAAGTCTCCGATAGCCAACTCCGCTTTTGCAATTTTATTTTTGCGGAATGTGGTTCTTCGACACCGAAAACTTAATTATTGCTGGGGAGAAAAAAACCCGCACCTCATATCGTAACGCATATACATGGTAATATTATAAAGTAAATAATTATTGTTTCAATAAAATTCGCAAATTTTATCAACTTTTTAAAAACTCAGTCAAAGCTTTTTTGAATGGTTCTTTTTGTATGTATACGATAAAGGAAAGAAATTATTACACGTTTCACAGGAACATAGTTTTATATTGTTTACATTTTCGTGTACTTCTTGGTAATTCACTTCCCGTTGCATCTTTGTTGTCCACTTGTCTTGTCGGTCTATATTTTTTCAAGAGAATTTAGAAAAAATTGAAAAGACTGTGTATAAAAATCTTCTTAGTGTTTTAAATAATCTATCATCTGTTAGACTATGATCCATTATTTTCAAATGTATTATTCTTCTAATTATTCGAGCCACGTTCAATGAATGTTAAAAAGTTACCATTAGCCACTTTTTTCGGATAGTACGGTTTGAGACATAAGGGTCTTGTAAAATTAGCATTAGAGGGAAGTGTGTGGGGTAAGAACAGAAGAGGGAAGCCAAGGATGGAATCGTCTAAGCATATTAGGGAGGATGTGGGCCGTAGAAGCTATGTAGAAATAAAAGGCTTGTACAAGATAGGCTAGCATGGACGGTTGCATCAGACCACCCAGTCTTGGGACGATACCATAGCAACAACAACCAACGAATAAAATCTATGGCCATTATAAAGGAACGTCTCGGAAATTCAGTACTGAATTTAATATTTCGCTTCTGATCAATATAAGAAGTTAATTTATGGTTTCATCAAATAAAAGCAACACTTCTTACTCCAAGATTTGAAAAGGGGTTGGTGGTTGAGGGGGCGGGGGGAGAGAAAGATGTGTGGCGGTTGGAAAGGAAAAATGAAATATTTTTTCAGGCTTATTCCAATTGAAATGAAAATATATTTATTTGCTATTCTGTTACATTATGGAAGGCACAAATAGGCATATCTCTTCACAACGTCATTGTGACTTATGTACAGTAAAGTAGGTATTACAATATCTCTTGGTTCACAATTCATATTTCTTCCTCAATAGTGACTAGTTTTTAGTATTCTGATTACTCATGAAAAGCGTAAATTCATGGTAATCTACTAGTCATCCGCTTTAATGTGTTATATTTTCTGTAGTAACTCAAAATAGTATGAAAATCAGACATGTTTAACAGTATATTACTGTGTGGTATGTCGCAATGGTAAAAGCATAGTCGCTCGTACACAAACAATTACTGTGGTGAAATCATGCAAAATAATAAAGAAGGAACTGCGTTTTGCTCACACATTTCATTGCAACTTATTTAACAACTAATCATAAAACTACATGCATTAAAATTAAAATAAAACCGGTTACTTTAGTTGATAATGTAATTAAAACTTATTTAATCTAGTATAATAACGTGCATAATCTACAATTACACTTGCAATATATACTATAACTAAATTTCATTCTCAAAAAAATATATTTACAGTGCTCTATATCTGTTGTATTGAGATATATCTAAAATAATAAATTCTGAATGCGACAATGTTCAAAAATTTCTAAATGAATCTCATTCTGTTTGTGAAGAATATTGATAAAATATAATTAAATAAACTAAGTACTAGAAGATATTTTCAGTACTCTTCAAATGACTATTCCAAATATGCTGCTGAAAGCATAAGGACTTAAAAACGTAAATACAGCTCATTAAACAAGTGAATTCACATTGGTCTTTTGGTCCCGAACGAGGCACGGGGAAAGAAGAGAAGTGATCTCTCATATTTAGAATGACAGCCGTGGCATTTTGGTACGGTTTGCATAGGATGTTGCAGGAAGTCTTCAGTACCAGGAGTAAAAGGGCGGCTGTCGCGGCTGTGAGGCGGCGAAGCCCGCCCCCGCGTGGGGGTGGCTGAATCCGCTGCCGGCGCCGGAAGTGTGCAGCGAAGGCGACAGTGAGTTGGCAAGGCTGTGGTTCATCGACACTGGTGGCGGACTCACGGTGCGCGGGGGCTGCGGGGGCGACGCGACGGTGAGGGGCCCCCAGCTAACAGCTGCGGGGTCACTGCGGCTGCCCCCTGTCTCTCCTGAAACATATCACATCTTCCTGTCATCTGTTGCCTCAACATACTTCAAAGCAAAAATTATTAAAACAAGACGTTCTGCACGGTTACTGAAGAAACTATAAGTGATATTTTTAGTTTCCGCAAAGGCAACATTATCGATGCTCTTTCGTTGACCATATATAGTGTGATTCCTAGGTAATGTCGTCTGATGTAAATAGACAAAACTGTTTGCAATATTTTTCATGAATTTGACGGAAAATAAAATACGGCTTTCAAGCTCTCATCCTTATTTTTCAACGATAAGCTATTGGTTATAAATTTGGAACGTGACCTTTTGATGTGTGAAGACCACAGCAGATTCGTCGAACGAATACCAAATATGAATAAGCGAAGAATTGAAAGTGCTGCTTCATAATAATTTTGAAAGAAATTTTATATATGTAAATATTTTAGCGCAAAATTAATGCCATGCTTGCTCGAACTGATCAGAAAATATGCATGAACAAACATGGTGCTTATTTTGCGAAATAATGTTTCTGTTAAAATAAAATCTTAATTTCCATGTATTCTTTCTTATTTTCTCTTAGGTGAGCAGGCTATTTAGAACAGTTTCCAGTCTTGATTAGTCGACACAGATAAATGCGGCAAGGTGCATAGCGCTTTCATTAGGCTAAAATATCAGGGAATACTAGGGTATTCAGTATTAGGTTAAATTCCATAGAATCTATTAAGAAGCCGGGCTTCAAGGATATAGAAAGTGTCTCGATTTGTATGACAGTTATAATACTCAAAAGTTAAATTACAATTATTGACATTTACCGTAATGTTATTTAGAAAATATTTTAAATCTAAATCTAATTATGTTAATTTATATATCACACTAATTACTCAATGTTCTAACAAAAACATATTACAATGATAATTAAAGATGACTATAATAAAAATAACTGTATAGGAGGGGCTTAGGAAATGTTGGGTTACGTTTTGTTTGTTTTTCTTATCTTTTAACGTTTTACTGCTGTCAGAAAATTGATCTAGTTAGCTTATTTTGTTTCTGCTTCTACATCTGAATCGATTATTTTATTTATCATAAATAGCATTAATGGTTATGTGTACTGGCAAGTAACCCAATTTTCGTCAGAATACTGCATAATGTTTTTGAACAATCTTAAAACCTAAGTCCGTCACCCGTTGTGTTGAAGAATAAACATTTTCTTCTTCTCCAATATTTACCCCTGGAAATCGTTCGAATTTTTCTTTCTTTCAACAAAGTGGAGAGATAACCGGAGAGTTCTATTCTGCTCGTTTTATTGGAGAAAGGTGACTAAGGTAGCAACAAAGATTCAGTTAGCTGAACATCTAGCATATTTTTATGCAGATATGGCGTTGAACTATTGTTCCAACCAATAAGTGCACTAGGGAAACAGCGAGTAGGACGGACCGTCAGAAGGATGGTCCATTTGGTCTTTTAACGATTCTTCGGTACTGGTGCGGTCTACACTACCCCACAATTTTTTAAAAAGTTAAAAAATATAATTAACACCAATTGTATTACGTTCGCTTCATTTGTTCCTAAATATATAATTTTAGAAGTTGAAAAGATTTTAACCACAAATATTTTTTTATTGAAAATTTTCCTATGCGGTCCATATTACCCGCGTTTGCCTACTCAAAAGATATATTGCGATGGAAAATAAATATTAAATATTATGCTCTGTATCACACTGGTTCAGCAACCATTTGATAACTGTGAACGGAGAATACCCGAAGAAGTTTTCATTCACTATCTCGTTCGTCGAAACTGCATTCTGAAAATTCTACTGCAGGAATTAAACTGAATTCGCTAAGAATTAGGTCTAAGTCTCTGCGGTTTTTGTGGAAAGTGATTCATATGCTACTGCAGCAGGTTGAGAAATCCCAGACGTGACAAATAATGTGTTTCTCACCTGATGCCATGATGCCAGGAGATACTTGGTGTTGCGGGTAGCTGGCCGTGGTCATGCTAGGCGACACCGACTGATGATGCTGAGCTGGTGGTGTGCTCATGCAAGGCATCTAAAATCAAACACACCTTGGCTCAAACCGATACAGACGAATTGATTCTTAAGTGGTAAATTCTAAATAAATTATTACTTCTGAAGTTTTTAAACAATGTATTCTCATAGCATTTCATTATTAATAATCTACACAAATGTTACCAACCATATAAATTTGTTAGTTAAGTTTCTTAAATTTACTGAGGCTTAAATTTAATATATAACCTACAACACACGGTTAATAATACACTAAATATGTTGAGATTTGTATGAATATTTGCCATTCAAATCTCGATTCAATCATACTGTAATGGTTGAACGCAACTACATACGGAATTTAGTGACACACAATCGAGTGCAGGTGGCTTGAGGGGAGTTAAAGAAGGTAATAAAACCTTGACAAGTTGGCGCGGCCAGAGGTGTTCTAAATTCTTTGAGATTTGGCGATATCGGGTTGTGAGCGGGCACGGTGTTTTCCCAAAAACATCAGTGGAGTGGGGTGAATGGCTCCTCCCAGAGACGACAGATAAATAATTTTGATTGGACAGGATCGGGTCCCACCACCGACGGAAATGAACTAATGAAATGAGGACAAGTTTTTAAAAATCGAGAAAAAATGGATTTTGGCGTCTAAGTATTTGGAATATAGAGAAATAGTACCCTTAAGCATTTGGAGTTCAGAATATTAAGCACTAAGCAGTGGTCATTAAAGCAGTAAGAGTTTAGAGATTATACTGGACATTGACATTTGAATAACAGGCGGAAAGCTTGCTCTATTTCGTGGCAAAAAAGAAGAAAACTGTATGAGCAAGGTGTTCATTGTTCAACGAGGAAGATCGGTTTGGCCGAGCAGCGGGTCCGAACGTCATTATCTGACTCCTGCGGCTAGTTCCAGGCTAAGCTGAAAAAAGGGTAATTACATGTTTGTAACCTTTTAATGTAATGTCGATTCCGTGTAAGATTTGTGTATGCATTCTACTTCATGAGAAGGCCCGCTAAAAGGATCCCCAGAATGGATTTTATGTTACTAGTTTATAAGACATCTAATATTTGTAAATATTGTAAATATATATTGTTAATCGTTTAACAAAAGGTCGGCTATATGAATTAAATTTTTTTCCATTGTTGTATATTTTAAACCGATAAATGTAGAGTAAAGGGATTTTTTGCATTTATATAATAATTTTTCATTTTTAAATAGTATATACCCCTTATATTCATTTCAATACGATGTGATTGCTTGCACATTTCAAGAAAAGCCATTGTTAGAATGATTTGAGCATTAAATAGGTACATAGAAATAATTTTGTAACGAATAAAATAGTCTCCTACTCTTGTTCATATCTGATAAATTTTATTTATAAAAGGAACCTTTTTCAAGTAATTTCACCTGAAACTATTCAGAAAGACCAGTTTTTACAGCCTCAACATACCATGATAATTGGTAGATACAGATCATGGGACCAAACTTTAATATATTATCGTCTTGAAATGAAAACAATTAAAAGTATGAAAAGATAATTAACAAAACCGATATTTCACCGTAGAACAGTACAATACTAATATTTTCCATTTCTTTCCGATTAAATGTAAATTGTTATCCGTTAATATCTCTTAACAATTCTATTAAGTGTACAGAATTTCTTTCATAATCAGAATTTCACGTTTTACAACATTGCCGGTCCAGAATCATTTTAAAAAGAGGCTTTTTTTGAGGTTTTATTAAAGTTACGATGAATTTTAAGTAAATTAAATTGATTACTATTTTGGTTTTTTTATTATAATTCGATATCAGACCTAATAAATAAATAAATTTTTAATATTTCTATGTATTAAATGACTTGAAAAGCTTAGAAATTTCTGCATTGCACTATACATTCCTTATATTTTATTTTCAAAACATTATCAGATTGAGTGTACATACCGCAAAACATTTCCCTCTGAAGTTGGGTACCTAATGATTTATAAAAATCGTGATTATGTTGCCCAAGAAGTATAAAACCAATGAAACAGTTATGATCCACCACATTGGATCCTTTTTGAAAATATTTCGGTTTGCTAGATATTCCCATTTACTATAGGAAACCTGCTACAGTGAAATGTAGGCATATTTGAATATGATTCCAATACAAAGCCCCAATGCATATTATAAATAAATATAGGGCTGCGATTTGTTATGAAGCTAAAAAACGTCACACAGATTAAAAGTAGTTAAACTCATTTTAAGTCATGTCTTAAAAGTCAAAACATTTTCACTAGAATAGGGTAATTTGAGGACTTCGTAAGAATCTTTTCCCAATCAGTTTTTTGCAGGTAGACAATGATTAACGTTTCTCGTAAATGATACTGGAAAAGAAAGAGTAATTCTGTTTCAATAGATATCTCCAGTTTGCAGCGGTGTTTTTATTGGAGACCGTTACGAAACTATCGCATTACTCAGCGAATGTCCTTCCAGGGTTCCGGCGGGGGCGCCACTCTAGCGTAGATCCACCATTTTGTCTCTCTTCATTTGTTTGCCAGCTCTCACATGGCCTTGTTGTATTGCTTCTTGCAACATCTTTTATATAAAGTTCCTCGAAATCAGTGGTTTCTTGTGCTCGAGAGGTTGAGGCGCAGCTTCTGGCATATACGTTAACATAACAACAACCTTGGAAAGTGTGGTCAATCCGTCTATTCTCAATCCTATTCTTAAGACGTAATATTTATTAATAGATCCTAATCCAAACTCCAGACTGAAGAATGTTAGGGGGATGGTACAAATGGCGCTCTTTACTCAATTCTGTCAATCGATACGCATTTCCCAAATTGCTTTAAATTGCAAACAAGTATCTTGACAGACCTTTTATGGAGAGAAGAAAGTAAATTGATGGAATAAATAAAATCTATTCGTTTTCAGCAGTGTAAAATAAAACTAGAACCATGACATGAAAGTACAAAAGTCTCTATAGGTCAGACGCACTGACTTTAAAAGAAATATCTCCACTTTCGAAAATATATAACAAGGTAATATATATATATATATATAAATTATCATGCTGTTGTCCAGGAAACTTTGTATGAAGTAAAGCGGAAACGCGATCTGCTGCTGAGTCAGAACAATATTATTAACGGTCAAACGCATGATAAAAATGCATATTAACTGTTACTAGTCTCTGGATAGCATAGCATTTCTTTTACGATGATGCAACATATTCTAAGTAGGTCGGTCTGATTAAAATTACGATGTAACTTTGAGTAAGTTTAGTTTTAAAGCTGCATCTATAACAACAGCGGAAACAAAACAATAGAAATAGCAACATATTACGTCTTAAACAAAGTCACAAGAAATCTTGCTCTAGCAGCGCTAAAATCGATAAAAGACATTTCAAGATACAGCAAAATGTTCAACTATATTACTAATAATATCCTACCGGTTAACAAGGATATAATATTTATTTGGATACCGTCACATAAGGGCATCCGAGGCAAGGTGATCGCAGGTGAAAAAGCCAAATTAACAGCAGCCACGAG
The DNA here is from genome assembly GCA_034510155.1 of Eucriotettix oculatus. NCBI lineage: Eukaryota > Metazoa > Arthropoda > Insecta > Orthoptera > Tetrigidae > Eucriotettix > Eucriotettix oculatus. Next base: position 198,924,004 of record CM067376.1, on the reverse strand, counting down.
GGAAGAAAACGAAGAAGGATATAGGTTGACCAGGAAAGACATAAGAGATATATTAAAAACAAGCTGACGCACACAGAAAGGATGAATGGATGAATAACATAAGAAAAGAAAACAATGGTCTTGTCCTTAAATGAAAAAAATATGTCTAACCTAAACCCTTACGAGAAAGGAAAAAGTGGTCCTACCTCGTATTAGAACCGTACATACTACTCTCACAAGAATTATTTATTTTTTAAAGAGAAGCCACCGATATGCGGTAATTGCAACGTACAAATGGCAATATAACATATTCTTTGGAACTGAAATAGATTTAACATACAACACAGAATTCATCTCACCAGATGGTAGTCAAAATCGTTAAACGAAGAACAGGAAGAAATAATAAGTGTAATGCATTCCCTGAAGGATACGAACATCTTCAAAATGACTTAATTGAATGTTTCAGTTGAAATGTTATGAGTTTTTTAGCTCTACTATTTTATATTGTATTATTGTCGGCAATGACCTAGTAGTAGAACCGACGTAAAAAAATTAAAGCTGATATGAGGATTTCATTCCAATTATACTCTGTGTGTGATCATAATTCTTTTCTCAACGTTTTTGTGTCTTATGATAATTGTCGAGAAGGTCAGTTTTTAATCGTTAATTTAAGGGATGACATTCTTTGGGTGTAAGAACTCTATTAGTACAAAGTAATCGTCTGGGCGCCCTAATAATAAACGTAACGAAATTACACAGCAACGAACACTTGGCAATTATTTACAGGACAGACAATCGAAGGAGAACAATAAGATGAAGACGCTTTTTTGTGTGTGAACGGATTTCGGCGCCTCCATGAGAACGTCCATTGAGCTGAGGCGCGCAATTGCTCTGAAGAAGAATCGCGTCTCGGCCCAAAAATTACAGGAATCGCAGGCAGTTGGCTTTGTCGTCGTGGGACGTGATCCCCTCACCTGTTGCCATCGCTTCCGCGGCCTTTCAGCCCCGTGACCGCGACGAAATGGCAGCCACGACACCTGGCCAATTTCCATCCTCATTGTCCACCAGCTTCAAGGCTTACTCCTGCCGAACCACATCGAATCACGCTCTGTGTGACACAAGTGCCGAGTCTCATCCATGTTAGTTGATGTCACATGCAGACCGCATACACTTGGCAATTCAAATGTTGCTGGATCTCTGATCTCTGCTTACAGCAGGCTGCTTTCACACGATCAATTGGGAATCTAACCACCTACGTTGCCTAAGATCCACAAGAAACATTTCGTTACAGTAAGGAGGGCAAATCTCAAGGGATCATTTATGAAGAGCAAATGGTTTATTTTGGACAATTATGAAACTGTTAATTAATTACTAAAATCGGCTATTACTTGTTCACCTCAGAATAAAATTATGTTCAGTGAATTCGATTATTAAATACTTGTAAAATAGCTATCAATGCTTGAAGAAACGGAAACCTATCGTATCTTTCTGATGAGCCAAATGCATTAGTTTTGTGTTTTAAGGCAGAACCTGTAATAACCTGAAGGCTAAGGAGGTATAATGAAGCTTCAAAGGAATGAAAACCCAATTACGATAATTAGTATTTGAATTATTTAATTTATTTAGCTGCGATTGAATTAAAGTCGGTCACAATTTTAAATAATATTAAGTGAACTTGTTTTTAGGCTTTAGGAACTTTTGTAATGAAACTTTAATTTGAATAAATCAAAGGATTGTATGCAAAATTGTCATACGTCCCATCATAGGTCGAAATTTTTATTTATTTATAATGAATAGTACAAATAGTTTTCTAACTCAATGTCACTTTCTAATATTATTATAAGTGTCAGATGTTTTTTCATTATTATAACTTTAATATTACCTTTAAATTTGTGGCTATCCAGCCAGGTTCAATCGCTAACTTACCGTGAAAACTTTGATTACTGAGAAGAACATTCTTCTCCAAGAAAATCTTTTATTCCTGGGATTATGCTCATAATTGTCTCAAAAATTTCGTTGACTCCCAAGATCTGATTTACGAAGTTAGAACTATTTTTACCATCGAATCGGCTCCTATTACAAAACCACAATACACTATAGCAGTGCTATAGTAAAAAGTCATTTTTAGCCTAGAAAGGTAACGATTATTGGGCTCGATGTTGGTCAGCTCCTCTCTTTTTTGGTTTTCCAATTAGTGACGGAATTGTAAGTAGAAAGGTGATGTCTCACCTGAGAGTATCCAGTAGGAGCGGCTCCCATGGCAGGCAACATGGCGGCGCTCTGGTGGTGATGGTGAGGAGAATACAGAGAAGCGGCTGAGTGGTGATCTGTAACTAAAAATGGTATTCTTCAGATTATTCTTAAAACGCACAGTACACTGATCTGAAAAAAAATATTACACACAAAAAATCTGCAAACCCCTTGCTGCGATATTTCATATAAATTTATAATTTATTACATTAAATATAGTCATTTAGTGAATTTAATTGAAATAGCTTTCAGCAATATTAATTTCATAGCTCAACAGGTTATATTTATATAAAGTGAATCAAGGGGAGGGGGGAGTAGTGAAGAAGACTGAATTGATTATTGTCATTCAATACTGACACTATTATTTTTCAAAGAATGATTAATGTAATAAAGTCTTTCATTACTAATGTTAAGAATCGACGATTCGAAAATAAATATGCGTATTTCTAATACATATTAAGAGGTAATATATTTGTTCCATTAGGCATTATTTTTAAAACTTCTTACGACCACATTTAAAAATTTTACTAGAATATTTGACTGACCTATGAGATTTTTTTGGGAAGTTTTAGGTTAAGATTAACCATAATCAACTAATGATATATGCGTATTATTATATGCGCAATTTTTGGCATACATACAGTATAGTTTATATATATATATATATATATATATATATATTAGAATTTTATTCTCGTGTAAATGGTATAAAACGTCAAATAGCAACTGAGAATTCCCAACCGTTTACCGTTTGTTCAAAAGAAGCATGGCTCAGATCAAATAACTGGACCCAAACGAATTATAACTGTAACAAGAGAATTTGTGCCACTTTTCATCAATTTAACTACGAGGAATGTCACGCACCTTAGGAATGAAATTAAGTATTAGGTATTTTTGCGGTCAAGAAGCATGTTAGAATAGTTGCGTGGTTGTCTTTTGTAATTTTGAATATTTTGCTAAATATTTTATCAAAATCCTAATACTGAATCGTACCGAAATAAATAAAAAATTTCTTCTGTTTCCCTAAGAGGCCATCACCACGCCCTTGAGCCATAACTGTTTATTTTTAAGTATAAAATACACATTAGCTTAAAACTGGTCGTCAAGCCGTATAGTTCAGGAATATGAAAACTTTCAGAACTCAGATTTTTTTCTTATTGTATATTACTGCACATATTAGCATAATAATGTAATTTGTAAACGATTTTTTACGCTATTTAAATTCAGTACCTTCGATCGCAAATAACTGTCAATTTTCAGTTAAAATAAAATATTGGCTTTAAAATTGGTCATAAAACAATTTACTCATTATAAAAGATCGTTTTAAGTTTTAAACGCGTTTTGAGCTGTAAAAAAATTTAAAATGTCTTCCGCGTTTATATATTACAGAATCACTTTACCACTGAAAAAATTTCTTCGAGTCTTTTCTGTCAACACATGTGACGTGTTAAAGAATAATAAGTCAAGTTTAGTAGCTTATCGGCTACGAAATGAACGTGCTACATTCCTTTGGGAGGCTGAGACTGTATATTTGACTTTCTCCCAGCAACAGCAGCAGACAGACTCTCAGCTGGAATGTCCCCTGTGTCCGTGCGCGTTGTCCCGTGCAATTGAGAAACCCACTCAGTAAAAGTACATTCCATTTCTTTCCACAGCGTCATCGTCCTCCTTAAACGGTCTCAGAAATCATTACTATCATTTAAAGAATCCAAAGAAAATTTAATTTTCAGAAACAATCCAATCGGGTTCCAGATACCATCGTAAAAAGCAATTTGAAAACCGATTTATACGTCAGAGTTGATGCATTCACGCCTGTATTTTGATAACAGAATAAGTTGATTCTTAATATTTGCTGCAACTATTTAGTACTACAGTTACAATTTCTGTCTATCGTCTATCTCTGTCTATCGACCACACGTATGATTTATAATACTTCTAATATTCTGAAATTATTTTGGCATATATCTTTAGCACAGAAACTGTGTATTTAGTTCATCATAGCAAAGAAACGAATTCACATATTAGAACACTTCCTGCTAACATTTTGGAGGACATGTTTGGTATTTTCAAAAAACGTTAAATTGCTGTTCAATAACGTTTCAATCGAAGTGAAACGGTTGGATAATGTTACTTGCGAAAAGGAATTCTGGCTCCTGTTTCGTTTAAAAAAAATCAGACACTTATATAAAAGGTTCGCACCTGATGGGTTCATAATTTTTATCACATTATTATTAAAACTGGAAGTACAGAAATGTTAACGCATTACAAATTTACAAACTTATAAAATGTTTCTTCCTCGGGCCATCACATATAGGTTCACATTCAGATCAATTGCAAAATCAATTCTGATAGGCCTATTTCGTTCCCTAAACAAAGGGAGAACCATGAGTGTCGTATAATTTTATTGGATGTAATATGTGAAAGGAAATAACGGGAGTGACCCGATACTCGCGTATTATGACTAGACTCACAAAAGGGTTAATACATTTTATTTTATGACATAAGATATTAATTAATCTAAACGTTGGTTCAATATCTGAGCTACAATTAGTATTTCTTTAGAGCGAATTGGCTATTAGGTCACCTTGAAGAGCCACCCCATATGTCGAGCACATCTCAGGAATTCAATTAGATTAGGATTTTGATGGTGCATTTTATTTCATTGAAGAATATTAGCAAGAGTTTAGCTTCGCGATATTCTACGTGTTTTTGGTGGAGTCGGTAAGTCTGCTGCAGTAATCACCGGACATGGTCGAAAGGCACGCACAATGTCTCAAAAGTACGGCCATAAAACCAGGATTTGAAGCAGAATGAACCTGACGGCAAAATTGTGTTTGGCCAAAAAATGTTAAATATATAATTTTTAAATTAAACTATTTACTGATAAAATGAGAAGTTGTTGGGAGAGAGGCAAGAAAGATTATTACTTGCAAAGTTGTAGGTAACTGGAGTACTTGCAAGGTATAATAAAAGATTTATGATGATGGATGGATTCAACGGTAACGGAAAAGGTAGTAACCAGGGTTAACATGGGCTGAAAATGAGTGAGACTGTTTCGCTGAATTTGTATTCTTGTAGTTTTTATAGAATAATCTTGGTTAAATAAGTACGTTAAATTAAAATTGATTTTTCATTAACTGATACGTAATGGTTTTGAAATTAAATAAGATAGGTCTATTGCGTCTCTGAATATTCATAACTTTTACTTTGGTCACTGGCATAAGCGAAACCACACACAGGATGTGGTTCTTAATGTTCATAGCACTTGACATTATTTTACATGAGTACACCTCCCCTCCTAATGAAACAGATGAGGTATAATTTCGCTGTGAGGGATGAGAGTAAGGCCCATAAACGGGAGAACTCGCGTTAGCATAAGCCATTAGAAAGGGCAATCCATCAGCAACGACGTCTTCCGGTGTGCGCCAGCGATAGGTGCGTGTGCTAAACTGCCCCACCAGATGGCTGCTCGGATAATAAATCAACGACCGAGGGATAATTAAATATCGAGTGTTCTCGCCGCCCCTGGCGAAGCAGAAGGGCTCCCGGGTCGCAAGCTCTGCATTGCAGCTGGTCCCCTTACATCCGGGATCAACTGCAATCGCAAAAACTATTCCACTACAGATTATATGCTTTACACGGCTTGAAATTATCTTTATATTTGTGGTATCACGCGTTTGTAAATATCATCTGACAGTAGCACATCCGCTTCTACCCGAAATGTTACCGAGGGAACGACTAAATGCACACCATATCAGGTGTTTACGGCGCGATGAATACTTTTGAAATTGGCACTCGAACCTTGGTTGCAGAATTAAAGATTCAAATCTATCTAAAGAATTGAATTGAAACGGTATTTATTGCTTTGGCGCTGCGAGTCAAACGAATGGCGAGGTACGCCCACGCTGCCTTAATCGTCATAAAGGGAAGTCGGAAAGCCCCAACTTGCCAATGTTAAAAAACGGAGCTTTTCGTCGGATACCAGAATAGATTCAGCTCCGTAATTTTCACGGTTTAACTTCAACTAATGGTATCTATGTGGAAGTAGAATAAATAATTTTAATTATTATTAAATGATAAAAAAATCAAAGTATATAAACTTAATAATATAAATTATAATTAAAAATAACAATTATTATGCTTCCACACATCTAAAAATAAGCAGTGCAATTTCCGTCCTGAATCTGTAACGCTTTCCAAGATAAAATGTACCTAAAAATCTCTATTTTAACATTGATAAGATACGGCCAATATTTTAGAAATTTAATCCTAAATCACATTAATAAATTATAAGTGTTCAAAGGAACAATATTTTGCCATAAAGAAAGACAAGGATGCAGCCTGTCGCTCATGCTCGTTGTCTTATATATAGAACAAGCGATGAAAAAAAAATGAATATGGAAAAGAAATTATACTTCAAGGAGAAGAAATGGAAGCTCTACGGTTTGCCTATGATATTGTAGTATTAAGGAAGTCAGAAGAAGACCTGTAAAACATAATAAATGGCTTGAACGTGGTCGTGGAGAAAGAGTACATGAGGGTTAGTGGAGGGAGAACCAGGGTAATGGAGTGTAGAACGGGGAACAGTGGAATAACAAATGGTGTTAGATAGGAAAGGGATATTTTGAAGGAGGTTAAGGAATTATGCTACTTGGGGAGCGTAATAAGTAGGGGTGGTAGAAGTATAGTAGATATAAAGAGTAGGATGATAGCACAGGCAAGGAAAGTTTTCTCGGAAAAGAGGAAGGGATGGAAAATTATCGTCATCTGAGTGATTTTTCTGGGACAGACACTTCTGGAAAAAAACGGCGAGTGAGGTGGTTCCACAAGCGCCCCAGAATGAGCCAGCCACCCAGTGTTCCTAATTGTAACCAAAACCACCACGGTTTATCCTGGGAAAAAGATTCTCATTTGTTTGGCCCGCTCAATTATTAAATTTGTGTCAATGGTTATTTATTTTTCCGATTTTTTTATATATATAATAAACCCACGTTTTACATTACGTGATTTATTCAATTTAATTCATTCCTGCGGAAAGAACCATCGCAAGTGGCGCCCAAAGCCCCGACCACGTGTCTTTGAAACCGATCACCACCGTTATTACCACAATGAAAAGACTTGCGCAGAAGAGGTTTGCATCAGACAAGTCTAAGGGCTGATTACTACTACTACAACAACAATAAAACCAAAAATACTGATAATTAATCACAGTTGTTAGTAGGCTTTTTCTCTATTCCATATTATTGCGCTACGATTCTCTATTTGTAATAAAACTTTATTTTCCGGTTCTCTTTTCGTTTTCGCCTGTCTGCAACAGTCATATTTGACCAACAACTTACTATAATTTAACTTTTCCAAAGTTAAATTATAATTTTAACAACAAAAATGGTAATCTGTTAAAAGTGAACAATAATAATACAGAGAGTAAATAAATTAGGCCAAATTATATTAATTTGGTGCTCAAAGTCGTAAATAATTGTCGAGACCGAAGTGAAGGTGGTTGAAAGTGTTTTGCTTCCCTATTTTACTTTTCCGAAATTTCGTAAAGGAACATCAGTATTTCATTTACTTTTATCAAGTACGCACTCAGTTGGGTGATATTTTTAATCTGAAATGACTTTTAACGTAAACGAATATCTCGAAAGCTATCAAACAATAATAGAATGAATTACATAGGATTGAGTGAAACGTTGTACCTCAGTGAAAGAATCGATTTATGAGAGAGACGGAATGAGTTACGTTCCGTCTGAAGAGCAAGAGCAACAAATCAAGTGAGAGGAAGGCAGTGTTGGCCACCTGTTGATCCACCACCGGAGAACACATATAATCAAAGGAAGCGTGGCAAAGCCTCTGGCTGGTAATAGCCGGCCACGGTAGGAGTAACCACCGGCTATGCTCCCCATTCATTAACAAAAACCCGAGTAATCAATATGCAGCCACACGTACGGAGAACGTCTGTCGGTTGCGTCAGAAGTTGATTCTAAGTTTAGGCAGAAGAGTCATCACCGATGCACGCCCAGTTACCGTGCACCAGGGGAAACTGGGGCTCATCTACGCCCACGTGGCGCATCATCTTATAATTAATAACAGATGCACGTGTACAAAATATTCAGGATTCGAATCTAAATATCCATGAGAATTACCACCACAGTTTATTCGGATTTTTTTTGTATATTATCTAACGATTTCACGGGCTCCTCAATCGTCATCACGTCTGAATTATGATCCTCTGGAAACATTCTCTTTACTGCCCGTGATAGCAGGGAAAATTCAGCGCACTTTTTCGGTGATACTACACTTTTTTTTCGTTTACCATACATAATCGAGCGAACAATTATAATTTTTAACGTTAACGTTATCAATAACTCTTACGAAATTTAGACCGTTTTTCGGCCATACGAATTTTCTATCGTCCGTACACTGATTCAGGTCACTATCAGACTTTAAATCATTATAGATACAGAATTATCAGCGTCAGCCAAGTAGGCCTATAATTGTTATTTTTAAATTAAGCTGCAGGAGCTTGCATGAATCAAAACCAAATATTCTCCAGCGGCCGTTATTCAATAACTGCACGAAATCATGTTCTTAAATGAAGACTTAAAGAAATAAAATACATAAATACCCATCGCGGTTTATCCCAATATCTCATCACCCACTCTGAATACGGAATTCCATACTTTTTTGAGACGGGAGGATAGAGGTTAGCCGTTATCCAAAGCTAATACATGGAGGACGCGGATTAGAGTGAAATTCAGTCTAACAGTACCGTATTTCTTGTACAGTCACGCGTAAAAGTTTATTTACTCGATTGCAAAAACTAAGCCTAGCTTCTTTTGAGATTCACAGCTGTTCATTTAAAATTAAATACATTACGGTAATAGGAGAAGAGAGAACAATTTGGAGGACTTTGGCAAAGAGAAGGGATAGATGAATAGGCCAGTTGAGACATGAGGATCTTGTAAAATTAGCATTAGAGGGAAGTGTGTGGGGTAAGAACAGAAGAGGGAGATCAAGGATAGAATACTCTAAGCAGAAATGGCGAAATGGAAATGCTTGGGCAGGTTAGGTTAGCATGGAGGATTGCATCAGACTAGACATATGAGTGAATACCACTACAACACAATGCATTATAAAAATTATAAATAACTATATATAAAAATTATACAAAATATTAAATTAATCTGACTTAATATTGTAAATAATATACAAAGAATGACCGAAAGTCGGAATTTGTTTTCGGATTATATGAAAAATTGTAAGTGATTTTACGTTTTTTGCATATTACACCATAAATTTTATATAATAATGTATATTATTTGTCTCTCAATTGTAGATAAAACCTGAAGAAACGTTATATTTTTTTGGAATAAATTTCATACTTTTCTTGCTAAAGTTCATCTATTTAATTCTACAACAATATGATTTTTTAAATTTATTTTATTACACCGTTTACATAGTTTCTGAAGAGCTTTTGTTGGCATACGAGACAAAGTATGCACATAAATTTTAAACTAATTCTTTATTAATTCTGATGAATGATGAAGCAATATTAGATACTTCGTATTTTCATCTCTACTATTGACGTTTTATTGGTACAAATATTTAATTTTCAATTTTATTCAAAACGTATGTAATTAATAATTTAGTTTTATAGTTCTCCTAACTATTTTTTGTCAGAGTTCCTGATTTTATGACGATACGTAGTAGCTTATATATAAAATGTTATTTGAAGTAAATGTAGTTTTTCATCAAACTTTATTTTTCGGAGTTATAATGGCCACTAATTTATTGTATTTAATAATCTATATATGTGACGAAGTTTTCAGAAAAATCTATCAACGCATTGTTTATATATTAAAGTGTTTTAGATCACGTATGACCCAGCTTTTAAATATCGAAAAATTATCCGACGTGAATATAAACAAATTTTATTTTTTTATTATACGCATACGTCATTATTGGATCTTCTTTGTTTCCTTCTGTTAATTCTTCTCATAATAACATATTAGCTATGATTTCATAAATTTATTCATATTTCATGTCGTTCTCTCTGAAATTTTTCCTGCGTTTTAGCATTTGAAGTGTGGAATAGAATGTATATTGAAAGAAAAGTTGATGCTTACCCTGCGGGGCCGAAGTGGAGGGGAAGGTCTCCGGCAGAATGTAGGAGGGCGTGGCGTAGCTGGAGGCGCCGTGGAGGCCCATGGAGCCGTAGCTGGAGGCGCTGCTGGAGAGCTGCTTGCGGAGACGAGCGCGCCGGTTGCTGAACCAGACCTGGATGCGAGCCTCCGTCAGCTTGGTGCGTTGCGCCAGCTCCTCACGCGTGTAGATGTCCGGGTACTGCGTGCGTTCGAACGCCTTCTCCAGCTCGTCCAGCTGCTGCGCTGTGAACGTCGTGCGGCTGCGACGCTGCTTCCTCTTCAGGGGAATCCCCGGCTCCGACTCGCAGTCACTGCCCTCGCTGTTCTTTCCTGCAAACACATCGTTTATATTCATGAATCAATCCAAACACTGTGAACTTATCCAAAGCTAATAATTCAAATTTCCTCTACGGTATTACCAACTCGGGAGTACGTCTGAGCTGTTTTCTGCCTAGTTCACAGAATCAGGAAAGGCTGCGTTCACGTCATTATTTACCTAGTGTAATTCGGTCGATAAAGTTTAGATTTAATTTTTATTTTAAAATATTTATACGTAGCAATCTTTCGCATTATTACGAGAAACATAGATAAATTTCAGAAACGGGCTGAGGTTTTGTATGGGTACGAAACGGGAAACACTCGGTCATCGGAGGAAAAAGGTACACTTGGAGAACTCTACAAGGTTTATACGGACAATCCGGCTTTGACAGAAATAAAGGATCAGCTAAGTATACCCACATTTTCCTCTAAAACCGATTACATTATAAAATAAAGGTAATGAACCAAAGAACGGATGTGGGCCAAGTAAACAGGGCAATAAGGGACTGGAATGATTTTTCTGCTATGGTACTTTCCCCAAACTACGATTTTGTTTTCAAAAAGAAAATTTAGGTGCTTATTTTGTAAAAGAAAAGGACGTAAAATATTTTTAAATGGTGTTTTTCATTACTTTTCAATAATTTATTTCTTTTTCTGTAATTTATCTTGGCAGTTTATTTTATTATCATCAAACTGCCACCGGTCTAATGCCCACATGTAGTAATAATAAATATATAACTATTTTTCTGAAATGGAGCCCAATATATCAGACTGCTTCGTGCATAGTCACCAGATCTATTAATTGAATGAAAATATTCTATTTCTTATTTAACTGAATTTCTAGTAACATTTATATTAAGTATAAATTGAATTTGTTATTAGCTTTTGATCCAAATTTAACTATTACATTAAATTACTCATTATTTTATATATTTTTCTAGTACTCGTGTTTAGAATCAATATAATTTAATGTGTTAAAATAAAGTGGCAATAAAATAAAATGAAGTTTGATAGGCAGGTGTCCTAGAGTGAGTAATGAGGCCGTTCTTAATACTCTGTAGAAAATGAGTGCTGGCTGGCTATCTGGGTCTGCAACAACCCAGCAGCACTTCGTAGTTGATATTACCATAAATTGCCATTGCTGATTTAATATTCGGAAGACAATATTGCAACGTGAGGAATACAGAGACGTGTATTTTATTTACACTGTTCAAATGAGATGACAAACTGACACAATAATGTTTTATTTATATAGCAGGTTGTAGTTTTGACAGAGAAATCTCATGCTGCCTCTTTACTAGTTCAGACAGATTTATTGCATTGCATTGTGAAAAGTCCGGTAGCAATGTACAAAAGTCATATACAATAAAAAATATATAAAACAGTGAAAACACAAAAATACCGTGCCTTTATATCACTATAAAACTATATAGGATATGAAAACTAATAACCATTAGTGGCGTTCTATTTTCTGCACTTTTTCCCTTTCCTTCTCTTCATTTCAATGACTTAAGTATTTTATTTAAATATCAATATAAAGATTTTATTTTCCACTTCACCTATAATAATTAGTTTAATATTTTTTGAATTGCTTTATGTTCTGTTGGGAGACCCGCTTGCAAGTAAACTATTCTCATCCCAAAATGTTATATTTATAAATGAAAAAATTTCCTATATCAGTGCGTTGTTTTATCTGTCTATTTTTTAAGAAATGATCCCTTCTAGGTAAGTACGTGTGAGGTAAAGGAAAGTTGTTCACATTTCTTCAGGCCGCTTTTTTTCTGAATATTGTTCATTGACGGAACATGTAGATGAATTTAATACTTTTATAAAACAGCAAACTGAGTACAATAAAGTTGTAATACCCACAAATACGTAATTTAAATTTACAAAACATACTAATAGTTGCAGGTATCAAGAATCAGACTGCCTACCAAAATGATAATCAGTAGGCTATAAGTTACATACTTCTATTATTAACTGATTTCTCAATATCGTAACGATTGACGACAAGTATAAAATAGCTTGAATTAAATTTCGGATTGAATTCTGGGAAACTGCATCTGAAACGCATCGAAAAGTAACAGCTAACTTTTTTAATAACATTCGAATAATTATGAGTTTTTAAGTTCTCCATGAATCTGTGAAAGACTAAAAGCATTAGAGGTGGACACATCCACCCACACCTTCATAATATGCTAAGACATTGCTAAAAGTACATGAAATGACGGAGACTATTTCACATTATTCCCTCTTTGTAAAGAATAAACAATATACTGACCCGCGCGTCACGCCAACTTCCGATCTGACGAACAAAATCTCTTTTCCTTACAAGTGGCAAATTCACCGCCACCAGCTTCGACTACATTGAAAGTGATGTAAATTCGTATCTACGGTAAGTAATTATCAGAAAACTTTGGTAGTAATTGTATTTAAGTGTAAGTAAAAGTACAGAGTCACCATATTGGGAGAGACAATTTTCATTCAAAATCAAGGGCGTTGTCAATTTCTCTCTTTGTAGTGCTCGATTGTAAAATAAATGTTCAATCCCTTTTGACGTATCAATTGTATTTTCTAGAGTGATTACTTTCAATACACAAATAAAAACTGCACTAATTAACAGCTTACTCGCGACTAACTGGCGTACGCTATTATCATATAACTAAATTTGTATCAATTAGTTTCTTTTAAATAACTCATACAATTGCCTGTAACTTTCTGGGTAATTTCTATGGCTTTGTACATTCGTTCTTTTATATAAAAACAATTTTCCAAAATTAAACGTTTAAAATATACAAGTTTTTTATTTGATTTCATTTAAATATTCTCGTTGCGAGTTGTATAAGGTATTGATAATATTTTTTTAGCACCTTGCATTTTTATATCAGAATTATTTAATACAGCTAAGCCTTCAACATTCTTTGTAGAACTGCTTTGCAAAAGCTCCTAGCTGTCTCTTTTCTGGCTTCCCAACAGTTCAGATTTCACTTCTATACAATTCTATGTACTATACCTACAGTCACAGAAATCACTTCCGCATTCTTAATTTTATTTTAGAAACTAGTGGGTTTCGCTTGAAAAACTGCTTTCGTAGTTTCTACTGCCCTACTTGTCTTGTTAGCAAAGCTCACCGTTTCTGGCTGTACTAACAATAATTTTTTCCGTTAGAATTCGAAAAGTTACAGGTGTAATTATAAATTACGTGCTGGTTAATTGTGCCCCTTTAATTTAATAAAATTGATATTAAGTAGGGAATTTAATAAAATGCTACATAAGTATAGGAATATGTTTCATCATCGCGTGAGGTTAATGTATTTGAAAGTCGAGTGCTGAAGACATTAAGTTCATAATAATGACTTCCCGTTTTGCGTAAATGACATTTTAAGCACAATTGTTATTGGAATAGATAAAATTATTATGAGTAAAACAGAAACATCTACATAAATATCGAATTTCTAAGTGTGAAAAATTTTGAAATTATTTAAAAACGAGTATAATCTTTAATAAATAACTTACGGATTAAGAAATGAAAAGAATGAATAAAGATTGATAATCACGGGAGCAGCCAGCGTGTTTAATTTATATCGTAGAAATTATTAGAATTTTCATATTGATACAAGTTTTGTTTCAGTGAATGGGCATTCCAAAGTGATAATTAACATTCTTCAAACTTAACTTACCGTTAAGCATAATCAATCGTAAGTTTATTTAGACTTTTACAACATTTATGCGCTGTAAGATGAAAGAAATTATGTCGTTGTGTTGAACTGATAATTGGGCACAAATTTCCTTTAGATAAGTTCAACTCTTCTCAGTTTCTGTGTGGAGGATCCACACAACGGTTACGAAAATTACCGATCGACTATACAAGATTAATTTTCGTAGAAATTATAGCAATTGAAAAAGTATTGATGAGAAAATAATGTTATTTTGAGTTCTTATCGTCAGATATTGATTTGATTCCGAGTCCAGTTCCTATTATTTTGGAATCGAATCGCAAGATTTATTGAATATACAATACCGGGCCATTATTATAAATGCTACCAGGAATTTTAAATGATACTTTTTTTATATCTTGGAGAAAAACTCCGCAATTTAGTTGTTATTCAATTTTAAAATACGAAAAAATTATTTATAGACAAATTTGAATAAAGCTTATTCAATTTGAAAAAAGAAATTAAATAAAGTTTTGATGTCGGGAAGCCCGTTTCCCGCGTTTACGTCTACTGTGCCAATAAGCAATGAAGGCAAAAACGACTTGCAGTAAGGCATAAAATAATTGTTGCAATGCAATCTGCAACCTGTCTCGCAATACGTTACAGAGGTTGCCATAAAATTATCTAGTGTTAATTTATGAGTTAAATTTTTTACCAGTGTAAAATGCTGGAATGAACTAGGTATTAGACTGTTGACGGTTTTATGGTTTTGAAACTTAATTCGTTTTATTTGCGATTTCACAGTACAATAAATATTTGAACATTAGGAATATGTAATGTGAAGTGATATAATTATGTAGCACTTCAGGACATTAATTTATATACACATTATGTCAATATAATATTTTGTACTAGGACATTGTAGTTTTGGTGCAGAGAAAAACAGTATTTAAATGTAATACACACTAATTCTGCAGACACGTTATCGAAAGAAAAGTAAATTTTTAGGTTAAATTCATGGAAGGCGTTGACACCTCGGGAGCTAAACTTAAAAATCGTAAAGAACCACAACAAGACTTCCTTCGAAACATCAGTCATTTTCGAGTGGAAAAGAGACGGCGAGGTGAACAACCTGACCACCCTTACCTGTTAATTGCAGACTATTAGGGAGAAAGAGCGAGGGAAATTCACGGTTTGGCGCTCAATTGTAAATTATCGCTTAGCGTCGATTAATAAATTACTCGGCCTGTAATTCGCCCGCGGTATGGCTTTGCTAATAATAGCCGCCGCGTAATGGACGCCCTCTCGCGGTTTTTTCCCCTGTTGACTCTGGAAAAGAGATATCAATACCACGAGAGGGTATTTAATTAGAGATGCAGTGTGTGGTTTTTCCCCAGAGCTTTTCCGTTCTCTTTTCGAAAGGCGGCCTGAAATTAGAGGATATTAGAAATTAAATTACAACGCGCTCGCGAGTTTAATACGGGATCGCGCTCGGTCAGGGCAAAAACTGATGGACGCAGCTGCGGTCAGCTACCGGTGTTGAGACAGACACCCGGAATACTAGCTTCTACGTTGCCTAAATCTTTTTCACCCACCACCCCGTATTGGCTATCATCTATGAATTTGGTATCGACACGACATTCTGAGAGAACTAAAAGACTGCAACTTTCGTACAATTATGACATAGCATACCAAAATATCTACAAAAGAAAATATTGTGGCAGGGATTCGATCTGCATAACTATATACCGCAGCTTTGGCTCTTAATGACCATAACAAAGGTGTATGCTTGAATAAACGAGTGGACTTCAGCTTCAAATATAGATGAAGTTGAAAGTGAGCGCAAGAAATCCAGCTCTCTATTATCTAATTTTCTACTCTTTATTACTTTTTTAACCGTATCCTAAAAACCTACGGTAGTGACCATGGATCTTATCGGTCGTCTATTATACACAGTATAATCTCGAGAAGGTTATTTCGGACTATTTTTAAAGAAAATGACGGACGTTCCAAAATACTGTCTTTTTCCCCCTCAGGAAAACTCTGGATCCGAATTAAATGAAATGCTCTTTGATTGTTTCACAGAAGAATGCAAAAATGTTCTCAGTGACCTGCGCACCCGGAGGCAAAATGACGGTTTCGTTCGTTTTTCACAAGAAAGTCTTGAAGATTTTTATGGAATCATTTACCTTGTTATTTAGGCCCATGAGAATATTTTAACAATAGCAAACTGCTACCCGTCATCTTTATGAAAAAGAACGAACGAGCAAAAACTTAATCTTTCTTTTTGACAGTATTTTTTATGCTCTTTGCATAAATAGTGGTGAAGGCTCTAAACAACTTTGAGGTTATCTCAATACGTATTGCACAATTTGAAATAATTAAAGTTTTAAATTAAGTCATCGCTATTTACTTTCTTTTGTATTGTTTTATTAACAAAATTTTGTCAAGAGAGGGCAAGAAGACGATATCGATCGAACCTAGAAGTAACCAAAAACTTGAAGTTGAAACAACAACTATGAAAAGAAACCAAACTCCATCATATCATTTAGCTTACATTGCAGACATCTTTGCATTAATGACTCACTCTAACGTCAGGAACCGCGGCAATATTTTATAATCATATGAAGTAGAATTATATATATACTTACGTTGAAAACACTACATCTAAGATCTACTTTTGTTTAAATATTAACAAAAATGTTGAAATTATATCATGAATTTAACCGAACCAATATTCAAAATAAAACATAACCTATTAAAATTTAGTTCCAAAATGAAAATGGGATAAATTTAATTCTTTTTTCAGAAAGCTCAGTTATGTGTTTAAAAATTTCACGGTTTTATTTATTCGTAAACTTTAAATTCGGTAGTCGTCTATTGAATTTAGTGGTTCAATCTCTCCGCCAACGAAACGTTAGCTCTTGTAAAAGAAATGCGTGTTGGCGAATTTTATTAATTAAAATGCGGCAGTCAATGAACACATCAGTTCAAAAATTTAAAAAGTACATTATAAATCAATAAATTTTATTAATAAAATATACAACTTTGAAATGAATGATGGAAATATCTAACCAATTTACTTTAGAATCTCTCACGTGGAGTTACATGGCTGGGTTATAACGCTTAAAGATATATTTTGATCATGTTGGCCGATATTCAGACTATATTGAATTTATAAGAGAAGTAAATTTGTGGTTCTTTGAAAAAGAAGTTTATCGATACTGGAGTCCTAGACGTGTGGGTTTTATATAACAAGTTTATCTTTAAAATTTCAGCTTCTGTCTCCAGAAGTGAAAATCTCCAACACAAGTTTCCCGAAATCCTATGCTTCTTTAAAAATTTGTTTAATTTACATTAAATTATACATAGTCTGCCCCTTTTTGAACATTACCAATTAGATTCGCCATTTTTAAAAAATTAATTCCGGTGCAAAAGCGGACGTAGAATTAAACCCCACCCGCTGGCAGGTTCCTTCCCCTCTGTCGTTGCAGGTGATGATAGTTTGTCAGAGATGTAATTAGCGGCGAGAATAGCTTGAACCAAAGATAACGCTAATTGAGAGCTGCACGCCCGTCAGATGCATATCTCGGAGGATACAAAAACCGCCCCGTCGTTCCGTTACCTTCTGATGATCTCCTCATCAAGGCTGTTGAAGTATTTAAACCTGAATAAAAATCACGCACCAGCGTGAAAAAAAAGTGCAATCGATGTATTAGCAAATCAACTGAACAAAACCTGCTCCTTGACTGGAAAATAACGATAAAGGGAGTCATTTAAAGTGTGCTTACAATTATTTTTATATAATTATAATAATAAAACTTGCAGCTAAAATATTTTAATTGACAAAAATGGAAATTTGTAATAATTCGGCAGTATCAAAACTTACATTTAAGCCAGGTAGACCCTAAATTTTTAAGAACTGAATAACCTGAATATCGTTATAAAAATTTTCAGTGTTTTTGTGTTTACACTTTTATTTCGAATTTTTCTGCCAGTAAAAAATATGTCATAAATTATCTAAATAGAGAGAGATATTTTTTTGATTTTGTTGTATGCCTTTACATGCTTCACAGTAGATTTGTTCCTATTTTTGACCATCGTTGCACCATCAGACGATTTCACTTCATATTTTACTAACATTTATATTCTATATTTTCTGCGTTTGTTTTCGTTATTGAATTTTTTTAACCATTTTGAAAACCGTATTTTTTTACATTTAAAAATTATGGAAGATAAACGTTCTCCTATATTTACATAATAGTATGTTGTCGCTGAATAATTACACCTATTGAATACAATTTTTTAAAATTATCATTGATAAAATACAGAGTATCTTCTATCTATATATATAAAATGATTCGTTTAAATGTATGTACGCTCATAACTTCTAAACTACAGCATTAAATTGGATAATTATTCTTTTGCTGTGTTCGTTATTGTCAGTACAAGTTTTGTATAAAGATTTTTTTTAAATCGTGCGGAAAAGATTTTAAAATGTCATATAATGAAAAATTATATGAGTAGATTGCTTGATATTCGTGCGTTTGAATATTCAAAAAGTGGATTCAAACCCGGGACCTCTGTGTAGTGAGGCAACGACGCTCCTCCACAGAAGGTCGGCAATAAATATCATAGCGGTGCGTATTAAACTTCTATCTGTTATATGGAGACAAAATTCAACCAATCGAAAGTATGAATTTGAGATAAATCGTTACGACAAAACATAGTCTTGCTAAGCAATCGTGCATAGAGTTTCTCGCATGAAGGACGAGTAACCAGCTAGTGTAATTCAAAGCAGCCCATGACAAGTTTAATTTTAGAACACGTGATCTGTTCTCTTGGCTCAATGGTATGGGGGAATCCTAAAACCACGGTTTGAATTTCCCACGAGACAAAAGCCACCTATTTCATAGAATTGTTATTGTATCGTGAACAATGGAGCGATCGAAATAGAAAGAAAAAGCACAGAAGTAGTCATCCGAAGGAAACGGTTTATGCAACAGATCCTTGCCAATTGCAAGCTCCGTCTCTTCGGTTTCAATAGAAAAGGCACCGCATTTTTTTTGCAGGCTAGAAAAAAACACGTAGCCCCGCATTTGCAGAGTGTTGTGAGCGGAACACATTGATCAATTGAATCTCGGCTTATCTTTTCTTCAGAAATGATGCATTTTTGTAATGGAAGAAACGTTCCAAACGATCGTGAAAATTACGTCCAAAACTAGGTTTAAAAAAATTATCTATTCTAGAATGTTCCTGAGGAAAACAACCGTCTGAATGAAATGTTAAAATAGTTTTATTTTCAACGTTCTAACGGATTTTGGCGGAATGTTTGGTATTTATCAGAAAATAATTTTTTTAAATGGCGAATGTGATCGGTACAATTTAAAGTAATTGTGTTACACGTCTAGAGCAGCAAATTAAATTTTAAAGATAAACTTGTTTTATAAATATACTAGTCGAAATTCCGTTAACGGTATTTTTATCGATATACTTGTTTTTCAAAAATCGACAAGTTTATTTCTTTTAGAAATTAAATTTAGTGTGAATTTCGGCCTTCATGATTCAAACAAAATTTTTAAATGTTATAGTCTACTTAATTTAATGAAAGTAAACCTTGAATACGTGAATCCTCGTGCGGGATCTATTTTAAGTAAATTTGTTAAATACTTCATCATTATTAAATAATTAATTTTTTATTAATGGACTTTTTAAGTTGTTGAATGATGTATTTATTAGAGGACAAAAATTATATAGAAACTGTAAGTTTCAAGTAATTGCAGTTTTATTCTATATGAACTCTAAAACGGATCTTCGTAGACGCAATTTGATTATAAAATAAATCCATATTTTATTTAATTTATTTAATGACGTTTAGATGTCATGCTTACTCCATTTTAATTAAATAAAATTAAGGAAATCAAAATAAAATTCGTTAATACGCATACTATTTTTATAATTGTTTAAGTTCCTTGGTAGTGTGTTGAATGACTAAATTTTATAAAAGATTACCGAATTTAAAGTTTGCGAATAACTAAAGCCGTTATTTATTATGACCAAAAGCCTAAAAGATTTCCACAGTTAAAAATTAAAAAAAAACATTGGGACCGTTTTGAATGTATTTTTAACCTAGTTATTACAGTTGATAAGTCAAGTAAAGAAAATGGAAAATAAATTTGGTATTAAAAGAAAATTTTAACAAGGGGAAGTATTGTACTAACAACTTAGAAAATGTGGGTGGTGATTTCTGATTCGGGATGCAACCATTTACAAATTAATATTGTTAAATATTAACGCATTCCGTACCTTATGGATTATCTATTGACTTAATTGAAACATTATACCATTAAGTGTTATAAGGTGATGGTCTGTGTTGAAATTGAAATATAGGTTAAATGTGGTTTGCCGATATTTATAGAAATACGGAATGCAGAATAAGTTGTAAATTGATTATACTTCATTAATTTCGCAGTTTGGTCAGAGTTTATAAATATCAAACGTAGATTACTCATAGACACATTTTAAGGCTCATTATTGATCTACACTGAATTAATTTATTTCTCACCTGATCTCGACTAGCCTTTCTATATATTGCACTCGTGAATCATTTGCTGAATCACCAATTTGTGCATAATTCCGTTATTATACCAAAAATGTTCGTGCGCTTGTATCCTTCTCAAATGTTGTAGTAATCAGTCCTTAGACTAGTCTGATGTAACCCTCCATGCTAACCTATTCTGCGCAAGCCTTTCAATTTCTACGTAACTTCCACATCCCACACCCTCCCTAATCTGCTCAGTGCGTTCTAGCCTCCCTCTTGAATTCTTACCCCTAATGCTAATTTTACTAGACCCTCGTGTCCATTAATCTATCCCTTCTCATGGTCAAAGTCGTCCATATGGCTCTTTCTGATCTTATTCTGCTTAGAACTTCCTGGTTAGTTACTCTATCCACCCTTCCGATTTTCAGAATTCTTCTAATACCGTACTTATGTTTGCGATTTCCAAAAATCGTGTAATTATCTTTATCACTCAATAATTCTAAAACTTTTTTAATAAATATTAATTTAGTTAAAATTTCTTACAAAGGAGTTTTTGGCTAAAATTATTTCTAAAAAGAAAAAGAATTTATATATAAAAATCATTTCATTACAAAATTAGAATCTAATTTGATAAAATTTAAATTAAACCTAAGTGACCTCTATTTTAATTTACAAACCTTAAATTAGTCGCTAATAAAATCAGTCAAATTCAATTATTATTACTTGATGACTAATTGGACACATCATCGGCATTGAATAAGACACAGATTTTTCTAGAAAGAATAGTGTATTTTTACAAAATGGGACTAGTCTCAAACTATGAACTAGTTTTTTATACCAGGCACAAAAAAGTATTTGTCGTGTTCTTTGAGTCAGTTTCCCGCAAATTCTTTGACTTCCTCGTTGTACTGAACTTTTTCCACACGCTCCTTGGAGTGGACCAAACAAATAAAGACAGAGGACTGTAAGGAGGGCGAGGTAGTATCTCGCAACCCATTTGTTTCAATGGTTTCTTGTTGTTGCGTTAGCTCTATGTGGACCCAACTTGTACTTGCTTTGCTGTACTTGAGATTGTTACTTAAAATTGATATGAACTGTCCCTACACTTAGTGTAAATATTTTTACTATATCTTCAACAGTAATATCTCTGTCTTCAAGAACATTGTCAGTGCGAATTTCAAGCGAAGGACTTCGATTGGCCGGTCCAAGACTTTTGCCCGTCAGTCACTGAGGTTCAACAATTTTTGAACTGTTATACCCAGATACAAAAAAAACTTTCCACGGTTCATGCAGCTTTCATCATATTGTAAAATCATTCGAGAAAATGTTTTAGCCGTTTTCCCGCCTTTAGAAAACAAAGTCCGGATAACTGAACGTTGTTCAACTGAAGTGCGGACACGCCACCGTTCAATGCAATTCTGAAGTTATCCGTCAGGTCCCATAGATGTCAACCTGAAGTCATGAAAGTATCAAACAGCTCAAAACGTTTTTGTACATCAATTTGTCTCTTTAAATTATTGAATGTCCCTAGTATGTGACTGGGTGTATATTAAATGTTATTTATTATAAGGGTTTTGGGATGGTGGCCTAAAAAAATATTTACAGTGCTACAGACGAATATCATAATGATTATACGGTTTCCCTATATGCCATAAATACTTGAAACGCGATAGCAACTAACCGCTACGGGGTAAATCCGGCTGTTATCGTCGCATTATCGACATAGAGGCAAAAAACTTTGCAAAAGACAGGATGTGGATAACGGCAACTAAAAGTGACATTTGGACTGTGAAAAATTTACTCATTTAACTAGCTATTTCCGCAAAATGTCATTCTTTCATATCAGACAATATTCATCGTTTTATACGAGTATTCAAGTCTATGTATGCTTGTTTAGCGGCTAATGAGGTTGCAATGTTCACCGTAGAAGGCTTTAAGTCTACCGTTCCTAAAACTGATGTGTTAAAATTCCAGGAGAAGGGCTGTGATATACGTATTCGTCGTGCGGATGGGTGCGCTTGGTTGCGAAGTAGCTGAGGCGAAGAAGGAAGGCTGCGTTCTTCTAGCCCTGATACGTGGCCAACCAGGCGATACGGCCGGATTCACGTGCCTCATGCGACCCACAGCCGTCTACATTTCAATTGCATTCATGCATTTCATTATTATTATTAAGGGCCCATTATTTTTATTTTTTAAAAAGTAAAGGAAATATGAAAATTAAACGGTGAAGCCTCACTATATGATATATATATATATATATATATTTCAAGGAATATACCAAATATATATGAAACGCTTACTGCGAAAACAAAACGTACTTCTGAATTCAAACGGAATCTTTTTCATGCGTTGTACAAATTGAACCACAATGTACTACAAAATATGTGTATGAAGCAAAGCCAAACCCAATAAAATATATTCTGATGCTTTAAACTTCACTGAAACATACTCTATATTTTTTAATGTATTTAATTTTTATGTAATTAATTAACCAATATGTTGCAAGAATTCCTCGTGATTCTATTTTATTATTGTGAAGAAAAGTTCTGCTTATTTGAAGCTAATTGTAACATATTAACGTTCGAGGGTAATTCGAAATTCAAAATCTACAAGGTTGGTCCGATGGCAGGTGCAAAGCTTGTAACATTAGTTACCTCAGTCGACCAGAACTCCACCTCACATCGCTCAAGAATTTCTTAAATTAAATGAAATTTATTAACGATTAGATACAGTCATAGTTTTCGTTTTATTCATTCGACATTTCGCCGCACGTTCTCCTGTCACCCTGTTGTAACACGAAGTCCTTAAAAAACACTAAATATATTGAAATAATACACAGAAATTTTGAGAAAATAGTCCGAGGCATCACAATACACTTAAATTCTAACCGTGGTCGAATCAATACTGTCTGTATATGGTCATTAATTTATTTTATTTGGAAAAGCCGACGTTAAATGATTTTCTAAATTAATTATTAAATTGTATTGTTGGTATAGTACAAAACCAAAGATTGGATTCTATAAATCATGCATTTGACGTGGTTACACACTCATTTCCGAGTGCTCTGATGTCCCATCGAAGACTACACTATTAATAGAAAATAAGAACAAATTACGTTTTTACAATTACTTTTCGGAATCTTAATTAAGATTATTACTACAGGAGAACGAAGGAGCAGTCATAAAACATAATTTTTTACAATAAAAACAGGCAAAAAGCTTAGAAATTAACTTCTTTCTGAGAGTAATGATTATTTAATTTTAAATTCAATAAAATTCAACTAGCAGTTTATCAATTGAATAAAATTTATTGAGATGTATATTTGTAACATTTCTTAAATTCTTAATTGTTTAGTAAGTAAATTTATTATTCAAATATGGTTGAATAAAATAACTATTTAAATATCGCGCAAGAAAGTCTAGAAAATCGGTTGAAATTGGAGACGGGCAATAGCAACATTTTAATAACACAGTTTGAAACCCGGTCAAACTGTCCTAGTGATCATCATATAGAACAATGCTCTTTGATTCTGAGAAATCTATTTGGTTTATAAACTCCTGTTACGAGTCTAGCATTATACGTTTTTCGACGGGCCTTTCCTACTCTGACAACTGTTTTCAAGCAACTTTTTAATCGCTAAAATGCAACACATTGTTGCTTGTGGCAGACCGCACGTTGACAACTAGAAAGTTGATGAAGTTAAAAATATCCAGCTTGTTCTATTTTGTGGGTGGGTCAACTGTTCCGGTTCAGAGATGATGTCACAGCACAATCGCTTTTAACAGGTCAGGCATCAGTCTCCATTTGTGATCCGAACAGAACTAACATGGCGGTTAACATTGAATTATTTTGAAAATTAAAAACGATCTACTCTTTAAAATAACAGTTTTAAAGAATATTCCGATATACAATTAAAGACGAAATTATGGACCAAATTTTGCCAGGAATTAATTAATTCCTACGACCCAAAAATTTTGGCCCTTCATCTT
This sequence comes from Eucriotettix oculatus, assembly GCA_034510155.1. NCBI lineage: Eukaryota > Metazoa > Arthropoda > Insecta > Orthoptera > Tetrigidae > Eucriotettix > Eucriotettix oculatus. The sequence continues at coordinate 198,899,127 of CM067376.1, read as the reverse complement.
TCGACGTAATATCAAGAAATGCAGCCTGAAGACTCTACTAAATACACTTTGAAATCTAGTGAATTGGTTGCTAGTGAGCGCTGGGTACGTTGGACGCTACTATTTAACTATATAGATTAAAACTTGCCTGTATTCGACGGGGCCTAAGAAATATAAAACGTTTTCGTTTTTCAAAACAAAAATTACATTATAATATGAGTTTTTCCGCATTATCGGTTCACTTATAACTGATTACTTAATTGAAATATTTACTTCAATTATGCGCTGATACATAAACCACGTCGCTTCTTATTTTACCTTATGGTCTCTGGCAACTAATTTTATTTATTTTCTTCTAGATACGTTTACTTTTAACGCAGATAACCTTTATCTCTGTTTATTATAAATTACTTTGTTACAATTATAAAGACAAATTAAAACAACCTATATACAAAGTTACTATCAAGTTTCGTCCTCCATATTTGGGACTTCATGAGGTACAAATGAATTTATTTAGGTTCCAAAGTTTGTAATTAAAAATTAACTTTGACTAAAATAAAGATCACAGAATATATTTTTTCTTTCCCTTTACTTTCATAATTCTTATTTTACATTTTTTATACTTAAATATATCGCGAAATCATCTCGAAATACGATGATTGTGATCATAATGTTAAGTATTAAAAGACTTTTATGAAAGGGAGGCTTGAATTAATATCAATAAAAATAAAGACAAGTAGGCTCTAATACGTAATCCGGATCACAAATAAAACTGTGATAAACAAGTTGTCCTAGAAACAGCGGTCGAACTTGGTCATATTTGAGCAGTTTAAAAGCTTGATAAGGTGACTAACTTTTATTAAGTATGCAGTTTATCTCGTCCATATAAAGCTAACGAAGGTCGTAAATTAACCACTGGAATTGAGTGATGGTTAATTGAGATTATAAAACTTTCAAAAATGTTTTAAATACTTCCTTATAGCTTGTGGAGTTGGCGCACGAAAGCAAAATCGTAATAGGACTAAATAAATTGGCTAAATAGATTTGTATATAATAAAGAGACACTCAGGGTGGAACGAGATATAGGGGGAAGAAGAGGATACCCTTTTTTTGACTGTGTCGTGCTGAAGTTAAGTAAATACTGGTGTAACATGGTCAAGGAAGAAGTCCGGTAGCCATCTTGACTAAGTTCTGATTGCACCCTGATGAATGAACTCTTGTTTTGGTGTCTGACATCTGTGGATTTATAATTTTTACAGCATTTCGACAGAAGGTAAGCTACAAAATTTCTCGCTTTTTACTTTTGAATGCTATATATTCGTAAAGTAAATTTATTTAGATGCATATATGTTACGTATTACGTTTAAATCATCTTGTATTGAGGCTCGGTGAGAAACCTTGCGTGCGGGGCTAAATTGAATATTTCTGTATAAGGTAAAATGTAATGTGTTCCTCAAGAAAAAAAGGAAACCTGACATAATGAGTTACAGGATGTTGTGTCCAAAAATAAAAGATAAAGAAAGAAAAGGATCGGGTAAAAAGGAAAAATGCTAGCGAAGACTGTGCAGTTGCAATAAAATATTTTTGCGATAGGAAAAATTGATAAAGCTATCAACCATACTCAAAATAAATATAAGAAAGAAAACACAAAATGTGTTAAGATCTTTTTTTAATTTAAATTTAATATTATTGTATATAATGTAATTAGAAAATATCCTATCCTATCCTATCCTGCCCTGAGGGGTGGGGTAGAAGGTAAAAGTTGTAAAAATTCACCAAAAATCAAAATTCAGTCGTATTGATTTTAGATTAAGTAAATAATAGAATAAACTAATGTTTTATACCTTTATAAAGCGCTTTTTTCTTTTAGTAAATTTTACAATTAAAAAAAATAAATGTTCTGTTGCACACCGACTACCCCTACATTGTATTGGAGAATTTGGTTACGGCAATGCTGTTACAATGTACCAATAAGCACGAGGAGCCTTTGTTTAAACTTATATTTATTAGATATGTGCTAATTTAAATATTCTCTCTTTAACGATAGAACAAAAAAATCTCAATATTAGTGTTATGTTAATTTATTTTTCCCCGGAAAATGTATTTATACGTTGATGAGGACAACGCTGTTCGTCAGGGACGAAAATAGAGTGACAGTTTCTTAAGATTTATAGGTGAAATCAGCCGCTGACACTAAAATATGTTTTGAGGGCACATAATTCACCCTCGATTTGCGAGATGCTGAGAGAGTTCGGGCGTGGCTCATTTAGTCCGAGTCTCAACAGTCCGAGTCCTGCCTGTCCCGGAATAGAGCGACGTGGCCTTCACTGCCAGACCTCTGTCTTATTAATGATAGCCCTCGGTGCTGGTTATTATAGAACTGCAACTGCTGTATTCCAGCCAGATACGATCTCTCCGTACCTACTGACGGTATTCCCGACGCATTTAACAGCATTGAAAATATTGTTTTCAAGGTAGCAAACATATTGCTTTAGAGTCGTTGCAATTACCGCTGTAATTCCTTCTTTGTCAAGCGCTATTTTCTATTGCCACAGAACTATCTGGATATTTAACTCCACTTCCGTCAGAATTGAAAAAATAATACTCCGTTCATTTTGCGTATTAGATTTACAAAAGAGAAAACTTGTTAGCCAAACATTTTCATACCATATAATCCGTTTTGTTTCAAGTCGAGTAAATCTCACTTATCATCAGATATAATACCGTTGTCAAGCTATTAGAGATTCATAAGGTAGGTTAAACAAAGTTATACGGGCCCAGCATAATTCTTCCAAGACGATTTCAGTAGTTTAGCTTGTGATATCACTGAATCAGACACGCTTAAAAAAGAAATACAAATCAGGAAATCATTAGGAAAACTTACCGTCTCCAAGTTTATGGTCGTGGTCTCCGTCTCTGCCTCTGAGAAGCCTCGAGATGGCGCTCACGGATGGCGCTGTGCTCCGGTCGCAGAGGCCGTCTTTAACCAATCTGCAAAACAGACACACTCAGGAATCGTGCGAAAACTTGTATTTAATGTGCAAACTATACGTTTACTTCTTTGTAAAATACACCGCAGTTATCGGTCACTTTCCTGATTTGGCTTTACTGCAAGCCAGTTCATGTCCAACTTCAAATACTTTTAAAAAATCAGCACGTGTGTATGATCTCTACTGTGCAAATGCGTTCACAGTAGTAAATTTCCTTAATTCTGGGTACCTCATTAATAAATATCTTCCATTGAGTACTTAAAGAAAATTTCGGTTGCATTGTGCGTAAAAAGCACACGCTTTTGGAAATTTCTTTTAGAAACTTTATTTTTTTTTCAAATGACATCATAGTAAAGAAAACAATTTGCAATAAATTATTTTTGTTTTACATTTACATAATTAATTATCGATAAACCTATCATGTATGTACAAACATAATTTTCTTTAAATTTTTATTTTGTCATACCAAATTCATTATATCATAGTTCTACTCCTCAAGACGTTTCAAGAAAAGGAACGGAACATTGGATTTTTTAATTAAATTATTTCTGGCGTGTTCTCGGATTCATTTATTTACTGTTAGAAAAGCATAGTTCCACAATATCAATCTGCTGTTAAGCGCCGCATTTTAAATAACTGAAGTATTTCCCTTTCGGACTACCAGAATGTTGTAAAAATACAATATTGTACAAACTGAGTAGCCAAATCAGAAACAAAACTTCGTTTCTGAGTTCGTTTCCTGTTTTGCGCTGTAACTCATGCGACTATTTCGTTTTTCAGTCACCTGACGGAAGCAACGAGGATTGCAGAAACGGCGTGTGGTATTTTAATTATTTTCCTGTAATTTGGTTATTTCTTTTTGTAATTAATATACTTTTAATACAGACGTTTTATATTTAGTATACAATTTTATGCCCAAAACATAAAATTCTAGGTACAAATTATAGTGCTGTTATCATTTCATATTTATTTTTGGTATGGCTAATAAAAGATTTCTGTGGGAAAAAGCAATGCGCATTTTAGCTACAAAGTTCAGTTTTCTTACAAAAAACCTATTTTGGTCATTAAAAAGCTGTAACAAACGTATTCATATCTTAGCTAAAGCCCTATTATGTGGTATAAAATATCCAAGATGGCCCAGTTCCTGTTCGCTTTGATACAGTAAAGACCGAATAAGAATAGTGACAGAAATGCCCTGGCCTCGTTGTCTCGGAAACATTGGATCCAAGCGTATGGTCGCTAAGCCAAATTCACAAATGACTGGCTTTCTAATGGTCAATTGTTGCTGAGGAATTTTAAAAAAAAGCGCCACGAAAATGGAGAAGCTGAGATAATAGACAAAAAGCATAAGGATTTCAGGAATCGACTGTTCCAATGGCGATGTAGGCCTATCACGGGTACAGCGAGAAGCCTGATACGGTAATCATTGGAACTTTTAACTGATAAGGTCATCATAACAGTAAAAACATGAATATGATGTTTCAAAAGAAATAAATCTATACGGACATTAAAAGCACTACTTACATTTTCAACCCATTCGTTTTGATACAGTAAAGACCGCTTCACAACGTTCTTTGAAAGCGGGATCATTTATTAAATCGAGAATATTTATGTCGTCTGAAGAATTACTCAAATTGTACTGGTAGTTACTGGCTGTAAGAATAATGCTGAGTTAAAAGTGTAATACCAGGAGGAAGATGAAGATCAAAATTGGCGATGATTCAAGTATTTTTGTAATCGAAATGAAGAGGCGTGTCGGCAAGAAATAGATTTGAGGGTTAGTTTGGAGAAGGTTGGAATGCGGGCTGAGGAGCAGGTAGGCGTAATGGCGTCTACTGCACCCCAGAGACGACCGCTGTCCATCTGCGAACAGAGATTTACGACGTAGTCCGTTGAACCTGTTTACGTCTTCCTCGGTAGCATTGACCCTCGGGGGCACGTGCTCCTGCGACTTCTACAAAATCGTAAATATTTGTCACTACCTGCTCCTTTCAACTGGTCTTCACCCAAGGATGTGCTACTCTTCACTTTTAGTTTCCTATTTAATTCTACTTTTCAACTGTTGATGTTTTTTTGTCATGTTTCCTTGAAAAGAAGTCTTCAACCTACTCTGGGTTAGTCCTTCCTTAACAATTCACACTGTAATAAATTCTTTACAAATATGATAATACAGTAAAATTTGCAATTTAACAAATTGATTTAGGGATATATTTTACACGGTAAGAGTGAATTTATATATCAGACTTCAGTTCACAATTCGTTGCGTTCATAATCTACCACATCTTTGATCAATGGGCCAGGCTTCCAAAACAACCACCCTACACCTATTATTCTTTCACGTTACTTTTCTCGATGCAGTTTTTTCACGGTGTTGTTAAATCTCATCACAGTCTGCAAATTGTGTTATTTATTCCTATTTTCACATGACAAAATGTGTTGTTTTCATATATTAACTAACTTGATTCTATTAACTTTTGGTATCCACGCTTTTTATCATTAAGTTTTGGTTGTCTATAATAATTTAAAACAATAATGAAACTATTACTTATTTTCCTCGTACCGTGGTATATAAATGCGACAAATGTGAATTTAAGACGTAATTATTTTTTTAGGTGAAAGTGGATATTTATTATGTGTCTGGCTGTCAAATAACCACCTAAAAAGCAACAATAAAATAAAAGCACATCTGATTGAAAATTTTTTCTGAAAATTATTTCTATTACTGTTTAACGACCTCTAAATAGTTTACTTGATGAAAGCCGTTGTGTGGTATATAGCTTTGTTTATTGACTACTTCGTTACTTTTTTGTCTATTTACATACAATTTAGACGGTTTTATATTCCAACTATATTTTCTTTCTCGTTTCTCGTTGGAAATTTTATGATCCTCATTTTTATGCTGCTCATAATTAAATCGTATTTAATTTTTTGCCGTTGTGGTGTTGAGCATATTGCAACCGAAGTTGCAGTAGTTTTGCAAGAGTTGCGGTGGAGTTGTGTCACCGACCCTGCCTGTGACGGGTGGTGGCAATTCCAATGGCCAGAAGGGCCTTGAAGGTTTCACTGGCCTTCCGTGGTGGAGGCGAGGTCGTTGTTCTACCCAAAATGGGACAACCGATCGTAAACGGTACCTTTCCGTCCTAACAGACAATAAAACTGAACTTTGCCTTTCTTCCGAACGGAAAGCATTTCTGAGTGGTATTCAAGGGAAAGCACGTGTCTCGGAGAAGACCCTACTTTTCTAAATTTTTAATTGTGCAGACAATATTTTTTGTTCACTACAAATAGTTTTAAATATTTAATTACACGAAATGCTCGAAGTCAGAAAAAAATAAAAATGATTTTTAAGAGACTATATTAACGTAACTAACGAAAAAAAAGCGGAATGTTAAATAATTATTTTATCACAGTATTTGGTAATAGCGTTGCACAGCATGAAGTTTTGGATACGGTAATATGCTACCACCATTTTAGAATTGAAGCTAACACTGTAAGAAGTATAAGAGGGTTGAAGTTTTATAAATCACATGGTGTTGATAGCGATTTTGTTTATGTTAGCGGGAATATTGTTTAACGTCTCGATTAATAATTCCAAATGACCGGAAGTCCGAGTTAGTTGGTCCATTTTTCAAAACTATAGACTGGCTAGTCTTACGTCAGTGATCTGTAAAATCATGGAGCGAGCTATATCGGACTATATCCCAGAGTACTGGAATTAAAGGAGTGGCTCTTCTCAGACCAACACGTATTTTAGGCAATGTTTCCAAGTGGTTACTTTTCCTCTAAACTAGTTGACGAAATAAACAACGGGAGGATAATACGTGCTATCTTCATTGATTGGTTGTGTTTGGGGTCAAGAAATTTTTAAACTGACGATCTCAAAGGGTAAAAAATTGGTAGCCTACTATCAGTTGAACAAAAAGTAGAATCGGGAGTGCTGCAACGATCAGCAATCGGACCTTTATTTCCCTTATTATCTTACAATTAAAATCAATAATAAAATTAGATTAATTTCTGACGATTGTATCAAATATAGAAAAAATAAAACGGGGTAGGACGAATGCGAATTACAAACTGACTTTGATGACCTAAATAGTACATCTGAAGCAAATAAAATGAAGAACAAAGCAACTCAATATCGTTTAATAAACATCGTGCAGATATAGCATAAATGGGGACGACTAAAAATAATCTAGGAATCGTTTGAGCTCAAAATTTTGGTGGGAAGAACAAATTTATTATGTGACACGAAATACGTGGAAATCCTTAAATTTTGTATTTATAATTTTAAAAGGGAAGAGCGTAAAATCCCGTCAAATCTCTCTCCTGCGACGTATATTATTTTTATATTTTTAAATTATATTATCGCTTATATGTTGAATATTGTTTATATGTTTATTTGCTCTCTTACTGCTACAATTCCAATCGCAGATAATTATAGACATAAATACTTAAAAACAACGCTTAGGTTCGATACAGAAAATCAGAATAACCCTCACAAAGGCACATAACAATTCCTTATAAACCTTTAGGCTCATAGTCCAAATCATTCTATCTTTTGTGACCAATTTAATCGCAACTTAGTCTCAGTATTGCGTTTTCTTAGTTGTTAAAAATTGTATGTATTATTTGGACTCATAGAATTTGAATTTAGAAATCGCTTTTATTAACGATGGAATCAATCTGCGGCACCTGAATAAAAAGTTTTATCTCAGAAATCTAAAGACAGCAGAGGCCGAGGCGAAAATCTGCCTATCTGACCCGACTCCTGCTACGTATTTTTAGTTCCTGAAAATTATCGTAACTAAAAATTAATCGTCCAATATCTAGTCCACCTCAGTTGAAGTCCGAAGTATGGCACTTTATGATCAACGTCAATTAAGAACAAATGAATTAATAAGAGGTAGGACAGTTGAGCAAAGACTTAATAGTAAAATTTTAGTTTAAATCGTGGTTGGAATAGTCTACCTGAAAACGTGCTAACGGCTTTCTGGTAAAGTAAAACAATTCAATAAATGCTTAACGACATAAGGGCTGGCATTAATAAAATTGAGTAAAGTGAAGTGGAAAATAAAATCTCAGTTTAGTAGGGTATGATCTTTGATATTTAAATATAATATTTAAGCTGTATGGATTTCTGTCGGGTTTCCAACAGGATTGAAGTGATTATCAGTGATGTTTGGATGGCTGACACCGCCATATTCTTCGAAACGACGCTGATAATCACTTCATCATGGTTGGAAACTATTTTACATACGCCATTCAACGGGATAGATCTTGTACTTCAATATTCAAGGAACTGCAGTAATGTAAAAGGAACTGCAGGACAAAGAGAAAAAGTGCAGAGATCAGCAGAAGACCATTAATAGTAGTGTTAATATGTATATATGTTAATTGGGGTAATGTAGCGGTGTATTTTGTTTTTCCTTTCCTTAAATATTTTTTTTTGTTGTCTATGTATTTTAAACATTGCCATTGGGATTTTCCAGTGCAATGTAATTAATCTATCTTAATAGTCCACGAGAAGCACGTATAAACCGAGCTTCAGCTGTCAAAGCAATTGAACTGTAAGGAATCACGGAATGGATCAAATGATGATCAGAGACGAGGCCTATATTATGAGGAAGGTGTCTGGTGCAGAGCAATATCGGGATGCTATCAATTCAAAATTGGTCAAATATTGGAATACGACATACTCTGAGCACCTTATATCTTCCTCCCGAGACTACTAATGAATCTGACATACTGTAGTCAGAGGATTATCTTTTCTCAGTATTTTAAGGGGTATAAAACAAAAGCTTTTAAAGTATTACAAAAAATGATTCTATTTGCGTACCTGTCTCTAATTTCCCAGCTGAAGATGCCGGGGTTCTCGCGACGATACTGGTCTATGCGGGCCTCGACCTCGGGCGTGGCGACGCGGGGCTTGGAGCCGCCGATGACTCCGGGCCTGATGGATCCCGTCTCCTGGTAGCGGTTCAGGATCTTGGACACGCAGCCGTGGGACACGCGCAGCTGCCGGGAGATGACGCAGGGCCTCACCCCCGCGGCGGCCATCTCCACGATCTTCAGACGGATGTGGTTGGGCAGAGGTCTGCCGTTGATGAACACGCCGCCCAGCTGGTTGACTCGGCCTTGCCCTGTAACACCGAAACCTGTTCAACCGATCATATTCAACTACCGTGTGGCATGGACAGGTTTCATTTTGTTTCAAGACAAGTATTAAGAGAGATTTGAGGGAAAAGGATTAGTGAATAGAAGGGAGTTATAAGGATAACTAGGACTTTCAACTCACTACTTACTCGTTACACAAATCCACAAAGGGCGCGGAGAGTGGACAAAATTAATAAAATACTAAGCAAAACAAATAAACAACTCAGCCAATGTGTCCGCAGAAAATTATTTATTTAAGTTCCGTTCAGATTTTTTGACTACTTAAGAAATTCCAACTGAAGTTTAATTTTGATTGAATAAAAATACGTAGGAATAAACAAAATTTTGCCTTCTAAACTGCGTCAGTGGTAGCTACGGCCGAATAAATGGAAATTAGATTGGTGGTGGTTGGATTGACCAGTTTTGTAATGTATTGCTTGCTCCACCTAATGGTTCTATAAGGTCAAGTGGGAAAATAACGCAGATGAAGCTAAGATTATATCCTTGATAATTCAGAAACACACTCACCTACTTGGTTGTTTCATAATTACAACTGTTTCCACTATTGTCTCCAAAATGCCAAAAATCGTTTCACCCTTACACCTCTTTTTACTTAGACAAACCTACTTCCGTGTTGCTCGTTAAACAAAACTGCAAAAATAATGTTCGGAAATATTCCTTTCATAATAATGTAAAGTTTCAAATTTCAAGTTGATAGTAACTATGTAATAATAAGCTACACGAAAATAGTATATAGTAGAACAGAACGTCAAATGTAATGCGAGTTAAAAGATCAGCTTGGTTTTAGGAAGAATTTAGGGACAAGAGAAGCAATATTGACTTTGCGACTAATTTCAGGAGACAGGATAAGAAAAAAACCGGCCTACGTTTATGGCATTTGTTGATTTAGAGAAAGCGTTTAATAATGTGAACCGGAACACACTATTAACGATTTTGAAGAGCACTGGAATAAAATATTGAGAAAGTAGACTTATACATAACCTGTACAGAAGCCAGGCAGCAGTAATTAGAATAGAAGATCAAGAAAAGAAAGCCGTAATCAAGAAAGGAGTAAGACAAGTATGCAGTCTGTCGCCTATGCTGGTTAAGTTGTATATAGAACAGGCGATGAAGAAAGTTAAAACAGAATATGGAAAAGAAATCATACTGCAAGGAGAAGAAATAAAAACCTTACGTTTTTCCGACGATATTGTAGTATTAGGGGAATCAGAAGAAGACTTGGAAACCATAATAAATGGCATGAACGGAATAATAGAGAGAAAACCAAGATAATGGAGTGTAGTTTGGGAAACAGTGGAATAACAAAGGCTGTTAGATTGGGAAGGGGTATTTTGACAGAAATCAATGAACTTTGCTACTTCAGAAGCGTAAGAACTAGGGATGGTAGAAGCATAGTAGACATAAAGAGTAGGATAGCACAAGCAAGGAAAGCTTTCACGAAAAGTAATTTACTTACGGGTAATATAATATTAGGAAATCGTTGCTAAAAATGTTCGTTGGAGCGTGGCGTTATATGGATGCGAAACGTGGACGATAGGAGTTGGGGAAAGGAAAAGAATAGAAGCCTTTGAAATGTGGTGCTATAGGCAAATGCTGAATATCAGATGGTTGGATAGAATCACAAACGAGGTAGTTCTTAACAGAATACGGGAAACGCGAACAATATGGACGACTTTGATAAGAAGGGATAGATCAATAGGTCACGTTTTAAGACACGAGGGTCTTGTAAAATTAGCATTAGAGGGAAGTGTGTGGAGTAAGAACAGAAGTGGAAGGCCACGGATGGAATACTCTACGCAGATTAGGGAGGATGTGGGACGTGCTAGTTATAATGAAATGAAATGGCTTGCGGAAGATAGGTTAGCATGGAGGGTTACATCAGACCAGTTTTAGAACTGAATACCACAACAACAACATGCCATTGGAAAAAACAGTTGTGGGATTGAGTGTTATATGACCTCCGCATCGTCATTCAGTGTTTAAGACTTCTGGTTAGTATCAGCTATCAACGCATTCTACAGCACACAAGGGAGGAGGGTGGGAGGCAGAACTTTAATTTCAACAGGAAAATTAAAGCTACCATTGAAAGTATTATTGATTTCATTTGTCAACAATTTAGTACAGAAAAGTAAATTCGCCACTGAGTAGAAACGTAACAGCTTTGATATTGTTGTTAGCCTACGTTCTGTGCGTAATTCCGTTTTAATATTGTCAAAAGTATGTGATGTGTCATGTAGATAATATATCTCTTTCAGTCTAGACTTCTGTCTTGCAGCTTGAAAGATTTAAAATACTTCGCTTTTAAATTGTGTACCCACTCCATTTTTAGTTTTTTTTAAAAAAAACGTTGAAGGAACACATTCCGAGAAAGAACTAGTTGCGACATGACATTATTGAATGCCAAATAAACACGCAGTGTAGAAACATATGTCCCGAGAAACGGATTAGTACGTAGGGATAATGGTAAATGTATCAGCAGAATGGAATATGAAATGATAATTTGTACGCTGATGACGTCACTCGCGTCTCGAGGTGTGATTGGCCCGGCCCGCCATAATGGCCTATTAGAGTAGCAGCGCCTTATAAAGGGATCGCTATTCGCAGGCGTGCATCTGCCAACGGCGACAATAGATCCCATTGCGGACAAAAAATAGGGAAAATCGTACTGGGCTTTCCAATCTACGAACAAAAAAAGTGGGAGCGTAATTTGTCACCACAAGCACCTTGGGTCGAGCTACGTGCTATTCTGACTCCTCCTGAAAAAGTAATCACGACTTCAGCTAAATTTGCTGATTCACTTTTATCACATAAAACTACAGAAGAAACTTTAGAGTTTATCTGATGACGTTCCGAGGAACAGCACCCTTGTGGTTCACGGGAATGCCTCTTATTCCCCTCCGAGTGTGAAATATGGTTTCTTTCACTTAATATAAATTTTGTATCAAGGTTAATTTTCCGAATTACCAGTAACGTTGAGTTTGGAAGGACTGCTCAATTTTTTTGTTTATAGAGAATCCTAGAACGGCCGCAATATTTTATCAGTCTATATATCTTGAATTTATTCATAGTAAATTATTATTACCCCTGGAGGATGAGGAAGACTTTAATTTTTAATTTAATTGTATTTATTACTAAGTAGGCTAACTATTCAGTCTCCTAGAAATCAAAGTAGTGGCAATATTCTGGTTTTCTCATCACTTGATGTGACTCACATTTTACATTTATGAATTTAGAGAACTACATATAGCTAACATTACACTTTGTTGTCAACCTTCACGTCTGAAAGATGGTATGTGTTTTGAACCATTTAGGAAGGACTTAATTTCGAACCCTATTTCTTTCCCAATTCTCTACGAAACGATGTAACTTAAGAGCATCATTGCGTAATAATGTCTGCACCTGCTTGAGGCTGATAAAAGTGGCATAACTTCAAAAATGGCTGAAGGAAGCGCAGTTTAGACAAGACGAGTCCATGTTCGACCAAATTTTAATTTACTGAATTGATGTAGGTCCTACACCTCTTTCCTCAAAGAAATAAACATAATTCCCTTGCCTTAAAAAAACATAGATAACCAATTTGCGACTGTAATCGTTGTATTCTTGGAAGTGGCTCCTTGACAGCTCGCCACTTGTAGCTGGTGTTCTGGAGGAGCAAGCAACAGGTGTCCATCCGCGCAGGTAGCGCAGTTCCACATACATCAACGTCACACCGACACCGGCTGCAATTATAGCACCAGGTAATGACGGTCGATCCGTCCTGTCTCACGACACAAATTCTTCCCTTTTACCGGGAAGAGATGGAGGGGCAAAGAAGATGTTTCACGCCAGGTGAAAGTGGCTTCCCAGGACAGCCTGTATTTTAGCACTCTTAAATGGACACTGTCCCCTTCGCCGAGAAGTAACGGGACTCTCGTCTGGAGGGATCGCTGTGGCATCACGCCTTTTTACGTGAACAAATAGTACGTTATAAAAAAATCAGAATCCAACCAAAACGAATAATACTAATAATGGCATACGGTAGGAACAAGATAAAATTATTAGTTATCTAATCAGATTGTCCACTTTTGCATACTATAGTTTTGGGATAAATTCTTAATATATATAACAGTTACTTTCGCAAATATTTCGCATCGTATCGCAAGTATTTCATAACTTGGGACCATTATATTATTAAAAAAACTATGCGTACTAGTCATTTGATGAACTATTAACAACATTAAAGTAAATAACGAAGTACCAATTATATCTGTAAAGAAAGTGTATTAAATCCAAAGATATAGAGATTCGTATACATTAATACAAATGAAGATAAAGCCAGTAAAGTTTATAAGACGTGAGAATATATCAATAACTACATTTTCAGTGGGGACCTATTAATACAATGTTTTAATATATTTTGTCATTTAATTATATATGCTTATAACTGAAACAGGAATGTATGAGTAAACATTAAAAAGTGTTTCTGTCTTAAAGACAGCAGTTAGGATGAATAATACAGTAAATGGGCATCCCTTCCACCCCCACCCGCTTCCCCATATCACCACTGAACGAAAATTGCTCGTATATAAACTGGAATATTAATGACTAAATAACGCGTTACTGATCTATAGACAGTGTAGTTACCAGTAACCAATACTTGTAACTTGAAATGACAGTTTTTCAAACTTGCTCTCTTGCAAAGTGTAAAGCCGGTTTTGATAGTTGAGAAAGTATAGGAAAATTCATTAAAATTCGCTGACGGACATGTTAGTTTTATTTGCATAATGTTATTATTATTACCATATAGCTATAAATTTTCTGAATATCAGATTTAAATTGAGCTAATTAAAAAATAATATCACTTTTGCTCGAAAAGAAGTCTTTACCCACGTTATAACACCATAATTTCTTACGTTCGGCTAATGTTTCGAATTATTGCAAAACATATATCAAACGATGTTCGTGCTGTGCGAGATTTGGCGAAACCTGCTCACCGATTCGACATGTTTTAACGTGACTTACTGGCCTGTTCCGCAATCTATTAAACGTTTATGAATACAGTTAAAACAAAAAAAAGACGATGGTAAGACAGTTGACACAGGCTGAACAAGCAGACAGTTAATAAATTGGTTACATAAGCTTTGAAGGCTTATATTAAACAAAATAAAATTGACTGTGATTTGCCCTACGTGTCATATTTATATGACGCAGCTTGTGCGCCGCACTCGACAGATGGGCACTTTTGAATATTTTTTAAGTACTTAAAATACAGTGTTCCTTAAACCGTTCATTAAATTTACAAGTTATTTCGCGCTAAGCAAACCAAATGGATGAACCAGCTACCTTATTCTTAAAAATTAAATTAATTTTTTATGTGTAAAGCAGCTCAAATTTCTAACGTGTTTGTATGTATGACCCGCATACAAATATAAATGAGTAGACAAATTTCGTACACTTGTTCTTTGCGACCCGGAAATTAGTACCGTTTGGGTAAGACTTGGCTACCACCCGTAGGGGTGGGGTGGAGGGGACGGAAATTTTTAAATAAGAATAATCGGCCAATTAATTTGATACTGTGTCCTCCAGAACAACCCTATTCATAAACCGAAAGGGAATATTATTAGAGGCTGGGTTATCAAATAAAATAACCAGAAAGCAATCCTGATTGGCCTCTAAACTGAAGTATCGTGGCCCGCTGAGTTTAATTTTGACATTAAAAATGCAATTAAAGTTATAGTTCATAACCTAAGAGGGGATGGAAGGGGGTGAAACAGAGTTCGGCATACTTTCTTTCACGAATGGAATAATTTCAATTAAATTATGAACACGTGCTCTTTGCGGACCGAAAATCAACACTTGGGGTAAGACTAGAGGTGACGGAAAATTTTAAAAATCTATAAATAGCACTTGTTTCCTGTATATAATATACATTTTTCTGGGTCAATTAATTTGGTAGTATTGTCGCTGAATTTGTTCGCGTATAATTTCAAGCCCGTCAAAGCGGCTTAATGGGACTATTCGCAAAGACTGTGACTACCACCGGTAGGGGTGGAATTGTGGGAAAATTTTTAATATGCAATAAAGGCTGTTATTTGAGATGAATAAATATTTTCAAGCCGGCGAAATTTAAGTTGAATGAATATTTTTTGTGGCTAAAGATTACTGACGAATTAAATGCATTAGCGGTCTATTAAAATGAACTCCCGGGCATCGGCCGGCACCTAGCTGGTGTAAAACATAATTTAGCAGTGGTCCAAGTACTTTACGGGTAATATTAGGGAGAGATAAAGTTAGTTTGGCAGATATGATGGGAGGACAGTCGTCAGTCTGTGAGGCGTGTCTCCCTCATGCACCATTGGCTGCTGTGAAGGCCGCGGAGGACACTGACTTCCAACAGAAGCGAAAGTCGGACAGATCTGCAGCGTGACCAACAGTCCACAAATAAATATGGGTACGACACCCGCCATCACATTCCATTTTCAGCTGATCAAGTGAAGAGACACAAAAAAAATAGGATTTCTTAGTACACTATTAAGATTTAGATAGAAAGGAGTGATCGAAAAATTAATGAAGCAATAGTCGTAAAGATTTATTCTGCCAAAGACATTTAATGAAAGTGGTCAATGAATTTAAGGTTCGCCATCTATGATCTCGGATAAAAGTAAAAAAATGTTCTATTTCATGCAAGGTACATAAAGTTTTAATTATTTTACAATCGGATCATCCGGACGTATATATTTATAGTCTTCGCTACACCCATTTTTCTTTTCAAAGTTATTAAGTTATAAAAGAGTCACATACGTTAAAATTTAACCAGGAAGACAATTCATACACTCTCAGGCATCCATGAATATTCAGAATTCGGTATCTTATAATCTAAGTTGAGTCACAATTTATACTCTGTGATTCTAACTATTACTGGTCTCTTTCTTTTCCTATTTCACGAGAGCCACTTCATTAGAAATGGTTTACCTTACTTTACTGGCTAACTGAACCAGTAATTAATACTCTGCATTATTTTGTTCTGAGCATGGAGTAACTATTCCAAAATAGACCTAGCTCGTTGGTAGTTGGCAGCTGCAGGAAGTGAGAAATTATGACTGCTTTAGATTTTTCAAATCAGTTTAGAATGAAATCGATACGCTGTTCATTTATTTACGCGAAGGCCATGGCTATCAAGTGTTTCGTATTCTCAACAGTTTGGCGACAGCGCGATTTCTTGGAAAATTAAGCTTGAGCCTTTAGATGATCTTACGACCGAGTATTTATATATGTTGAGAGTTGTTAGGTACGGATAAAATCCTCTTTATCTGACCAAATGGACTCTACAACAGATGTAATGACCTATTTTGCCATTCTCAACGGGAATGTTTGATTCACTTTTTTGTGCGGCTGACTGGAATCAGCGTTCAGGATGGACGCTCGAAGGATCCTCTTAATTATGTGACCGCTCTCCTCCGATGGATGCCGCAACAATAGCGAGTTTCGTCACCGCCGCCAGCCGCAAAGGTTTTTTTTGCGAACCAATATTTTCTCCCGCTAGTCATGCGCTAGTGACGTCATAGCTTTCGCCCCGGAGTCCAGACGAAAAGCAACGCAACGGATAATCTGGTTCACGAGAACTTCTAAACGTAATTTGACGTTTTTTTTTACCTACAAATCGCTGCGAAGGCTTTCATCGACATGGGTCATGTGGTTCAATTCAATTTTGTTAACTACTACCCATTACTTATTACCTCTGAAGGATCTCTCATCAAGTCATCGCTAACGCGCGAAATAACCAGATTTAATTCGAAGTAATTTTCATATTTGGGTTTAATATTTTTATAATCAAATATATTTTACGACCATTGATAACAAACATTAAATTTTTTTATTTAATATTACAACAACGTTTTGTAAATATATATAGCCTATTCAAGTAGTATTTATTAGGTTTCTACGTCATATTATTATATCATAAAACCTTATGAGGATAAAAATATGTACAAAACATTGTTTTACTGTTAAATAAAGTAGAAAAAAGTTTGGTCTGCCAATGGTCGTAAAATACATTTGATTAAGAAAATCAGACGTAAAAGTAAAATTATAAATTAAATATTGAATGAAATACAATGAATGACCAAAAAATAGAAGTATTTTAATTCAAAATAAAAGACGTTTCGTCTTCAAGTTTCGGGACTTCTTCAGATCTTTACAGATATTTTTTATTAATAGCGCAACAACCTGGACAACGAAAAAAATTCATAAAGTTTTGGATTCAAGGTATGAAGAGGTTCCGAAAGTTGGGGACGAAACGTCTTTTATTTTCAATCTTCTACTTCTGACTTTTGACCATTTATTGTAAAAAATGAATCAATATTTTATAGAGAAGCTACTACAGAAATTAATAAAAATATTCGTTCAGCTAAACTAAAATAGTAATAACGCAGTATTCTGAACTTTTTTTTTGGAAACTTGATAAACATTTAATGGCGGCACAGACGTTGGTGACCGATGCGTTTTTAATGTAATCTGCAAACTCTCTCGCATTTTCTGAATTTATGAAATTGATTATAATGTCTGCATAGACGTATTTGATTGAATATAAGCGAATTTTACATAACGAAATTTTAATGTGGTGTTAAGTTCTACATGATGTCGATTTACGTTGGTTTGGTTATCTAAATATCACATCAAACATCTTTCTTAAAAAGCTTTTGTTTAGAGCCTTAGTTAAATCGGAAGTTCGCAATCAAATTACCAGTTCAGATATGATATCATTAAGATTATACAATCGTTAAGATTTTCCCCTCACATTATAAGAACGTAAAAATGGAATTTAGTCGATATTTTGCTTACATTCATTCATTGAGAATGTTTAAAGAATATAAAAGAATATTGCTGATCGTTGATTTTAATTTGATTTAGAATAATACAATTCTAAGCATGAAGAAAATGTATAATATATAATTTGTAGCCAGAGATTCGTGCAGTTGTTCAGAGGTTTCATTATCGAGCAGTTATCACCCTAATCACGTTTCTTTCATATCAGTTTACGATATTAAACTCATTGAATCGTGATTGTTTAAATTTAATAAACATCTCTCTCAACACTATATGCATTTAAAAATAGTTTTACAAGTAGGGGAAGGCGGCGCAAAAAGGGATAGCCTATATTTTTTATACTGGATAGCGCTGGAGGTTCATAAGTAGGGGTGGAACATTGTTACTGGTTAAGGACTTGACCAACTTTTGACTCCACCTAGTGAATGAACACTAGTTTTGGAGTCTTAAATCTGTGACTTTATAATTTTTGCAGCATTTTGACTGAAGGTAATTCTCAAAATTCCTCACTTTTAACTTTTTAATAGTATATATTCGTAAACTAGCTTTCTTTGAAAGAACGACGCCCACCACACTTTCTTCGAGTGCCCGAGGTGGAGTGAAGAGCGCGGTAATTAGGAAATAGAAGTCGGAAAAATTACATCTTATAATGTAGTCTCTAAGATGTTAACAAACAAGCAGGCGTGGGACAAAATTATGACTTTCGTACAGACTGTCCTCCGCCAAAAGAAGCATGAAAAGGATGCAGTTGATAACACTGCATAAATTATGAAAATACATGGAAAAGAAAGAGGAGTCCTAGGACACACATGAGCGACATTAAGGTTTTAGTGGGTGAAATCCCCACTCTACGGACCCCGGTCAGTGTGCGTTAAGTACATTTCCTGATTTTCCCTCGTTAAATGAAAAAAACTAGCTTTCTTTAGTTGCATATACGCTACATATAAGGTTTAAATGTACTTGTATTAAGGCTTGGTCATAACTCTTATCAGAGACTAGCGTGCGGGGTGGAACGGGATATTACTGTATAAGGCAAAATGCTATGTGTTCCTCAAGAAAAAGAGGAAAAACTGGCAGACTCAACTTATAATAATGAATTATAGGAAGCTGTACCCAAAAAGAATAGATTAAGAAAGAAAACGAACTGAAAAAGTAGGAAAATGCTAGCAGAGACTGTGCAGTTGTAAAAAGAATCGTTTTGCGAAAGGAAAAATTGATAAAGCGATTAACCGTACGATAAATAAGTATGCGAAATAAAACTCAAAAGGTATTAAGATTTTAATTTAATTTAATTTCATTGCACTAATTAGATATACGAAACATCCTATCCCGTTCTGCTTTGGGGAGTGAGGCACGACGGGGAAATTTGTGTTTCTTTTTGAAAATTCATCAACGATCTAATTTAGTTGTTTTAAGTTATATTGATATTAGATTAAGTAGGTAATCAAATAAACTAATGTTTTATATTTTTATAATTTTTCATAATTTTACAAAATTGGTTAAATTTTAAGTGTCTCGTTCCGTTCCGACTTCGCAGCTGTCAAAAATACCCGTACCAAGAACTGTAATTTTATTTAGGTAAAATATTTCGTTACATATATTAAGTAGTTCGGAATCTTTTCAATGAGTTTATTTTAAAAGTTTACACGAGATCTACTTTCTAAGTCGCAGTGTCCTTCTGATGTGACATAATCCGCCATCTTGTACTAGTATGTCCTGACAGTGGAACATATCCAATTGTGTAGTGAGGAGGCCGGGAGGGGAGGAGCGGTTAAAACATCACGTAGTTATATTCCAGAGGATAAAAACGTTGAAGTGTGTGCCGCCATCATGACTCAGCTAAGTAAACAGCAAGCCCTCACAGCGCGGTGACTTGAATTACGCCCGAAGCATATACATAATGAATCGTTGTGATCAAGTTACTCGAAATGCATACGACATGTACTGTAAAGCATGTCCCAGTAGTACTTTCTGTATAAAAAATATGTACAGATTGAAGGGACCAATAACTCGTCACACATTAGCTCGTAGACATAATTATTATTGTCAGAATGACATCAATATAATATTCATTTGGAAATAGATTAAAGGACAAGTAAATTTTGAAGGTAATCAACCGCGATAAATTTTGTAGGGAATATTTAATTAAATTACTTTCATAAATTTGGACCTTCGAAATGAATCCAATGAAATTTTCTTGTGAATAGCTAAATGGGTTTATTGTTTTCTAATTTAAGATAAAATATGACGGCAACACTTTCACGATTAATTACTACACGCTCATGTTTCGCAAAGAATGCTTTATATTTCCGACCTCAAATATTCTTTTTTTCGGCGCTCGGATCAGTGACCGCGCAACATATAATGTAAATATATTGACTTTACAAGTTAATATAATAAAGCAATTTTAACACTCCTTTATAATCTTCATATCTGATTTTGGTTCCCGGGATGATCGTTGCAAAACTTAGCACCCTAAGTAATATTGTAAATTCAGCTAAATAACTTGATTGAGCCATATTTATAGGAAATGTTTCCTTCATCTTAAATAAACAGCGAGGACTTTCCCGGTGTAAATTTTGAATAAATCGTTCTCGGGTTACTTAACCCCGTCAACTGCTTATACATAACGTTCGTACGGTGTGATCCATCATCGTCGCCAGTGGATTGTGGTTACAAATACTTGCAGTTAAAGATTTAAATTAGTTAAAATTAATATTTCGTCTAGATAAGTATTGTATGGTTTTGGTTTTTATTTATTTATTGCAATATGTTCTCATAATCACCAATCATTTAATGGATTGCTATATTCCGTCTGCTCACGAGCTAAGATGTTGTTGACATAATTTTGAGTGTTGCATATTCTTTCTCCATGATCAGGTGAGCAATATCGTAAATAATGACTACTTTACTGAATAAAATGGGAGTAGTTTTTCGAGTACAAAACTTTCCTGTAGCAGCAGAAGTTACTGGTTGAAATATGGATGATTTTGGATTTGAGAGGAGAAAGTAATGGATCATGGTATTGGGAGCCGATTAGTACTTTAAGGGTGGAAATAATAATAAAGATGAGACTTGTGGTGCGTGTTCTATATATTGGTAGGTGGGGAAGAATGAATTTAAGTTGTGACAATTAATAGGGGATAAAAATTTTTATAAACATATAATTTAATAAATTCGTATTTGTTAAAATTAAAACTTATAATTTTTTTTATCCCTTATTAATTGTCACAACTTAAATTCATTCTTCCCCACCTACCAATATATAGAACAATCACCACATAATTAGCGTACCACAGACTAAAGTAAACATATAACATGCCTAAAGATGGCACCACTGTGATCTATCAGATTCGAATAACAGGCTAATCATATTGTCGGTTACCACTACTGTGAAATGTGTTGTCTGCGATGGTCTTCCAATATTAGTTCATAACTTTACCAAAGTTCATTAAAAGTTCCTCGAATAGAGGTTATTGACGTGCCATAAACCGAATACTATAATTTATAATGAGCAGAGATCAAAATATGAATGGAATTTTGTACTATCTTATCCAATATTCCAAGTTTATTTTCGTCGGTTCAGGTGACGACTAGATATTGTTGTCACTGTTACAAGAATTTTGAGGATCTCGAAATGGTAGCTTATAAACAGGTTGGAGCGGCGTCTTTGAAAACGTGAGAGAGGAAGGAAGCAACCTGACACCAGGTCTGAGGGATTTCAGCCGTCACAACACACAAGCAGACAACGCACAGCCGTTGAAGTCACCCGCCCAATTTGTCAGCTTTGTTGAAGTAGGCCTGCCGACTGTCGAACAATTAACAAAGCGTTCGCGTAGGTCGCTTCAGTGCCACAACGCAATCGCTCAAGATTCCCGACAACGTTTGTCATAAAATCAATGGAAGACACACCTGACTGTAACGTGTACAAAGCTAAAACATTCGGGGTAAATTACTAGTAATGTTTTAGAAGAACCCCCACGAATCCAAATAAAAGAAAATTTCACACCTCATAACTTCCTCTATTGACCAATTCAAATGATGGGTGTCATCAATGAAGCGTTAGTTACGCATTAATGGCGTCACTGAAGGAATTTGGTAGGCAATACATTATTATTATTTGGTATCTGTGGCTATTAAATTGTGTCCTTATTATCCCTATTTATTCCTACTTTTGTTGCTACGTATTATGCGACAATCCAATAAAAAAACACGTAAAGGTCAATTAATATTACCGAGATGGAAACTTGAAAATGCGTGAAGATGCGCAGAGGTATATATAATTTGTGTGTGCTTTCCGCTCCAGTGAGTAGTTCTGGAACCAAGGCTTTGTTTCCGAGTGTTACATATGACGGGGCTTTTAATTCCGCCCCCCTCAACGCCCTACTAACCGTGACAAATGTAGGACTATCATTTATACTGTCTATTACTTTTTTGTATGATTCTGTGAAATTGAGTTTGGTGTCCGTATATAAATGGCTTCTCTCCCCAACTGCTCATACAATGTATTTATCCCGAAAAAGGAAGTTACGGCCACCCTTATGACGGTCTTCACATTAACCTATGCCACCTATGATATATATTTGTAAATTTAGATGAAATACGAACGTCAAATAGTCTTTTTGAAATTAATATGCACCGAAATACTAAAATAAAGAAAAGTCAGTAGTTACGTAAACGGAATAGTTATTCGATCCCTTTAATTTTATTTCACGATTTTTAAAGGTTTCAACATACGTTTTGACTTTTGTGGGGCGTAGGAAGAGTAGTTAGTTGTATTTGGTTCAACCCTGCGTTTCCTTGCCGTTCTCGCTAACGCAATCTATATGTGAGTCGCATAAATCTCATTAAATACCAAAGTCAGAGTTAACTGTGGAGGTAAGTATATACTTTAATTTTTTTCCAAGTTATTAAATTATTATAAGTTTATCTACTAATAAAATATTGAAATCGGCAAATTGCAAGCTAGTGAAACGTGCAAAAAATCCAAAAATATTTTTATATTTATTAATTAGTATAAATCGTTCATGATGGAAGTGTGTGGTGGTTCATTACTCATAAAATTTTTATTAATATATGTAAAATTTATCAACCCAGCTTAACACAAATAAATTAAATTTGTCAAAGCGCGCACGCAAGGCATGAATTCTAGACTTGTCTTCATGCCGTAGTACCTTTGCCAATTATAACGTCCATGCTAGTCTGGGATTCTTCTGTTAGGAACCAGAATAAAGAACAGTCTTGCATCAGTCGGGCTGAGACATAGGCCGGAAGAGGTAGCTACAAGGAACATACAAAATTCTTAAAGAAACTACACCATTTTTAAGAGAAACCAACTAAAGGTGACAAAATAGTCGAAAGCTTCCTATTGAAAATGAAAACTTTATTCTGAAGATTGTTTTTGGTTGATTCAACACCGACACACACATACTAAATTATGCAGTGGCGTCTCGCGAGTATAAAGTTATGTGATATATCACATCAAGGAACAATTTTTACGTGGATAATTCCCCTTGTAAGATATTAATAATACTGCAACACCTAGAGTAATGATAATACTCCACGAGCCGTAATATGCTACATTTCTAATTTTTACTACATACGAGTAATAGAAATGAATGTTTAAAATTGTAAAAACGCAAATTCCTGACATGGAAGTATTTTTACTCCTTACATATTTTAAATAAAGAACATTAATTTTAGGTAACGCCACAATTATGGGAATATTGTGGTAATTTTCTCAGAGTTATGAAAATATTCGAAATGCCACCTAATAAACGTTTTCTGTGTTAAATAACATTTGATTAAGTCAAATAAACCACAACAAGTCCATAATCAATAATATTTTAATTAATTCGTCCAAAACATTTAAAAGTTAGGGCTGCCCCTGTGTCAGCACGCACATTGTGCCCGGCGCTGTGCTTTCTGTACTTCATGTAATTGTTAAATCTTGGACGAGCAGGGAGGTGAAACGGAAATACTGCTCATTTCTCATTCGAGACAAGATTATCGTGCTGTAAGGAATGTAGCCCAGATGCATGCGGAAGTGAGCGCGCAGTTTAAAGTCTTCCAAATATCTATCTTAAAATACTATTATTTTAAAGTTTCTTACAATTAGGAAATAAATAATTCCTCCTAAATCAATTCATGTGCTGCAGCACATGAGCACATATGCAGCAGCCACCACTGTATATAAGTTCATTTTATTAAGAAAAAATCTACATAAAGTCCAAGAGAGGTATCAGATATTTGTCGTTCCTGGGTATATTTTTAATATACTTCTGAACATACACAGTGTCGTGTTCGCTGTGGTTCATTACGCAACAAACAATGAAATTACTAGTAGCTTGTTACTGAGCGCCGCGTTCTGTTATCTGCTTACCCTCGCTGGACCGAGACAGACGCCTTCCAATTCCTGGAAGCTGTGAATTACTTGCTTTTCCCTAGCCTTTCACCGTGGAAGCCAATCTATCCTTTCTCCCCTGCGACAATACGATCCGGAACCGCCTGAATTTACAAAGCCTCTCTCATTCGCTGGCTGGACCACACGGAGTGATGTCTTAAAAACCACCCATATCTGTCCTGAAAGCAGTCCTTGTTCGTTTGACAACTGGTTACGAAGAAAGTAAATAGTGTAATTGGATATCAAGGAGAGGGGCGACGTCCAAGTTCTAGAACCCCACACGCGCAAGAAAAATTATCACTTTCTTAAGCTTGTAGCCGTTGACCGCGGAACACATTAAAATGTACTGTGAATATTATTTTTACATTATTATTACTTAAATATTGTTTTAATTAAAATTCTATTGCACATTACTAGTGGTATAATAGAAACGCAGGTGAATTTATACAAACTAAATTGGATATTCTGAATAGAAGCTGGATCTTTTGTGATTGTATCACAGCTAAGAATTGGGATGTAAATTATTTAATGTTCATCGGCCAGAAATTGTACTCGTACAATGAATGAAAATCAATATTTACTGTAAAATAAACTTTAAAAATATAACAAATACGGTAAAAAAATTGAGATCAGAAACGTCGGTCATATGGGATTTATGGGGAGTCCGAAGGCCCGACTTTGCCAATGTTAAAATAATGATTTATGGGTATCTTTTTCTCGAAAATCGTTATATGGTAGATACAGCACTGCATTTATTTTTAACTTTATGGTATTTGTTTGAAAGCGGAATAACTGATTAATTGTTATGAGAATTTGATTTATTTATTTATGGAAGATTTATTTATCATTAACTATAATTTCAATAATTTATTCGGATTACACTCACGTACTATAGGGTTAAATATGTGTACAAACTACGGAAATTTCAGTGTTTCATCTATAACGGTTTTCTAGAAAGGGGTACCTATTTTAACAATGGCAAGATACGGTCTTCAGACTCCCCTTAATTTCATCAATTACATTATTAGTATGTAAGATTGAAGATTTAATTTTACGTCTGATTTTTGTGAAAATTAAATAAAATTCATTACTATATTTACCTTGAATCATGTCGCGATGTTTATTAAATGTAAGTAATGAATTTAAAATTCCATTTGTTTACAGAATGTTTGACAATGGCGTGTGAGTGGTGTAACTAATCTTACCTTACGCGAACTTCGGAAGCTTATAAGTAGAAAGTGTGTTCATCGAATTATCCAGCTAAATAACATATAAACTATATTAATGAAGCAATTGATAAGTTCTTTGATTATGCATTTTATTTTAATTGAAATTAAGGCTTCCCAAATATTTTGCATTCGAAATAATTACCTAATGAAATTCGGCACTTTTCTCAGCGTTTCCAGTTTTAATATTTTCGCTATGCTTTTCGATTACGGGACTTTAAAGTCTGTTGCAGTTAATTGAGGATTATAGAAAGTTGTAGACAGTAATATGGAGAAATACAGATCGTCCGTAGCTTCACTCATTTGCTTTTAATATGTAGTCGTGCAACAGTGTTGTCCTTTAATCTTTTTCTTTCTCAAAAATTTCTGTCAGTACAAAATATTACTCTGTGTTATGCACGTCAGAATGTGTGCTGAATATGTGTCCTATTATGCAGGCGAAACGATCTTGTTCTGCAGGCTGCAGTTTCAATAAAAACGAAGACCATTTAAACGTAACAGAAAACATACATTTATGTTATTAATTATAATTAGTTGGACTGACTTATTCATGGCCGTGGCTTATAAAATGAGATAATGCAGTAGAACATCTCAAATATTTCCCCGCGGATGTAACGACGCCCGCAGACCGAGTTATGTGCGTTCTCCACTATTCGACCGCGGTATCAGATACATTGATTAAAAATATAATTTTATTTTTTATATTAGCACGGTTCATGTGTGAATTAGCGGCAATTAAAATAATATAATTTAATGGATCGACGTATCTTTGTGGAGCATATTTTTAAAACATAAATTCAATAAAATCAAAATATAGATCTGGACTCACCGATGAGAATTTTTTATTGCTTTTTAAGAGGGATATCGTTTTACTCTAATAGTAGCCAAACTGATATTTTTGAATGGTCTCTAGGGTACAAATAGGTTGGAAACGCCTGTATTAGAAGAACATAAAACTGGAATCGTTTTATTTGTATTTTATGTGACCTTAGCGTTTTAATGAAATCTTTGTTTTTCAGGGCGTCTTATTGCTATTAGATAATCTAGCATTTAATGATCTAGGCTTGGTACACACTGAATAAATAGGATTAGAATTACGTAACTATAATTTTAGGCATTATATATTAACGTCATCTTAGATTTTACAGTAATCGTTGCTGAATTCTTAATAGATTTTTAAAACAGAAATTAAATTAAAAATTCAATGAAGTTTAAACAAAATGACCCTTTTATATATATCATGTAATGTCATTAATGTGAATTTAAGAGCATATAAAATCTTTCCTAATATGACTTTTTCTGGTGGTTATTTTATATAATTTTCTTACAACTCCAATTTTTTCTTTAAATGTACCTACAGTTCATACAACATAAATTAATAAATATAATTCAATAGATCTGTATGTAATTCTAATTCTAATTGTGTAAAACATTCGACTACATTATTTAATTTGACACTAAACTGGTTAAACAAGTTAGATTTTATTGCGTGTTACAAAATTAAAGTTTGGCAGATTGCCTAAGCATCAACAAATCTGAACGCTATAATAGGTTGTTGCTGCTAGATACACAGAAAAATTTGTAAAGTTAACTACCGCTAATGACTTTTTTTATTAATACTAACCCAAAATTTATGGATTTAGCCGATACTTATTTATTATTTCTTAGCCTATTATATTAAGGAGTGGATGTATAATCATTAATTATGTTAAAAAATTTACCTTTTTTAAATCACACAAAATCTAGCATAGTTCCAATGTGACATAGTAATCGATATTTATAGACATTATTCGTGTTAGAGGTTATATGATTCACTCATTTAGTAAATGACAAAATAATAATTAATCATACAATTTTTCTGATATTGTATTTAGTTTTTTATTAACAATACATACTACAGAATCGGCTCTTAATATCATACCTTCTTGTGGAAAAAATTGGTTAAGTATCCGCGCATTTACTCTGTTTGAGTTAACTTGAATTTCGTAAACCTTTTAATAACATAACTGATTTATAACCGAACAAAGAACTGCATCATTCCCAAAATATTTGGTAAAGTTTATCGAAACTTTACCGGACTAACTATTGTTTTATTTTCCTTAAGCATACAAGAAAATTAACAAATGGTAATGCGAGCGAAAGAAATTACTGATTTCTAGAAAAATTTTAAATTCACACCATTATTTAGAAATTTTCTGTATGTTTGTAATGTTAATGAAAGAGTTTCTTCTCACACCGAATTCGGCCCAAATAAACAGCGAGGTTTTATAATTTGTTAAGAAATATGTCCACATTTTACAAGTTTGAGTGAAAAACATAAATAATAATTAATTTAAAACATTCTATAGTTAAAGTGACTGGGACGCTCTGAATTCGTAAAGCAAAGTACTCAATTTTATAAACCCATTTAAATGAAATTAATTACACGAAACACAATTTCTTTTTCTACAGGCGTTAATCAGTTTAATATTTTATATTAGAGTTAAAATAATTCCAGAATGTATGAAAAATTGCATGCATTATTGTGTTCATAATTTACTATCGATAATTGGTTGATTAATTTTGCTAGGGTCTTTCATTCAAAAACAGGTAGAACTTTAAATAAAATGATTTCTCAAACATATCAGATATCATTTACCGTATAAAAGTTGTATGTTACATAATTTTTGAGAGAATAAATTTATAAAATCTAAGTTTATAATTATTATTAATTATTTATTAGTATTTTTCTTTTAAGTAGGTCAAAGACGACTACAGTTTACGCATAACGCCATGTTTAAATTAAATTATTTATGAATAATGTCACCATTAAACAACTTAGAACGAATACTAATTTTGACATAGATGAGTTACTTAAAATATTAACTACAACCGTATTCACGCTTTCGCAAGTATTTAATATAGCATATCATCTTCCCCAAAGTTGGCCTACCTTCATAATTACATAGGAACGAGTGACATTTCAGAAATATAGAATTAACGTACAGTTATTTGTGTCCATAGAAGTACCAGCAATTAATGTTAGCTCATATATTACGGTATACTAAATTCTGTCCACGACACGTACATGCTAATTGTTTAAAATGTATAAAGCGAAATACTGTACCTTGAAAGGGATATCCGGCGAAGCAGGGACGCATCGTTCCGAAGTTGGTTACAGTCATCTCACAGCTTTAAACCACAGTCGCACAATCAACACCCCACACTTCTCGCCGGCTCCTCGGAGACTGATCGGTCGCGCGTGCTGCCTCAAAGTTTTCTCCCACGTTCACAGACTACACAACAAAACCGTTCCCTTGCTAGCGACCGCCCCTCCGAAACTCCCCTCCCATTGGTGTCCCTTCGGCCAATCCACGTTTGACTCCGCCCTATGGGAATAATCCGCCAATAGGGAGACGAAGGCGGTACTTCATGATATTCAATTGAATTTGGGCATACTTGGGATTAGACAAGTATCCTGGGACTTGTAGTTGAAGGGGTCTCATGTAAATACGCTGACTCACGTAGAGGGGTTGTAATGAATTCTATCCTCTGTGGTCGCTCGTTTTCTACACTAATTGACGAAATTAATAACACACAAAGTAACAGCTGTAAATACAGTACTTAGAATAGTTTATAAATACCAATATGTGGTGGGAAGAGAAAACTATTCATTCGCCAAGCAGGATAGAAAATTTCAGCCCTGACTTTTATGGACTAGACTGTCTACTCATCGATCGAAGAAGGTGAAAAGCAATAAATTTCGAACATAAGGATATGAAAAGATTATTACATATTACGTATAAAACACTGAAGCCAGATTTCAGTTTAAAATGAACTCAACTAAAACAACGCTCAGAGTTGATAACCGTTAACCTACAAAATTTACTGAAGTATAACGCGCAATATAATCAGAATGATGGTGATGTAAAATCCACCGCACACAATGGTATTAGACTTACGGAAATGAAATAAATTTGGTAGAAATTTGTATGAAAAGTATGGTATGATTAAACAAGTGCCACAATGATATGACCTTTGTTATAAGAACACATTAAATTTTTCTTCCCATCAAGCAAGGTTTCTGCTAAATGCAATTCATAATTCTACTTTCCTTTTATTTCAGCGGTTGTGTTTTTGGTAGTCGATTAAATTTTTACTTTAGCTCAGTGTTCGTAAAGCAGGATAGAAGAAATACTTAAATTGAAAGATAAATCCAAATTTGCAAAATGTTAAATAAATTCCATTGTTCCCCTTCAGAATATTATAGTAAAAATTGTTGTTGATTTTTTAAGTCAGCTGGGTACGCTGACTTGGGGCACTACCTTAAACAAACAAAGAACAATTATTTGTAATGTTCTGTGGTTGCCAAACAACCCGCTTGTAGCTTAAATGGATATTAAATAAAACATTGTTTAATAATTACTACATTCAGCATTTGCCAGTTATTCTTTCCTGGGAATATGTGTTAGTCTAACATTCATCGATAGTAATTGTTTAACAGAATATTATTAAAAACAGATTTAAGCAGAGTAAGTGCGTGTAAGCATTCACCTCCATATTATATTAAGACGATATTTATCTGAATTAAACACGTCGGATAAATATAAATCGTTTGCAAACGACTACAATAAATTTCTTTATTACCGAAGCATAAAAATTTAGTGGCTTAGCAATATTTATTATTAAACCAGCTTTACCAAGCCTTTAGTTGACACACTATTAACTGCACGAAGGGGTTCCGACGATTCGTAAGGAAATTCTTACTAAGCCAAAGACAATGCAGTTATGTGTAGCTAATAATTGAAACATTTTTTAATTTTGACTTGAAATTATGTAAAGTATATAGTCTGTAAAAGTCGACGCTTCACTTGAAATTTAGTGAGCTACATATCCTGTGTTCCATTTTAAGAAATTGGAAATTTTAATATCAAAATACATTCACATCTGTTCAGACAATTTGGATCCAGTTGAAAATAACCTACAGGTTAGCAATTTATCTAAACAGACGACATTATAACTGTAACAAGTAAAAGTATATAATATAAGAAAAGACGCATTTCACTTATGTCACATACATGGGGCAAATGATTAAAACAGTTTTTTGTGAGTTCCCATTACATCAGAAATGAGTTATTTGTAATTAAATGAAATGAATAATATTTCACTTATAAAGGAAGCCATTTATTATTTTTCGAGTGAAATCTTTTCAATTTTGTAGGGATTACATGAATTTTAAATGAGTTATAATAGCCTCTTTGTCTGTTTTTATTTTATTTCAATAATGAAGTGTGCTATATTTCGCCCTCATTTGAGACTTCTTCAGGTATAAAAATTTAGCCGTTCATGGACCACACTCCGTGACTCCTTCGGCCATGAAGGGCTCAATGTTTATACCTGAAGAAACGTAGTATGATTTATTATTATAATAAAATTAAATAATATTCTACCACAAGTATTTCTGTTAATTTTCATAATTTAAAATATCTTCTAATATGTTTGTAAATGCATTAGCCGTCCTGAAATAAATAAATTTTACATTAAAAATACAATATTTTTACACCGGTTTTGCATTTAAAAATGCTCCTTATTCTTTTATTACAAATCAAATTGCGAGACGTGACAATGAAGGAAGAGCTCCTCGTATAATGACCAAACGTATGACAGATTTAATTCATAAAAGTTTACCTCGAGTCATCGTAACATTTTCTGTATAGTCATTTAGAGCTAAAATGTTAATTTATAAAGTAAGCACGTTAAAATTAAAATATTTCTGGCTTTACTGGTACTTTTCGTAAAAAATGTGTTACATTTTTTTTAGTCATTTAGAGCTAAAATGTTAATTTATTAAGTAAAATTAAAGTTAAAATTAAAATATTTCTGGCTTTACTGGTACTTTTCGTAAAAAATGTGTTACATTTTGTTACTTTTTCTGCACCGGAAATAGACGCTATTACTCAATTTATTTCTTAGAGAAATATCTGAGAATTATTAACAATCTAATCGTCTACTAAACGAAAAATTAAACTAATGAAAACATTAGTATGAGCGATCGCATTTTTAAATTTTCATTCGTTCTATCACTTGTTTAATTACAAAAATTCGGAGTCACGGCATAATAGGTAATATAAAATACTTATTACAAATCATGTAGTGATGGAAATGCATTTACAAGATCAAGTCGTACACTCGGCAACAGTTTTCTTGTCAATAAGGCAAGAAGACGTTTCCTCAATGGCAGCAACAATATTGCTATGGAACGTGAAACCAGCTCGAAGTTTTGGCCAGGTCATAAAGTTTTATGGTTCGTCCCTTGGGACAACGGAGTCTATTGTTCCGATGGGAAAATAGCAGGAGGTCGTTGCTAGCTCTCAACAGTAGGCCCTATGAAAGGATCCAGCTCCTTGAAAAATGACTTTAAATGTATTTAACCTGTTCAAACAACATATTAGGAAATAATCAGAACAAGTGTACAATTTAAGTTCATAACTAACATACAATATTCAGTAAAAGGAGGTAAATCAACTGTAATCCTATACAGAATTCCATCCAAGTATTATAAGTGTCTCTAATAATTGACTCAGAAAATGGTTTCTTTTACAAGACGGTTCCTCTAAACAGTTTTTAACAAATTTTAATTTTGACTCAGGGTAAAATACAATGCCCGAGCTTAACTAGCTTTAGGACGACCAAACGTAAGGTGAAATAAGTAATTGCATTAATTATTGATTATTGTTATTTATAAAAGAAAAATATAATTTCAAATAAAATAAAATTATGGCCAAAATTCAAAAAAGGAATCCCCAAGCTTTAAGAACTTCCTCAGTTCTTTAATTAAAATGTTACAAAATTTAATTTGCTGTTGCAACGTTCGGGGCTGGACGAACCTTATTCAAATTAAATTATTCCGTTTCTGACTTTTGCCATTATTTGTATTTTATTTATAATGTTAACTTGGATTAATTTAATTAATTTATATATAATAAAATAATTTTTTCTGAGTTGTACTTTGGTGTACCTCTTTGCTGGTTTACTGTTGAAAATGGCAGTTTTCAACATTTTCATAAATATTTTATTTAAAAAGTATTTCAATTCACTCCTGTTGTGACAACATGTTTAAAAATGATCTGTAATACAAACGAATCTCAGTGACCTCTTGCGGATAATTTATTTTACTTTTATGAATTCAATTATTGAAATATAATCAAATGAATTAATTTCATATAGTAATCAAAATTTCTCTAGCGCAAAATAACATTTGTAAAATGCATTCTTTATCCTCCTTTTGTGTTCGCAATTTTTAGTAATAATATAATAAAAATATATTACTATATGCAATACTTAAGTTTTACAATGTATTAATAATTAAGTCTTCTGCGATTAAAATCGAATTTACCAGACAATTTGAAATATAAAAATGGCTTGATAGACATCTATTATAGAACATTACACAGTTGCGGTATTAAAGCCTCATAAGCACCCATAAGTGTAAGTAAATTGTCCTTTACAAGATCAGAAAGGATAAAATATCGGTGATCGAACCTGGGTCCTCCCAGGGTTCTCTAATCATTGAACTAATCTGTGTCGATATCAGGATCACAGCGAGATCCCTACACCATTATATACCTGAAGCTCAGGCTCCTCCACAATTGACAGATCACAAGCAATTCTTATGTCTTCAATGGGCATGTATTGGAAGACAAACAAAATTTTTATTATAAACAGTTGTTGCGAACTTAATTTCATTACACAGCTTTGAAGTAACAAAAAACTATTAATATAATAATCTATAATGAAACTGTCTGCATGTCTGTATGTATGTTCCGAATACAAATCTAAACGAGAGGACCAATTTCAACCAAATATGGTACACGTGTTAATTGCGACTCGTAAATCAGCACTGTGGGGGTAAGATTCGGCTACCATCCCCAGGGGGCGGGGATGAGGGGGTGGAAATTTGTAAATCAGCAGATAGGATAATATTTCCATCAAATAAATACATTTATGGGTCAGTTAATTTGATAGTGTGTCTTCCAATACTGCTTGCGTATAATTACTACCCCATCCATAATAGAAGGGAAGTTTACTTAGGGATAAGGGTGGAGGGGCATCACATGAAAATAAGCAGAAAACATTCTAGATTGGGCTCTAAACCGGTGTAATGTGAGTCACTGAGTTTAATTCTGACAAAAAATGCAATTTAAGTTACAGTTCATCTACTAAGAGGGGTTGGGAGGGGGTAAAACAGACTTCCGCATTCTGTCTCAGGTGCTCTTGGCGAACCGAACTCAAAATAATTATGGTAATACACGGGTACCACCACTTTTGGCAGGGTTGGAGGGGCGGTAATTTTTAAAGATTCATAAACTGCCGTTATTTCCATCAAATATATATATTTTTGGGTCAATTACTTTAATACCGTTTCCGCTGAATTTTTTTGCTTAAAATTTCAACCCCATTCGTCGTCTAAGTGAAGTATTCATAGTGGTGCAGGTGTAGATGGCGACATGTGAAAATAAAAATAAAACAGTCAAGTTTGGTATCGAAATGGGTGGTATGGGAGTCTATGAGTTCGATTATGAAATTTAATGCGAATTAAATTGCAGTTCATCACCTAACAGGGGGATGGAACGGGGTAAAGTTTACTTCTGCGTAATGCATTTAAAGGGCAGAACCATTTTGATAAAATATTTCCATATTCCTGGCTACCCAAAACCATACACTTTGTAGATAAGACACGGCTACCAACCTTAGTGTTTGCTGTGGCGCAGGAGGGTTGATATGTTGATGAGTATTTCCGTTTGCTGACGACCATAGAGTAACGTTTGGCGTTGACAGTCGAAGAGCGGACGAGACGAAAACGTTGTTGAGAGAGGATTTTTGAAACTGGAAGCCAAGCGTTGGAAGTGATGGAACGCAGCTCGGCAGGAGGCATGGATCGTTTCCGCCAGGCAGAAAAGTTTCAGACAGTCCGAGAAAGAAAACTATTATAATTACCATGAGAACCTGCTCATGTCGTGTGGCCTCATCCACCTTACTTACCTCTTTAGGTTCAGGGCAGAGTCGAACCGGTAATGTAGTCTGATTCATTATTATAATTTATAAAAATTAAATCATTTTAACAGTACTATCATATTTTAGGTAATTTTACACAATTTTTAGAACATATTTATTTTGGTAAAGTTTTGTTTATCAGCGATCTACAGTAACCATGACTCTGATTGTTTTCTATTTATTTTGTAAAATTGATGCAATATTTTTCCTACCTGTTTATTATGCTATGAGAATAATTATTTGATATAAAACCTCATTAAATTAATTTTTCATATTTCGTTGTAATTTAAACAAAGCCCTTCACATAGAAAGTAAACTATTACAATTTTAGCGTCAATTGTAGCCCATTGAATAGAAAAATAGTTTTTCATTACAAGATCTTTACAAATCATGTGGTGTTCGGAAACTGTATTTCGGTCCATTTATAATAATTATTTAAAATAATATGTAATTTTAAATAACATCTCATTGAAGACACGTCACCCAGTATATTAAAATTAAATCCTGGCAATCCTAAGTCCACTTTTGTTCGCATATTACCAACCTCAGTATTTCTCTAGAAAGTATGTTTTGCTACCATTGTTGGGAATGAAATGTTCAATAACAATTTATACGCACGAACGTTAGAGACTTGATCGCTCTGCCCTCAACGTAAGTATTGAAGTCGAGGTTGTGTGTCTGGTTAAATGTCCTTAATAAACACATTGTTTCTCAGACAATTTTTTTAACTTCTTTTCCATATATACCATTCTCTTAAACTATTTCAGCGAAGTTGTAGGCTAATTTCTGTTTTCTAAATTTATATTAATATTGGCCAGAATAACATGCAAAGATGATTTCAACGTTTTGAAGACATGTCACTCAAAAAGGAAAATATAACTTACTTCCAGTTTTTATTTTAATAATTCTAATATTGTTTCCTACTCTCAAGAATATAAATCGAATGTCTATTTTGGAGGGAAAGCTATAACTATAAATTTATTTCTATTTCGTGTTAAGGAATTAAATTTTATTAAAAGATGCCCAAGTAAAGCGAATAGATTATTTAATTGTATGAGCTGCTGATTTTGCAATAAACTTCATTTTAAAAAATAGCTAAATTTTCATATTTTCTAATTATAAGCATTCTCGGATGAGGAAAGAATAATGTCTATTTGAGTAATCTTTTAGATTAATTTACTTGTGAGCTACACATTGATTTATATATTTTTTGAGTGCTTCTGAACCGAGTTTAAAATACGTCTAGTAAACTTTTTTCTCGAATAATCAATTAGATGGGCACTACATACCTTTTTTTTACTAGAATAGAACTGATGTATTTTTTCGGATAAAGATACTTTCTCTTTCCACCAGAATTAAATTATTTATAACTGAAGATTCGTTATTTTGTATTCTAGGGTTTCCTAACGGGTTAGAAATTTATTAATGTTTATAAATAATAATATGAATTCAGAAATTGTTAATTACTGTTGTGAATTTGAACACAGCGCCTTGATATCAGAGTGTACTGCATAGCTTTCGCGGTATTAAAACTAAACCCATCCTTATTGAAAATTTGTAATCTGAATTTTGTTTTTGTTTCTTTAAGTGTATACGTGTATTGTCAACAATGTGTATCAGTAAGTAATAAATCATATCATTTAATGTCATTGAAAGTCCCATTTAAACCAAAGGTAAATACAGTCCAAATATACAGCATCAATAGCTAAACCGTTAGGAAAGACGAGAATTTTTAGTCATTACTACCTGGGTATCCGGCGATGCCTAGGATATTAATTCTGAAATGTAACAAGCGTTTTAGTTATGATACATTTTGTTTCTCGCGAACGTTGTCGCCACCGCGCACATACACGCAGGCTTGGAATGGCATAGTGTATCCTATTCTATATGTCATTTCGGTAGGATGGATACAATTAGTGTCGCGGGAAATACCGTAACAGTAATTGACCCTGAAAAGTGTTTATTTAACTAAAATATCGGCCAATTTTGGGTATTTAAACAATTCTGTCCCCTCTACCCCACGCCCTTATGTGCGGTAACATCAAACACACGCGTACGAAATTTAAGCTCTTTTTGCACATAAACTATGAATGTAAGATTAAGGTAGTTGATCCAACTGTTGTGTCTGTTCAGCGCGAAATAACTTGTAAATTGAATGAACGTTTTATTCAAGTGACAATATTTTTAAATACCTTAAAAAATATACAAAATTGTTTCTGTCTCACGTGCGGCGTACACTCTGCGCAATATAAAAGTGACGGGTTTGGCTACAGAGTTGTCCGCTGATCCCATTGGATCAGTCGGCCAATTGCCTCCTGAAATTGGTGGAGACACGGAGAAGGGAATGCTGCGTCCCCACAGCAAACTCGTCTCCCGTCATTCGGAAGGGCGTGAGAATAGTACCCAATGCCCGACCTACCTGATGCAGGTTTTCTAGGGTTTTCCCTGTATCTCTTTAGGTGAAACACCGGGTAGGATCCTTAAACCATAGCTCGGGGGCCCTAGTTAACCCTTGGCTACCTTGCTCTACCTTCCGCATTCCCCCCTTTTCAATTCCCTTCCTATGCTATTAAAGGGGAGTTGCCTGTTTCAGGATCACCCTCATGTAGCCTGTTAACCAAAAAAAACCCTCCCCACCGCTCACAGTAAATTTTATTTTGTTTAATATGATTTAAGATTTATAAGGGATAAAGTACTCGTTCTCTTATGCAGACTACAACATTCAAGAAAAATGTGGAAATTAATTTTCTGTGTAATTGAAGCTAGTTCTTTGAAACATAAGAAACATTAAGTTGTACAAAATGTAACTCTTCTGTAATAAAAATAATTGACAGACCCATCTACATATTGAATTAATTAAATTTAATGGCTATGAAAATAGGCAAACTTCACTTATTTAAAGTGTTTCCAGTTTTTTTTAAATCAAAGATTTGAGATTCACGTTGCTTTGAAAAGAATGTAATGCAAAACGCAAACGTTCCCACGAGATGAATAACCTGAACGACATCGAGTAGTTGGTAGACTGTATCGGAACACAGGAATGTGCAGATACGCTCCTGTAAGAATAGCCAGTAATAATATAGCGGCTTGTGTTCCCTCATTGTGACACTCGCCTTCAACACAATGGATCCCAGTTGGAACAATATTTCAGTTTGGGAGGAGAAGTGTTTGTCAGGCATATTTAGGGATTCACCACGGCCCTTGGGAAGGTAAGCACGCTTCTTGTACAGATGCAGGGGTTCCTCATTCGACACACACGGATCTTAGTGGCCTATCGGAAAAAACAACCCGCACTTCTCACGGTTCGCCATTACGGCCAATATTATCCATCGAAGCCCAATATATAAAACATTTGGGATCGTTGGATGTTCTCAACCAAGTTCATTTTACGAATATCTCATTTACAAACTGATTGAAATTGATGTAACCATAATTTTGAGAAATAAAAACTTTAATCGGTAATATTTGATTTTTCGGTTGTCATTTTATGTACGGAAAAACTAACAATATAATATATTAGATGGGTGCCCGGCGTTGCCATGATGTTAATTTATATTATCCACTAGCTATGTTCGCAACTTCGTACGCACGGAAATAACTCCTTTTATTTTTCCTTAAAAACAGAAACAACAGTTACAGAATTATGATAAAGTTGAATTCATTGAATATATAAAAAGTACAGAATCATTTATTTATGATCCTTTCAGGACAAACCTTAAAACTCGCAGTTAGTTTCCAACAGGCCCGCTTTCACACATTTCGGAGCCAATTCGATACAAACTTCCAGACAGACACAAATTATATTTATTGGGATAAAATATTGTCACGTTTCTGAGGGATCGTGAGATTCAATAACACACACGTAGGGGTTATATGCGTTTATTCAACGGCGAAGTGCTGTACAAAGCTCGTACTGACTCCGATTTGGAATCCAGTCCTATTTATACAGACATGGAATATTCCAGAAGCAAAACATTCACGAAACAGGAAATATTAGAAAGTAAAGGCAAACAGTGTAAATAAAGTAAAGAAATAAAAATGATTGCTTCGGGTTGGACTCGAACCCGAGTCAACGTTTCTACAGTACGGCTCTCTACCCCTCTGCTATCACTGCAGGTTTTTAAATGTGGCAATATGTTTCTTTTATTTGCTTTTAAAAAAGAGAAACTATTACATATTAAAATTTACCTGACGCGACAAATAAAATCAATTTGCGTATACATATTATCGACGATCCAAAGAAGTATATTATTCCTCAGGAAGATAGTCCTATTCCAATATGTTAATATGTTATATGTTAATTACGGCGCGAATCCTGCTGCAACAATAGATGGAGCGAGAATTCTACTCCTTTCTCATACTGCCAAAATTACGCTTATAATAACATAGTAATAACGATGAATAGTATAGGAACGCCTAATAGGGCTTACAAATAGCAGTTGCTTTTCATGCCGGCTTTTTATGAAATCTACAAGATATCGAAATGAAATATACACGCAAAATTAAGTTTAAATTCTTGTTTCAACCCCTGAAATTTTATTGAAATCCGTTAAGCCGTTTCGGAAACATAAACAGATTAAAAATATAGGCAATTGGCATTCACATTTGGAGATTCGAATGCAAGTTGCCGAGAAACCTTTTAAATATTTATATTATATTAATATCTTCTGCTATATATCGAAATGAAACATGCACGAATATTTAAGTTAAATCTCCTGTTTTTAAACCTTCAAATTTTCATTAAAATCCGTTGAGCCGTTTCGGAGCCTATTCGAGACAAATTTCTAGACAGTTTTATTTATTGGTATAGAATGGCTAACACGTATTTTGTTCTATAATTTATTTTAATATAAATAAATTATTAATTTTCTAATGATTGAAAGTTATTATATGCCAGCTTTCTAATAATAATAAAAAAAGAATTTTCATTTCAACATCGACGCGTCTTTATTGAAAAACCTTATATAACCCACAAATATTTTATGGGTTGTATATTAGTATCCTGTAGTTACGTTAACACAAAGCTATCTGAAATATTGTATTTATTATGAATATTATATTGAAGAAACATTACAGACTATAATTTTTATAGCATAGTATACTCAAATTGATACAATTTCAACATCGAATATTGTATCTACTTAACATTAGAGGTATCTGAATATTTGTTGATACTTATGAGTATAAAACTATTGTGTTTATAAATATAATTATAATACAATATTTTACACTATAACCTTTAGAGAATTGTAGTCACGTTAAATACCTTGTGTCATATTTAATAGAGTTGTATATAAAGCTCATAACTATATATTAGATTAACTTTTAATTATGTATTATGGGCAAAAACTTTCAGCATAATAATTATATGATTTTATTGTCAGTTTCTGTGTTATAACATTTAGTCCTTCATTTATGCGATTTGTTAAATCTTAAAGAAAATATTTAATTATTAAATATGGAAAATAAATTTACGACATCAAGTTAATTATCTGTAAATGTTGCAAACTTAGACGGATAACATTTACTTTTAACCACAAAATGTTGTTTTAAAAGCTCTGGTAACATATTCGGTTTCTCTTGGCAATTTTCAACAATTCTATAAAATCATAATGATTAAAAATATTGCCTATGGTTTTTATCCTCCTTTGATATTTGCTAACGGTGGAGTTTGAAATAAGACGTCGTTCCTTTAAATGTGTATATAAACTTCGTATTAAAAAATCTTTCGTATAGTTTATCATCGTTTCACGTGTGCATATTTCACAAACATGCGTATTAGAAATTATTTCGTATTTTTCTTCTTCATGCTTCCATGTATTTGTAATATTTATTAATTTATATAAGATATTAGCAGGCCATAAACATCGACGCTTTGATTCCAAATTATGTTTTATGTAAGATATGCGTATGTCAGAAGTGCGTGAATGGTACGTGACGTCATAAACTTTTACGTGTTGACACATGCACATATTATTTAAAACTCAATTTTCCTTCCACGTTTCTTTTTTTTCGTCATCTACACAGGTGTTTAAATTTGTATAAATAATTACTAACATCTGAAATATACTTCCTTTCTTATTACACATATTAAAATGCAAAACAATGAAAGCAACACGTTATAATCAGTATTCTTCTGTATAATATACGGAATTGAGTCGTAATATGTTACGATATTTAAATTATGCCAGTCAGAAACTTTCGACGTTATGTCTAAGTCATTTTTAAAATACACCACATTTAAAGTCGGACAAGTTTGTTACATTTATATATTTACCTACACAATAATATTACATATTACTTATGTTCTCGTATATTATATATTGCACCGTACTAACACTAGCACATCGCCAGACATTGCGTTTAAATGGTACCTACTGCTGCTTTACTTCACCCTATCGAAAATATCAGCATGTAATGTTCATACTTCACCTATCTCATTTTATGTATTAATAAATTTGTCCATTTAATTTTATATATAACACTTTTCTTGAACCATAGCTTTTCCACCTCATCCCATAAAGTGTTATGACTATGTATCAATTTTTTATAAGTTCAGGTCTGTCATGGCTATGTACGATCCTTTCACATTCCCCATACGTAATATAAATATAATCATATTATTAACTAAATTTTATTTTCTAAATTCATGTATTTTTCAAATTACTGTGACATTGATATGTATTCTTTTTATAAAAGCAAAGCTAACCGCGTACTTATTGGTTCGTTATAAATATCTAAATATTTTCTATTATATTATTAAAAATTAATATTGGACATTTTTACTTAGAAAAGAACATTTCCTCTGGTTTGTTTTGTTGAACGTATTCTTGAGACCCAATGCCTAGCCACACTTTTGCACAGGTTTCAAGTTAAATTGGCAAAGATTCGGTCGATGGGCAAGGATGGTGACTTTTCCCCCTAAATCTGCAATTTCACATAACCCAAAAAATTTAAGAGTCGTATAGTGTGACGCACGCTGCATCTTTACAAAATTATACGTCAAAGACCGTAAGAAAATGGGTCTGTCCACGATTTCCTGTATTGACCTAGATGTCTAAGCGACTTTAAACTTAATACCTTAGTATTTACACAGTTGGAAATGTGGCACCGTTCTGTTGGAAGAAGGAAAATAATATTTTTTGTTTCATTGAAATATTCTTTTAAAGTTAGTTTTATTGACACGTAAATGAGAAATTGAGAGTGCATTATTGGAGAACTGAAACTATTAATTAGAATCACTTTATACCACACAAGCCCAAATTATTGTTCACTGCGTAGGCACTGGGAAGTCAAAAAAGAAACCCCTATTAATTCATTTAGCCCCTTTCTCTATATTTTAATTCTGGTAAGCCTCTTACAGAATTTTTCAAGGGAACTAAATTTCCTTCAATTTGAGAAATATGTCTGCATCATTTCCGAAAATCAGTTTAATAATGCGTAGTGGAGTAGATGAAGTCCGTATCTCTTGTTTTATAACTCGCTGTTTTAGTATTACTAATATTTTGCAGACGAGATGTCATCTTTTCAAATATATTCATATTTATTAACTAATTTTTCGAGAACTGATTTCTTATATGATGAGATCGCCAAAAAATCTCAAATTAAGGTAGTTAATGCCTTCAATTGCACATTTTTGATTTTCCATATAAATTATAATTAAATAAAGTGTTTTCCACGGCTGTAAAACATGATTTGGAGGGATGGAAATGAAGGATCAAACAAATAAATTTTTTATTTTATGTCCGATAATTAATATTTTATCACAGAAGAAATTATACATCAACATTTCTACAGTATACCAGAAATATAACCTCTAGATTTGACATTTTTTGTGTGTCATTGAACACTCTTAGGGGTTGTATACTTGTGACAGAGTTGTTTTCTACTTTGTTCATTAATTACCAATTTGGGAGTAATATCACCAAATTATTAAGTCCCTTCGAACGAAAAGGTTGAAAAGAAACCACATCTTTATAAATGTACATCATACTCTGTGACCCAGCGTGAATTAACAGGGATTATTAGCCAGATGCAATAATTGAAACGTAGTGCTTTTGTGGAAATAAAAATGCACATTATGGTCATCATGGAAATGTGTTATCAGAAGGTATAATGGTATATTTTTTTACCATGACCGATGATACATAACGATAGTACATTTACTACGAAAAATCTGTCATATCAATTAGCAAATGCAGCTGAGATGTTCTGAGTATTCAAACGCCTGCCAGGCCAAGGGGATTAGGACAGGTTACACTCACGCTTCATTAGACACCAATGGACTTTTGTATACCAAGCTACCATTTATTTTGACATTTCATTTCAAAATATTTAATAAATATAGATTCTATTCACTATTAGAAGATAAATGAAACCAATCAATCTATAATTATGATTCACACCTATGAATAATCTCACATTTAATTTGTACCAAACATTGGTAATTCGTTTTACTCCAATGCAGTTATAGTTTGTTTGGTATCATTTTTTATTGTATTAGTATGAAGCATATATGCCATAAAGATTTTTAAACAAAATACAAAATAAAATAATCGACACAGAGAAATCTTGTTGGTGTGTAATGGAAGCGTGAATATGGCCGGCTTGACAGCTTCCTCAAAACCTGGTCTCCGATCATCTCAGCCGCAATCACTACTTGAGTGTACTATAGCTAGTTTAAGAGATGACTACATACAACAAATTCATGCTCTAATACTTAAGACCTCCCTAGGGTGCTCATGTTTGTATATTAGGTATCAATCTAAGTAATACAAATTTTACTTTAAAGTCCTAAAAAAACGTAATAAAATCAACCACTGAATCAGTTTTACCTTGTGTTTCCAATATTTATTCAACGTTCGTTGCTTATATAAGTAATTCATTGATCAAGTTGAAATGCGAGTAAAAATTTCAATTGTACAAGAGTTACAAAAATATTTGGTGGTAGTTTGAAAACTGCACACAGATGATTAAGATGGGACACACCTAAACAAGGTGATAAGAAGCCGGAAACACCTAAATACGTTTATGAATAATTTAAAAGAAATTAATTATTGTGTGGAACATAGAAACGTACGTATTAGTTTAAATTTTAAAACTACATAATGATATAGTTAAGAAACACATAAATTTATATTGATAAAAATAGACAGTACAACCTCACTCCTGTAAACTTTAATCTTTTTGGAGGTAGTTAGAAAAGTTCGAGCTTTCTGAAATCCTTGAAGCACATTCTATGTGACGTAAAAAAGTAAAGATATTAATAATAAAGCTCAGCGATCGTAGTTATTGATGAGATTCAAATATCGATTTGTACATTAATTGATTTTAGATTTAGGGTGAAAATTTTCAGATTTTATTAGTCTGTATAGAAAATCTAAAATATTTGCATTTTGCCAATCAAAAGAATTTTTAGAATTTAAATGTTTGGAGACGACAGATGGGTTTTCAATGTTTAATTTGATATTGGACGTTTGATCTTTGATACGGGGTTTTAAAACTGTTTTCGTTTGCCATATGTAGCAGGAATTACATGCAGATCAAGAGGTATTGTTGATCAGTGTGTAACTTAATATTCAAGTTTGTTCTTTGATACTTCTTTTAGTTTGCCCAATGAGCAATAATTATAATCAGGACAAGAGATTTTGTAAACCACACAATGCTTGGTATTATTGTCAAGTGAGTCCTTGTTGTTTTGATCATGAAATTAATTCGTATTTGTAAATGCCGGATTTTTGATGAATTTGTAAAACTGATTACGAGGAAAATTTTGGGTTGAGGATTTGGAGACGAACGATGCTAGAGCTTGAAAACAGTGAGGACAGAACTGTAATCTATAAAAATCCCTACGCATTTCCCTCAATGTCACTTACACGACCAACGAAGAGGCATGGAAGGGTGTTTTCCACCCCAATTAATTTGCAAAA
This sequence comes from Eucriotettix oculatus, assembly GCA_034510155.1. Lineage (NCBI taxonomy): Eukaryota > Metazoa > Arthropoda > Insecta > Orthoptera > Tetrigidae > Eucriotettix > Eucriotettix oculatus. The sequence goes on along the minus strand of CM067376.1, from coordinate 198,854,588 downwards.
TGGTGACGTTCCCCGGAGAGTTTCTCATCTCCAGTAGCGTGGAATTCTGGCCCTGATTTACTACCAGCCAGACAGACAATCGTCTGACAGCGCCATTTGTGCTGCTGCAGTAGTCTCCATGGCGTCATAACTTTCTAACTCCTCCGTAGCAGGTAGTCAGCCATTGTGCTAATGCGATTGTTCTGCACAGTCCGTTACTTCAACAGCTACCCGGATCGTTTGTCACGAGACCGTCAACAAGTACAGCTGGAAGTCCTGCCTTTGTTCATGATTGCTTCCGAGCACAATTTATTTCGTGCCTCGGCTGGCAGATACTCCTACAATTAGTAGCGCACGTCGCAGTTTCCATGTTGCATCTATTGGTAAGGGACGCGTGCACATCTTTAGTTTTCCAGTGCATTCCACGAAGAATCAAGACGGCAAACCACGTCTTGTCTCCAGTGAGACCATTTAAGCTGAATGTCACTAGGAAAACTGATGACTTAAATGTTGCTGATAGGAATGGTTACTAGGAATATTTTTCCCTCTTAGTCTGGTGTGTTACTCCAAAAATGCTGAAAGAGGACTTCTAATATAACACAGTAATAAGTCTTCAACATTGGCCACCAAATCTTAAATTATCAATACCAAAAAAATAAAATTGAAATGTTTGTCAGACTGTCTCGAATAGGCTCCGAAACGGCTCAATTGATTTCAATGAAAATTTAAGGGTTTAAAAACAGTAGATTTAACTTAAGTATTCGTGGATATTACTTTTCGATATATTGTAGAAGATAATAATATAAAACATGCTACGAGAAGGTTTCTTCATTTACTTGCATTCGAATCTCCATATACTCTTGATCTATTTCTGCCCCGATAAGGCTTAACGGATTTAAATGAAGATTTCAGGTATGGTACTGGAATTTTAACTTAAATATTCGTGTATGTTTCATTTAGATATCTTGCAGAATTCAGAAGATATTAATATAAATATTTACAAATCCATTGAATTGCCGTGCGAAAGGTGGCGTGAAAACCAACTGCGAGTTATAAGTCTTCTCACTCCACCAATTGTTACAGCTCGATTCGGGCCGTAATTAACCTACTGTTGGCAGAGAGCTAACTCCCTGAAAAATAATAAACTTCTTTGGATCCTCGATACGACGTATAGGGTAATTGCTCTTATTTTTCACGTCTAATAAATTTTAATAATTAGTAATTGCTCATTTTTAAAAGCAAATAAAATAAATATATAATTAAAGATTCCGTCTGTCGAGAATTTTGTATCGAATTGGCTCTGAACGTGTGAAAGTGGGACCTGATCAAAATCTACTGCGTTATAAGGTTTGCCCTGAAGTGATCATAAATAAATGATATCCTACTTTTTACATATTAAATGAATTCAACTTTATCAAAATTCTGTAGCTGTTGTTTCGTTGTTAGGGCAAAATAAAAAGAGCAATTTCCGGTCGAACGAAGTCTGAGCTAATTTTAGTGCTCAAAACCTTGTATAGACCAATAAGCCTGTTATCAACGTGGCAAAATTATTAGAATGGTTACTACTCCATCGTATCACATCTCTTTATACCATCAATTTGGCTTCCGACCTAAGCACTCTACTGCCCAACAATGTCATTCTATACAATTCTATACAAGAATCTTTTGATGAAAAATAGTACTGTTCAGCAGCATTCCTTAAAGTCAGTCAGGTGTTTGACAGGGTCTGGAATCCAGGTCTTCTAAATAAAATCAAAGAGTTACTACTGGAGTCTTATTATAAGTTACTAAAATCATACCTGGACAATCGTAAATTCAGAAATAGGGTAAACGGCGAAACTTCCACCTTTCACCCAATCAATAAAGGTGTTTCACAAGGCAGTGTCCTTGGACTCATCTTATATATATGTGCGGTATGCGTCAGACTTGTGTAGCAGACACTATATTGTTCCTACAAACTTGTGATTTTTTATACCTTTTTGTGTAGTCTTCTTCTAACCGTCGTGTAAAACACATGCATATAAGTTTTTATGATAATAACAATTAATTAATTCAGCGGTATCTGTTTCCGCCGACACTAGTTTCGTATTTCTACAACTATTAATTTTATGAACTGTTTGTTTAAAGTGCGTAAAATATAGATTGTATTTTATTGGAACGTATTAATTTCACTGCATATAGTTTAGATTATCGGATTTTTAAGTTTTGTCTTCGAGTGCCTGTATTTTTCAAAGTACTCTTCGTGGAGTATTCAGTTTATAGGGTAGCCCATTATTTCATTATTATTAGCAATGGATTTCGTTTACGTTATCATATTTGTAGATAATAGCGAGAAGCATTTTCCTTCCTCAATGAATGTCGATGACGACAGATTTGAAGAATTTATAAATGCAAGACTTCGACAATAATTGTGAAACAGACTATAGTGGAGATGATTCAGATTTATTTTGGGACTATGATCATAATTTCTTCAAGGATCAATCAGATGACGAAGAGGAGAATGAAGAGGATGAAACAGAAGCTTCTGGTAGTGATGTAGTAGGTGTAACTTACTTATTTGAAAAAATAATTCTTTGCGCTGGTGTATGGAACCTCCAATTTAGAATATGAGAACTAGTAGTCACAACTTCATGGTGACGTTACCTACATTTTGTGGTGAGGCATAAAATATTGGTACCAAACATGACCCCTTGAGAAGTGGAATTTAATATTTACTAAAGACGTCATAGAAGAAATTCTTCAAATGTTAAACTTGAAGAAAACTTGATATCTCTGTCTTCTAAAACATTTTTCTTGAATTTTTGTCGTCAGAAACCAATATGCCACCAATGTGCTAAAGATATGCAACAGGTATGCGAAAGACATTAAAGACTGTATAGCTATTTTAGTTTGTAAATTACCTGGATAAATTTTTAAACAAGGCAAATTTCAAATTAAAACTCTGTCCTGGTATATAGAATAAGAATATGCAAGTAAATTAAATTATAAAAACTTATTTGTTAGGTTTATTGTTACTATGCAGACTGCTATCTGAATATGTTAAATAAAGTTGGTTACCTAATTGCTTGTTTTCGAAGACCATATGTATTAAACACTTTTTACTGATGTATGCCTACTATTTTCTTCATTGAGTAACCTAAGAAAAGTTGTGACCTAAGCAAAATTTATTAATATTTTACAAATATAAGGGTTTTTACTTTAGCAATTCATTCTGTTTTATGCAGTAATAAATATTGTAATTCCTGTTTTTTTCTTTCTAGCATATTATTTTATCACGGTTAATAATTGAAGAGAAAGGATCAGTTTCTAATGTTTCGTTGACTTCTACTTTTATCTCAGAAATAAACAAATATTTTTTCTATATTTTGTTGAAAAAAAATCTAATAATTCATGACTACTGGCGATTCCTATCCGTGGCATAAATTAATTTTTCCATATTTAAGGAAATTATTTTTTGAATGAAAATATTTATTTATAAACTACAGAAGGCAGGAAATAACGTCACATAGACGTATGAGACAAAATCAAAATTTTATAACAAAAAACATATAAATACTTGGTAATATGAATGACGAAAGTGTCGGAATGCAGTTCCAAGTCTGGGAGAAAAGTGTGAGGGAAAGTTGCACACTTTGAAGCCTAATAATTGTAGCAATGATAAACTATCAACTACAATCTTTAGGTTAAAAATTAATAACAATAGTTTTTTAATGAGGGAAATTGAGAAATGACTAATGCACGTCGCAGAGGTCGGCATCTGTCTGTAGTGTGGGGCTTGCACCCACTAAAACCCAAACTCTTTCCGGTCGACTTAAAAATTTCACCCCGGAACTGCGTTTTACTTCGGTGCGGTGTCGATTCTATGCCTGCTTGGCTCTTCGCCCTGTATTCTTATTATTGTAGACCGTCTTCTTCACCTTTCTTTTTCCTCGTAATATTTTCTATATGCTCTGCAATTTTGGTCCATTTTCCCTGACTTTTCAACGTATTTGCAACTATATTTTGTTTTGTAAGTTGCCCTACTGCTTTTTCAGGTGTCGCCGTGTCGTCGGCCAACCCAATGGAGCAGCTGTCCATCAACCCGTCGTCTCTTCCTCCCATCGTCTCTGACATTTGCGCAAGTAATAAGATTAAATAGTACTATGATTAATTATAAAATGGAGAACCATAATATAAAATTTAGTACATAACTTACATAGCATTGTCAATACACGTAGAACGTAACCGTAAGGCAAAATAATATTTGAATTATTTTTAATATACATAATAGTAATTACAAATCCAGAAAGTTTCTGAAAATGTTATAAGTTACAGAGTATATTTACTTAATGTTAAACACGACAGTTTATTTGAGCAATATTTACAATATTATGATCGGGATTCATATACGTCTAGTTTTGAAACTTCATCTCCAACTCTTTTTTCCAAATTGATTTTTAATTTTACTTAATAAAACATACGATAGTTTATATACGTATATGTGTAAATTAATAGATTTATCTTTATATGCCTGTTGATTCATGTGTGCCAGAGCAAAGGTGTGGGGCGAAAAGGGGAACGGGCTTGGTAAGGGATGTCAAAAGTTTTATGTCTGTAAGAAGCACGTCCGCAGGAAAAACGAGATGCAATCAAATATCTTCAGAGCCGTGGTTGATGTCCATGGTTTGTGAGCAATCAAACTCTACACCAGGACCTAGGTGTACCTTTCATCAAGGAGGTTATTCAAGAGTGAGCTAATAAACACCACACGAAACTGGAAATCCGTACTAAACCTCTTATACAACCATTACTGCAAACCATAAACCACAAAAGACTAAAACGATACTGACGAATTGACTGACCTCAATGTGGGGGTAACTGAGGTCTGATCACTGGAGAGGATCTCATCAGAACACTTAGAAGACATTAAAATATCTTATAGAACATGTTATTCTATTTACTATTTTAATTAATAAATTTTTAAAAAGTCTGGTATGCAAAACCCCGTTATAAAATTGATTTTCTCCGTCTTGTCAAATGGGTTTCTGCTTGTTTCTGTTATAATATTCAAATAATTCCTATGGTGATTAGAGCGCGGGATTGGGGATTGTATGTACGTCAAGTTATCCTGCCTCGAATCATATACGGGAAAACCGGAATGATGTGATGCTCGGCCGGAAATGAATCCTTTAAAATTTTCCGGAAATTGAAAAAACGTTCACCTCCTAATCCAGAATAACGAAAATATAATAACATTGATATTTATTTGATTGTAATAATGTAAGAAATTAATAAACATAATAGACAAACATCCAGTAAACTTAATTATTTGACAATTTAATTACTACAATTAGGACAATATTCTTCAACGTCTCGTATATAATAATTTGGGGTTTTAACAGGTGAAAAATAAATAACAATACATTAGTGATAGTGATAGTCCGACGTCTCTAAAGGTAAATAATCCATACGTCTTCATGGAATCACAGCTAGGCACATGACTTACATCACTCCTCTTATGAAGCTTTAATTCGTTTTTTTTGCTTTAAGACGAGTAATGTTCCGTTGTTTGAAACATTTGACTTTTTCTTCTTTCCAGGGAATGGAAAAGCCATTACTCTTAAAATTTAAATTAGATACATGACTAGCCAAATTATAAAATTTGTCGGTGACTTTGATTTCAATATGCTCAACACAAAACGGAAAAAAATACAAAACAAAATGCTATTTAATTACAAGTAGCATAAAAATTCAGATCAGAGAAATACAGACACTAAATATAGAAAGTATAATGCATTAAAGTCAGTATTAGATGAGAATTTACAGGTAGTAAAGTAGTTAATTAAGAGACGAAATTGAGTTATGAAATAAACACCGCACAAGGTTTCTTCAAACCTTATTTCTTGCCGGAACCACAAGAACCTCACTTATGAATCACAGCTGGGCACATGAGTTAGATCACTCCTCTTATGAAGCTTTAATTAGTTTTTTTTATTTAAGACGAGTAATGTTCTGTTGTTCGAAACATCTGACTCTTTCTTCTTTCCAATGGAAAAGCCATGACTATTATTAAATTAGTTACAGAAATAGCCAATTTATAAAATTAGTCGGTGAATTTTGTTTCAATATGCTTAACACCACAACGGAAAAAATACGTAACAAAAAGCTATTTAATAAGTATCCTAAAAATTCAAATCAGAGAAATACGGACACTAAATATAGAAAGTGTAATGCATTAAAGTCAGTATTAGATCCCATGCCCCCATGAGCCGGGATCCAACAGATTGTGATTTGTTGGCCACTTCTTTCAATCTCCCAAAGAAGGTTCCTGATTTCGTTGATGCAACCACTTCTATATCGTTGATTGGACAGAGTTGATCGCCGTGAGAGAGTCGGTCAAAATCAAAGTTAAATGGGATGGGTGGTCTTTGCACTATTGAAAAGCCATCAGTTTTTTTGGATTTAATAAAAACTTTATCTGTACGATGTACAATTTAGAAAGCCATCAGTATCGCAAATGTTTCAGCTGTTGTGGCTGAAGCATACTCGTTAATTGACATTGAATCAAAAAATTCAGCAGAGATAACCGAGCATTCTACCCCATCATTATACTTTGACCCATCTGAGAAAAGGCCCTGCCTTGGCTGATTATATTTCTCAAAAAGATACTCAATCTTCTCATCCCAGAAGCAGTCACCCTTGCCCTTATAATCAGAATTGGTTGATAGTCCGACGTGTCGAAAAGTAATAATCCATACGTTTTCATGGAATCAAATTAAGAATCACAGCTCGGTACATGAGTTAGATCACTCCCCTTTTGAAGCATAAATTAGTTTTTTTTGCTACTTCGAACTCATGAGTCATATACTGCGAAATAAGATGGAGAGGTGAAAATCACTAAGGGACAGAAACATATCCAAAATAGTTTTTGGGATGACGACAGAAGATAAAATGTTGTATTCAGTCCTTAGGCTAGTCTGATGCAACACACCATGCTACGCTCTACGGCGCAAGCCTTTACATTTCTACATTACTACCACATCCCACATCCTTCCTAATCTGATTAGTCTCTCTGTTCTTATCCCACACACTTCCTTCTAATGCTGATTTTACAAGACCCTCATGTCCCAAAACATGGCCTATTAATATATCTCTCCGCTTGGTCAAAGTCCTCCTTATTGTTCTCTCTTCTCTTATTCTGCTTAGAACTTCCTGGTTAGTGATTCTATCCACACATTTGATTTTCAGCATTCTTCTATAGCACTACATATCAATGGCTTCTATTCTTTTCCTTCCTGATACTCCTACCGTCCACGTTCGCACCCATATAACGTAACATTCCATACGAACATTTTTAGTAATGACTTCCTAATATTAATACAACGGTTCGACAAAATAATATGAACACAGTTCAATAGGGTACGGTTTGTTGCATGTGCACGAGAAAATTCTGCGATTTGGCTGCAGTGCCCAGTTGATGTGCCACGTTTTAGGTTACCTTGCGGTATGTTATTCATTGTTCTGCGGCGGTTAACAACAGTGATCGGTGAAATGAGTGATCTCTTAGACTTCGAAAGTACAAATCGTTGGTGCGCGGTTAGCAGGAGCATTTGTGACGACAACGATTCAACTGTTTAACGTTTCACGAGCGACAGTATCCACAGTAACGACAGAATTCACAAACCATCATCAGCGAAGAGGAATAGTGAGCGGAAGCTGAAATTAAATGACAGACAGATGAATATTAAAAAGTATGGTGACCAGACAATATAAAATTTTCGCGGCAAAAGTGACTGCATAACTCAACACTCACTTGAGCAATACTGTTTCGACTCAAACAGTTCGGCGGTAGTTTCACAAAGCTAACATTTATGGAAGGGCTCCAATTTCTAAACCCTTCATAACGGAAACCAACGCAAAGCTGCGAAAGATGTGGTGCCACGATCATAAAACCTAAACACTGGATGACTGTGGTATGGTCCGATGAATAATTGTATACATTGCTTCCTACAAATGGCCGGATATATTTATAGAGAACACCAAAAGAAGTCTACGGTCCGGCCTGCCTGCTTCCTACACTCAAGCACGGGGGAGGCCCCATCATTATCCTTACTGGCCGGATTACTGCGAATGAAGTGCTTACTATAATTAGCATATTGCTGCCAGACACTGCCATGTTCCAAGATTATAATGCGCCCATACACACAGCCAGAAAGGGTCAGGGGTGGTTTATAGAGCATGAGAATATCATGAAATATCTTCCCTGGCCAGCACAGTCGCCAGACCTCAACATCATTCAACCGTTATGAGGAGTTTTAGAGGAGAGAGAGAGGGAGAGGAGCATATTTCCACCTCCAACATCGTTGCGGCAATTGCTGGATGTTTTGTTACAAGAGTGGGAGGACATTCCGTTGAAAACTATTCAGAAACTCTAGGAATCTATTCCGTGACGAATTGCAGCTCTTCTCAAAGAAAACGGTGGACCAACTCCTTAATAATCAATAAATATTGAGTAAATACAGGTGTTTATATTATTTTGTCCAACTTCTGTACTTATATTAGCCATAAGTAAAATCTTATTATTTTCTTGCCTGTGCCATCCTACTCTTTAGGTCTACTACACTTCTACCATCCCTATTTATTGTGCTGCTCAAGCAGCAGAATTCCTTAACATCCTTCAAAATATCCCTTCCCAATTTAACGTCCTTTGTTATTCTTCTATTTCCCATATTACACTGCGTTACCTTAGTTTTCCCTCTATTAATCCTCACGTTGAACTCTTCCTCCAGGATGGCGTCCATGCCATTTATTATGTTTTCCAAGTCTTCTTCTGACTCCTCTAATACTACAATATCATTGATAAACGGTACAGTTTCTATTTCTTCTCCTTGCAGTATGATTCCTTTTCCATATTCCTTTTTAATTTTCTTCGTCGCCTGTTCTATATATAAGTTGAACAGCATGGGCGACAGACTGTATAACATAAAATAGGTATGTTGAATGTAGTAAATGCTGTGATGAGAATTTTTTAACGCAAAAGAAATCCAGGTGAAACACAAAATTAAATTATTCTTCCATCAAACTCAGAAATGTATGCTGTGAACTGAAACATTAGTACATTATAAACATCTTGATCTCTTAATTTTCTTTGCTAGTCATATTATGTGTAACGTAAATGAAATAAAGAGTCATCTTATTTCGCAGTTTCTCTGAAAGTAAATCACGATTTGGTTATAGCTCGTTTTGACAGCCAATAATTTGTCGTAATGAATAATTATTTTCATACATTTCTCTTTTGTCATACAGCTTTTTGATTCCGGCTCTAGAGTGAAAGTATCTTCGAAGATTCAACTTAAAAATATAAATATGTTACACTTTATTTTAAAACTTAATTCCCTTAGAATGACGTTCAGTGATTGTGACTTTCAATGAACCTGTTGCAGATTGAAATAATAACTCGTTTAAAAACGAAAAGTCACTGGTTTAGAAATAAGTAATGTAACTCATAAATTAATACTACAATTTTCCTTTTTATGAGTATATGTAAGTTAATTACTGAGTAAAGATATTTAGCGTCTTAACTAATAAATGCTGTTTTGAGTGTCAATTTTTGTTACTTTGGTATTGAGGTGACAATATATTATTTAAATTCACAGTTAATCAGTTTAAATTTAGCTTAGCATATTAGTATTAGAAAGTATGTCATACTGGACGTTTTTATTCAATAAATTAAAATTAAGGAAGTTAAACAATCAAAATAAAATAAAACTTTGTAAAATTTGAATTAATATCTTGTGACGGATTTGAAGTTCGTTGAGAATGGTGTTAATATAGAATTATTTGGTAAAAAAATTATCAGAGGCTAAGGGCCACAATGGATGAATCTCTGGAATGAGCTGAAAGAATTAGGTTTATACGTTAAGTAAGTGTTCGAGCACGTGTATTCAGGTATTATTATTTACCCATTATTCTCTGAAAAAGAACAGAGTTTTACCATTGGATTTCTTCTTTTTCTATTCTCTCTTAATTTATTCCGTTATACAGTACAAAACACTCCAAAATTAAACTATAACAAGTTTGATGATACAATTTACAGCTTAATTAGAGTATCTGATCTAAACAGAGTTGTTCAACAGTATCTAATATGTCAACACTGTATAGCATGTTGCAATTTACGTATCACTTTTTGTAAACGGACAGTCGCTAATAACCTATAAAGTAATTTTTTGTTGACGAATTATCCAAACGGTGATTTCGGCCCCATTTACTGAGCTACTCATATACATTATGATCTCTGAAAATTACTCTACGATCAAACAATATGCATTGAGAAGAAATTTAACTGAAGGCAAATGAAAATTAATGATACTGAATGGTATTAAACCTATGCTCCATAATGATGTACATAAAAAAGTTTTGAATAATTCAATCTTTATATCTTAAACATGCAATTTTCTATAAATAGTTCAACAATTGTACTACTCTAAGCTTGGAAATGGTAATTACAAATGTGAAAAATAATGACAAATAAATATAATATTTAGATTTTTATTTTAGGGTTATTAAATAATTGCTACAATGACTACTATAATAACCCGACATTAAAGTCACATTATGTTTATATTCAGTCGATATTTGTTATAAATATTACAGGAGACATTCAAAGTCATAGTCGTGAGAGTATGAATAAGATATACAAAAAATTGTATATTGCGTAGATGGAATTTAGTAGACATGAAATACCACTAGTGAAACTATGTATTGAGTGTCTTTACGATTTTTCAGCTTCACGTACTAGATTTATTTCTACCTCAGTAACTCGCCAATACCTTTCTCTAAGCTGTCCTTGAATTTCTATCATTCCATTGACACTCATCGCCATTCATTTCCTTGTCTAGTGACACACATATTTCCTTCCAATTGTTGCCTCTCGGCGTATCTTATTTATCGATCACTTAGCTGTTTACGTCATGCTGCCTTAGACGTTATTTTTAAATAAGAAGCACGGTACTAATCATTGACCTACTTCTCAATACAAAGACTTCACGTCCGAAGAGACTGTGTTACGCCGACGTCAATCATATAATTCTTTCATAATTTTTATTACACAGTTTGGACTGGCTGATATTCACCGTATTTTTAATTGAGTTGTTTCAGAATGAAACGAAAATGTGATATTCAGCATAAATTCATTTAGAAGAACTATCTGAGTGCCCACCGTTAGCTGGGAATTTATATATCATCTCGGTAAAGTATTGAATTCTCAATTACTTTCATAATCCGGCATAGTCAAGAAACTCGGATTGTTTCGTGATATTGAATTCACCCACTTCGTCCGCCTCCTCTTCCACCCCCCCCCCACCACCTTAGTCTGAACTGCAACTAAAATTGCAAGTTTAATGTTTAAATTAAAATTAGGGTTGGAAATATATACAAGTAATGTCTATAGGAAGGCTGTCAAGGTATCCCCGAAAATATTTATTCCACGAGAATATCGGCCGTTTGTGAAAAATTAAAATTTTCCGCTATATCCATCCCCGCCTTTGGCATAGTAGTTGTGTTTTCGTTTTCTTTCGCGTCGCAAAAAACACGCCTATAAAATTTGGTCCAAAATAGCGCCTTTGTTGAAGATTTTACGACGAACTTTGTTTAGCCCCTTCCATTCCCGGGTGGGGAACTTAACTATAATGTTGAATGTCAGAATTGATCTCAGTGACATCAACGCACCGGTTTTGGTTCCAATCTCGATTGTTTTCTTGCTATTTTTGTTACGCCCATCCCATGATGAATGGAGCTGAAATGATACACAAACTATATGGTGAGAAATATTACAAATCTGATTGACTCCGAAAAATCTTTATTCGTCGAAAATGTCGGATTTAAAATTTCCACCTACTCTATCCCACGCTCCTGGGAGTGGTATTCCGTTCTTACACCGAAAGTGTTGTTTCCGGATCGCAAGGAATATGTATGTGTATGAAAATTGGTTAGAAATTCGTCTATGCGTTTATATTTTTATGCGGAACATATATTAACACATACACAAATACCTACGAAATTTGAGCACTTTTACACATAAATTGGGAATTCCATTTATAAAATGAAGCATCTCTTCATACTGTTTATCACGAAATTAATTGTAAATTTAATGAAGGTTTCATTTAGGTAATAATAGAATCTAAGTACTTAATAAGTATTCCTAATGGTGTCAGTCATTTTTATTTTTGAGATAACAGTATACAGTTTCCAGATGAATTACTATTTAGTATTCCGAACTTTTCAAAATTTATTTCACATTCTGTATAGATTAAATATGTAAAAAGCAAGTAAAAGTTCGCAGAGTTTTATTTTGCAGTTCGTCAACGGTTTTGTTTCGTGTTGAAATAAGTACATCTGTAAATAATTAATCTAGAGCCGAGTTTCCCAAATTGTGTTCCGCGAACCCTGAATAGGTGTTCCGAAAAAAATTCGTGTGATTCTATGAATACTCTGTATTATAATATGCTGTTATAATATCACTCAATCAGTTCGTAAGACGGAAACTCCGTTTCTCCATTTGGCCTCCGTCTATTTAACCTCCGTCCATTTGGCCTGGGTCTATTTGGCCTAGGTCCATTTGGCCTCCGTTCTTTCGAGTCAGTCCATTTGGAGTCAGTACATTTGGAATCACTGAAAACGTGACACGCACAGTGAGAAGAAAAAGCACACGCATAAACAACGGAAACGTCACTTCTTGGAGCTGCACGACGAGGAATGTGACTTTCCTTCCCTCCTTCGCTAGTAGCTCTAGTACTTTGATCAAAGTAACAAAGAATCTTAAGGAATGCTGTCCCAAAAATGTTAAAGTTATGCAGGAAATTTAATTCAACTAATAGGGGAACGATCATGAAAGCCCTTAAAACAGCAGCGCCATTTCATATAATTTTTACACTGGATAAGTTATACAACATACTTTGATAGTTTGAATTTAACATCTGTTATATATAATAAATAATTTATTACCTTTTTCAGGCTTTAATCTTTAAATTTAATTAATCACAGCGTTTCGATATACATTTGAAACAAATATACAAATACTTCTGGGCGAGTTTGTCAGAAGAGTGAAGTACTCCGATATTTCAAAACAAGCTATTATTGTTTTCGGATGAAATCTTCACCCGGAAAGTCTACGTTTATTATTAATGTTTTACTTCAGTTTTCTATAAACTATTTTTGCGAAGTGCGATTTTCTTATGAAGTCGAAGTGCATAATCAGGTTTGACGTCACAACAGATGTTGGAATTTAACATATTTTGCCTGATATCAACAAGATATGCAATTAGAGGAGGAAATCGTCAAAGCGCTTTGTTTATTAATATTTTTAAGTTTATATTACATTACAGTTTTATATTTAAAAATAATTACTAAATAATAATTTTTTGAAAGTAGGAATTACAAAACCTAAAAAATGAGCTAAGTGTTCCGTTAAAATATCTGATACTTCTAAGTGTTCCATTGTAGTAAAAGTTTGGGAAACCATGATCTAAAGAGTTACTAAAAGAAAAATCTTTATAAACGATAATTTATTTTATTATTTTCTAAATCCTTTACATTGTGAAAATTATTTTGAATTTTCTTATTTTCATTTTCTTTTTACAGTTGCATCCAGCATGGGCCACTAGCGACTGTTACATAGCATTATATCTTTAGATCTATCATAATATATATTACAAAAAATGTTTAAGTAACACTTCATGAGTAATCAAAAAGATCTGTTATTTTTACGAAGAAAATTACTTATTTAACTTCAAGTACTGATCCTTAAAGCAACGTTTTCATCTTTTTATCATATATATATATATATATATATATGACAAGATTCGACGTTCCTGAAATCTTTGCTGTTTTTCACAGGTTTAAAATTAGTAGGATCCATTTGAAGAACTCTTCATTTAGAACCTTTCACTTTGGCATCGTTTTAGGTCGCGCCACCTGTACAGCGTTCTTTTTCAAAATCTTTTACTACAGTTACTTTTACCTCCTAAAGAAAGTAACAGAGATAATAACAACCTAAGCTCGGTCTGCTTTTGACTATATTATTATTTAATTTTTAATCACATGTAGACGTACATAATTTATTTCTACTTTTCTTTCACAAATTATTAGCAATATGGAAAGACCTTTTCACATTAAGGCTTTCTTGTAGTTCCTATTTATCTCATGTCACATTTAAATACTTTTGCTATTTTTTCTTTTAAGTAGAATTTAGTATACATTTTTTCAGTTCTTAAAAATGCTTGACTAAATAAATTAAAAAATATATTTTCTTTACTGAGGCGAGTGTCGTTAGTATAAGCTTTACTTTTTGATAAGAACTACTGTGATTTTCTTCAATCCTTAAAATATGTGCTTCCTGAACTTACAACCAAACTTAGTCACGTTAATTACGTAAATAACGTAGGCATTCCCCGATGTATTTATTTAATAAATGATTCTCGGTAGAAAGTATACGACGGAGATTAATTTCGATGAAACTTTGGTTTATATTTTAATCTAATAATGATTCAGTTGAAAAGCGAGAACATATTTTAGTAGAAGAAGTCTTGGAAACCATAATAAATTGCATGAACGGAGTCCTGGAGAAGGTGTTCAATATGAGGATTAATAAAGGGATAACCAAGGAAATGGAGCGTAGTTTGGGAAACAGTGGGATAACAAAGGGTATTAGATTGGGAAGGGATATTTTGACGGAAGTTAAGGAATTCTGCAACTTGGGAAGCGTAATAACTAGTGATGGTAGAAGTATAGTAGACATAAAGAGTAGGATAGCACAGGCAAGGAAGGTTTTCGCGAAAATGAGGGATTTACTTACGGGTAATATAAGTGTGATATTAGGAAATCGTTGCTAAAAATGTTCGTATGGAGTGTGGCGTTATATGGGTGGAAAGAATCACTAACGAGGAAGTTCTAAACAGAATAGGAAAAATGCGAACAATATGGAGGACGTTTACCAAGAGAAGGGATAAATTAATACGCCCTGTTTTAAGACATTGAGGTCATGTAAAATAAGCATTAGAGGAAAGTGTGTAAGTAAGAATAGAACTGGGAGGCCATTGATGGAATATGCTAAGTAGATTAGTGAGGATGTGGGTTGTGCTAGTTATGAGGAAATGAAAATGTTTGCGAAAGATAGGTTAGCATGGAGGGTTGCATCAGACCAGTCTTAGGACTGAATGCCACAACAACAACAACAGGATCTAATATAATCAAATACCAAGGCAATACCTTCATTTTGTAATATAACCTTAATTAATGTGAAAATAATTTTATTATTCTAATAAATATTAAGAGTGTCATGTTGCAATTAAATGTTAAGGACTATTAGTGCCCCAAATTGTATTTTGTCATCTAATTATACCTCAACATACTTTATTTTCATTGAACAGATAAGAATATTAATTTGTTCAAAACAATTCTAAGTATTACAAAGTTGAAATTTGAAATCTCTGCGTGATGCATTGATTTCTAATGGGATTTTCTTTGTAGCTAATTATTTCTCAGAAGAACACATTTAACGATAATTGATGCATATAAAATTCAAACTATGAAAAATTATGATTTCTTTACAAAATTGTTGAAATTGATGAGAAAAATGTCTACTGATTTTAAATAAGAGAATACCACAAAAAACATATTTTAAATAAATTAACAATCTTCACAAAAGTGATAAAAATATTTCAATAACGGTTTGTCCTTAATTTAGGGCCTTATCAGTTGCAAATTGGAATAATTTAGTAATTAGAATGTAATAAATAATTTTGTTCAAGTTACTTGATTATTTTCTGACAAAAATTAATATTATATATATATTTGAGTAAAATTCGAAGGGCATGCTCTAGTATCACTGTGATATCTTATAGTTAGTCTATTTATTTATTGAAAATTTTATATATGTCATACAATAATAACTACAAAAATCCGTTTTTGTTTCTAGAGAAACGTGATGGAGGAAACCTAGGTCCATCGATGCAAGTAACCCAGAATCGTGCCGTAGTCTTGTAGGAAAAGGCAGTGATGTAAGCGCGGGAGTTTTCACTTTTGGGCGCAGCGCGATGCGTGCCCTCGGACCCCGGAGTCCCTTTTCCCCCGAGGGATGGGTGGGATGGCTGAGAAAGCAGAGTTCCGATTCTCGGGCAACTGCAAAGAACCGCAGGGGGGCCAACTTTCAAAGTTTTTGATTTACCTCTCACAATAAGCATTGAGGCAATGTCTTTGGGAATATTGCCAGTCCAGTGATTCCGCGTTATTGCACGAGTCGCCTTTTTTACAGCACGTCTACTTTTACTTCTTTTGTGAAGTGAGCTAACCGGCGGCCGACATCGGTGAAGATGAGTGTCATTAGCTGTTCTCCATTCTCTTCGCACGTCATTAGCTGTCTGCCGTTTACATTGTCGCTTTATCTCTTGCCATTTATAAGAAATGGAATAAGTTTAATCTAATGGAAACAAATAATTTTGCACAATTTTGATTAAAACACACTGTAGATTAATTTTACACGCTTTTACATTTCTTTCATTGATGGAAAGTCGTATGTTTTGATTAAATATCAACTTTCTGGTTATCTTTTCTCGTATTAGCCTCAGGACAACAATAGTAACCAATGGTTTAGTAATAACATTAGTAATTCTTCAGATAATCAATCACTCGTAGTTGACAGGTATAGGTATGTAATCACTATATATAATAACCCTGAGTAACGCTCTGCGTGCAATGCTCGAAATAGCATGGAAACGCTCGGCTTTAGCTTTCTCAAAGAAACCACATTGCAGAGAGTACACTTAAACCAGTTTTCCATCATAACAATTACGTTATATTACATAATGTTTATTAAGTAGTCTAAGTGATTGATGTAGTTCTAATGACTATAGTAAGTTATAGATTTCCATAAATTATAAAAAGAACATATTTATTGTTTTGTTTAAGGAGGTAACCGTAACCGTGCAAACGTGGTACGCGGGAGTTTTGCAAAGGGTTTGGTGATACTAGAAACCTAAACATCAATGCCCGGCCTACCTGATACAGGTTCTGTAGGGTTTCCCCTGCAAATCTCTTAGGTGAGTCACCGGGTAGGATCCTTAAACCAGAGTCGGGGACCCTAGTCAACCCTTTTTAATGGGAGTTGCCCGTTTCAGGATCACCGTCATGTAACCCGTTATCAAAAGATAAACGAAAAGAAACACAGCATATAGAAGACACATAAAGTACTTTTTGGGCAATCTAAATAAATACCAGACATTTGTTTCCATTAAACCTAGCAAATTTTATTCAATAGATTCCTAAGTATTTTAAGTGGAGGATTCGGTAAACACAAGAAGACGCATGGCTAATGTGCTAGTGGCTAGAATCGGGGGTAGACAATCCGTGAATAGAATTATGAATAATGAAGCGGATTTAATGGAGCATCAGGTAGAAGGAAGGAGACGCATGGATAAGGCAGGCAGTTTTGAATTGCACAAACACACTGCGACTGCATCAAGTGTTACTGGGGAATGAAATACTGTAGTGGGCTAATGTTAATGAATTCCCAGGCATCGCCGGGCAACCGACAAAAGTGTGGCTAAATGTTGATGGGTCTGGAGTAAACACACGAGCACTAACTATGAACATATAACTGATGGCCCACTCATAATAAATTAAAGTTACTGGCTATACAGATAATAATGATAGAAATCTACCGAAAGATACCGTTTAACAAGCTATATTTTAACATTAAAATCAATTTTTTTGTGTCTAAAAAGACCGAAGAGAATATATATGTCAAGTGTGATGTAGTATTTTAATTTAACAAACATTTTATTTAATGATATTTTTAACTTCTACTGTCAGCTATGAGCTTATTTAAAGCAATTAATTAAAGATATTAACCTAAAAGAAATTTATATGCGTAACGGATATTGAGTGTTTCAATATTCGCACCTAAGGAAAAAATCACGGTTGCTTCACCAGAGAAAAATAGATAAATTTAAGGGAAATTATGTTTGACGTGTTGACGTAAGTATTCATTCGCCCACCCTTCGGACTCTTTTATGACAACAAAATTTCTTCAACGCTTTATGCAAAATTAATTTTCAAATAATAGATGGCCGCTTATATAATGTCATTTATTGAGTGCGATCTGATAAATAAATATATTTAGCAATAAATTTATGATTGAGTGATAAGGGATTCAGAGCTAAATACATTTGCAACTTGCACGATAAGTTAACAGATGTTGTGACGAACTCTATTAACAACCCTCGCCCAAGTAAAGATTGCGGTTAACCTGAAAGCCACCCTCTGCTTTATGCTGCGTTCTCCCTACCCTAGCGCCTGTCAACACCCTACAGGTGGCTGAGCTGAAGTACTGCCCACAAGGAAGGAAGGAAGGTGATGAAGAATAATGCGCACGAGCGCACACAACCACGACTCCCAGGAAAGAGCTTTCAATAGACTACAGCTTAACAATGTGCTGAAGGGATGAAACACACAAAACTCCAATGTATTTCACAAATACAATAAATTAAATATGGGTTATATGTTACAATTTTTTATATAAAAGCATGGTTCATAACTTACAAATTTAGCAATTCATGCCACTTACGTCTTGACTCCCTCAGCCGAAAAAATTATTCAATATATTGAAGTATTTACGTGTGACGAATTTGGTGTCGCTGACCATCTGCGACAGTTACGGCAGAAATTATGCGGTAACAATGAGTGCTTTCAGCAGTTAAATTTTAACAATGGAAAAGAATATTAAAAAGTTCAACTATTATAACAAAAGAGTATCGTAAATCTTGTTTAAATTATTCGTATCATTTTTTATATTGAGTGCTTGAGGTTTTCACCTGATATTTAAATTATTTATTGATTTGATGTCAAGTTGTCACATGGCAAATTCAATACTGAAAAACAAAAAAATTAGGTTCCAATGTTGCTTTATTGAATTATTATCCAATCAATTTCATCAACAAAATCAGGCATTCTCATAATAATATATCTGCTAAAAAATTAATAGCAGAATAATGAGTTTAATAATTTTACCTTAGATAGGTAACATACAATACGAACTAATGGACTTGTTTCATAATTATGATGTAAGTGTTGTTTTTAAATCAATAAATAATTCAAATTTCGTTCAAAATATTTAAGACAAAATTTACTGTACGGAAAGACATAATGTTATATACAAAATTAATTGTTTAGAATTTAATGCAATTTATATTGGACAAAAGAAAAGAGTTTTAAAAACTCGCATTAAAGAATATAAAAACAACATTCAAAAGTACACAGTTGTGTCCAAACATACGACTTAAGAATCATAATTTCGATTGGCAAAATGTGGAAATTTTAGATGACGAAAATAATTACTTCTCAAGAATTATGAATCAAATGTCAGGTGCAACCCTCATGCACTCAATGTAAAAATTAATATGTATAATTTGAACAAGATTTACGATCCTCGTTTGTTATAATAGTTGAACATTTTAATATTATTTTCCATTGTTAAAATTTAACTGCCGAAAGCACTCATTGTTACCACATTATTTCGGCCGTAACCGTCGCAGGCGATGGTCAGCGACACCAATTTTTTTTTGGGGGTGGGGGTGTAAACAGACTACATGAGGGTGATCCTGAAACAGGCAACTCCCCTTTAATAGCATAGGGAGGGAATTGAAAAGGGGGGATGCGGAAGGTAGAGCAAGATAGCCAAGGGTTCACAGGTAAATACTTTAATACATTTAATACTTTTTTTCGCCTGTGAAGTTAAGAAGCAAATGACATGGATTGCTTACTTTGCAAGTTTTGAACCATGTTTTTATACATAAAAAATTGTAACTTATATTTAATTTATTGTGTAATATTATGGTTGTAATGTGGCCGAGGAAGTCTCAAAAGGAGACAAAACATCGTATTTATGTTAATTAAGTAGTAATAAACTGATATGCTGACGTATTTGCCGTATTTTTATTTATTGGAAACTTAAAGTCAGGAAACTATGTTTGAATTCACTGAGATTTGTTGTTAAATCAGTATTAATACATGAAACAAACTTTCTACCCCCTTTTAAGCATATTGGGCGCACGGAGGAGTTTGCGATTTGGTATAGTTGAAGTCCACATGGCAAAAGAGCGCAGAAAGATAAAATTGATTTATTATGTATTGTAAATGCATTAAATTAAATAGGAAATTCATTGTTTACGTTCTTACTGAATGTCAAACAGATAAAAGTGTCTGGTCAAACAATCGCACAGAGTACAGATATCGCTGAAGTATTACAAGTACATTAAACTAAATGAAATGAAACGTCCATATATTCTATATTTGTTCTTTATATATAATGAAAAACAGCTTGATCAATATTCATTTGTTGTAAAAAAACAAACTGTGTAGGGGCAATGTGAATTGAATTACTTTCGCCCATTTATTATTGGTGGTTTTTAAAAAATGAATACATCGACATTGATCATTGATGGGTCGGAGTAACAAACAAAGAAAACTTAAAAATGTAATGAATTACTGTCGAATCTCGTCCAACCACTGGAGCCCAGTATTCGTGATCATGACGACACAAATAGCCAAGGTCATGTTAAGATTCGAACCCGGGAACTCTGTGTTGTGAAGCAGCGACGCTATACAGTATTCCACAGGTGTTCGGCACTGGAATACTACTTATTAGTAATTTCAAATAGGTAAACGCGTGATTTGTCTACATTAAGGCTATAAGAAAGAGATCCAGGCTTCGAATCCTAGAAAATTACACTATTTAAAATTAACAATTAAATAATAAAATAACCATACATATAAATGAATATTAGGCATTAGAAATAAATATAACACCATAAAGAGTAAATAACATTTTACAAACAAATAAATTTTTTTTATTAGAGTCCAATTCGTCCACATACTGGGGACTTCGTCAAGAAAGAAGTCGACTTATGTCTGTTCTGAATCCATTAATATTGGTGGATTCTTCATTTATATTAAGGAGAAATATTTGTTGTAATCATATCTTAAATCATAGCCTTATGGCTAATTACGACAACCTGATGACGAACACATGTTCCGCAGAAGTTTAAATCAGGTAAATGTTAAATCTCTCTATGTAAATTATAAAGTTACTCTCACAGCATGTTTCAGTCGTTGTAATGGTATTATATTATTTCCAGATGATTATAACTAAATGAGTCGAAGGTTAATGAAGTAGTAAATGGACGAACCCTTAAAAATAAAGTACAAAATTTTTTATTGTTAATGACGTTGTGGTAAATTATTATTTCTATTCAATATTTATTCAAACTCCTTGCTTCTCTATAAAATTTACTTTACAGATTATTAAGTATTGTACATTGAAAAAATATTACGTAAATTATCCTGTGAACATTGAAACAGCCAATGTCAGAAAGCCACTGTATTATTCAACTCATGACATAAATATTTTACATCATTTCGACAACAATCAATAGTGATTCGTAATTTTGTGGTAGTGATTCAGCAAAGATATTTAGGTTGTAATTGTCAATAGACGCAATCCATGTCGTAATTTTTTTCACCTTTGGACCTCTATTTATTTTGTTAATATGTATGCATTTAACACCAGAAGTAAATTTATTGTGTACGTTTCTAACTGACGAAGTTTAAAATTTTTAAACGAAACGTTGTAACGTATTTATTTAATGTGTTGAATAATACAGTAATTTTCTGGTGTAGTGACTCTTTTCGTATTTATTTGCTAATTTTATAAATATTAGATTATTTTTAATATCAGATTACGTAATTTTCCTGTTAATAAATTTGTTTCCAACGGAAAATTGGCAGAATACAGTCGTTTGTATCAAAACATTTTACGAATTTTAACCACAGTAACAGGTGAGATAACATTAGGATTTGTAACAAACCAGGACTTTAGATTCATTTCTAAATTTTTTGTTGCATTAAACAAGTAGGCAATCAGTGTAAAAAGTCATTTACGTAAGCCAAATTAAATCTATGAGTGGTTTTTATTATATTAAGCTCTTAGAAAGGTAAAGCTTGCATCTATGACAGAAAAATTGGAATATTTATGCGTTTTGTGTAAATGGCTTTACAGGCTGGAATCTACACAGATAAGGATAACAAATCATTTAAATATACAGTATAACCTTAGTATGCCGCCGAT
This sequence comes from Eucriotettix oculatus, assembly GCA_034510155.1. Classification (NCBI taxonomy): domain Eukaryota; kingdom Metazoa; phylum Arthropoda; class Insecta; order Orthoptera; family Tetrigidae; genus Eucriotettix; species Eucriotettix oculatus. The sequence goes on along the minus strand of CM067376.1, from coordinate 198,832,453 downwards.
AAAAATTTAAATGACATGAATTTTTAACAAAGTGCCAAACGTATAAAATACGTGTGTGCCATTATGCAATACTCAATTTTTTTTTCATATTCTTATTACTGAATGAGACGTAATCCACAATTTCAGCATGTAATTAAAAACATCCATTAGCCAATTAAATATTTGTGGATGTTATTGAAATTATTTTACCCGAGAACCTTTCTGCCTGCAATGTCGAATTAGCACGTCCTATAAATTTTACCCGAAAAGGGAGTTTCTTTAACAAATTGTTATTAATGAATTTGTTATTGTAGTGTTCAGTCCTAAGACTGGACTGATACAACCCTCCATGCTAACGTATCTTGCGCAAGCCTTTCATTTCCTTATAACTAGCACAACCCACATCCTCACTAATCTTCTTAGCGTATTCCATCCTTTGTCTCCCTCGTCTGTTCTTACACCACACACTTCCCTCTAATGCTAATTTTACAAGCCCCTCGCGTCTTAAAACGTGGCCTATTAATCTATCCCTTCTTAGCAATGTCCTCCATATTGTTCGCTTTTCTCCTATTCTGTTTAGAACTACCTCGTTTGTGATTGTATCCAACCATCTGATATTCAGCATTTGCCTGTAGCAACACATTTCAAAGGCTTCTGTTCTTTTCCTTTCCCCAACTTCTCTATCGTTCACGTTTCGCACCCATATAACGCCACGCTCCATACGAACATTTTTAGCAACGATTTCCTAATATTATATTACCCGTAAGTAAATTCCTTTTCGCGAAAGCCTTCCTTGCCTGTGCTATCCTACTCTTTATGTCTACTATACTTCTACCATCCCTAGTTATTACGCTTCCGGAGTAGCAGAATTCCTTAACATCTGTCAAAATATCCCTTCCCAATCTAACAGCCTTTTCTTATTCCACTGTTTCCCATATTACACTCCATTACCTTGGTTTTGCCTCTATTAATCTTCATATTGAACTCTTTCTCCAGGACTTAAATTAATGAATTTAAGTTGCTAAATTTTCAGTAATGAATTACCTGAACTACGATGTATTTTAATATGAATATGATTTCATATGTTTCGTTTCGGTATACGCTCAATTTTATTATAATCGTTGTTGTCATGGAGAGGAGCACTTCCAATCCTTGCATTTGGCAGTCTGTAGTGGCAAAGTGGTGGTCACGTTTCAGAGGAAACATAGCTTTCACAATAGTTGCTGAGCATCCTCCTCTCGAATACCTGGCGTTTTCCCAGCATTACGGAGACAGTAGCCATCATGAATGCAGTTAATGACTCCCGGTGTTTGCCTACCGTTGCATAACAATCGGAGTTCCAGGTCTCCGTCCGTTTTCCAAAGCGCGACACAAAGAAGCTGGTCGCCTCCCGGCCGTGTGAACTGCTCCGGACCTGAACCCGCCCCCCGCCCTCCGCCCCCGCCCCCCGCGGGGCAGCGTGACTGAGTGGACAACTCTAAATCTTCCCTCCCGCTGCTGGTGTTGTCCAAACTGACAGTCAAAACAGTTGCTAATCCGTCACCATAAACATGTCGCTTGTCACCGACACCGAGCGACAATGAGCTCCATTCGTCAGCAAGCGTCACGCCGTCTTAACGGAGCCCGGTTCGAATATCGGCCATGGCAAAACGGCTCCCAGAATACACAAACCGTTCAGAATCACGGTTCGTTAGCTTTAATGCAGGGCTGTTACGTTCATTTGAAAGGAAAATAATTATCTTTTTAAAGATAAATTTTGGAACAAAAGAATGCGCAGTTAGCTGCTGTCATTTTGCAGATGTTTAAGAATAAAGCGTTTGCACGCCTACAGAATAAATAAAGGTTTACGAGTTTTTCACATGACACTGACTTTTAAATTCCACATACCGATACATTTAAAGTCGCGTAAACAACAACTGGTTATAAGCGACTGTACATTAAAGCATTTTACATATGATTTCACTATATAAATTTATTAAGAACTTAACAATACCTTCTTAATATTCTGAGGAGTAATCCATCTCGTTGAGGCTTTCAGATATGTTCTCCCTATCTTGTTGGAATTATGTTTTATGGTAATGATGGTGTTGCATTGGGAACAGAAGGGGAGCGGATCCTTAGTTATTAGGTGAAGGTGGGTAATTTTGGAGTGATCGGTGACCCTTGTGAGAGTTATTTGATCCCTTCTATTTGAGAAGGTATTGATTTTTATGGACTTGAAGGTGGCTGACTGTGGGTTGTAGTTAACGAATTTAATTTCTTTCCAGTTGGTTCACCCAGTGCTGTTGAAGTTTGATTTGTGTCTAGTTTCCGCATATGACGGATGGTATTTATTTCCCTTGCTGTTCTATTGTCAGAGTTTGGTGCCGTTTTTGGCTTGTTGATCTTCAACGACGTTTCCAACGAAGGCATCCAGTTTCGGCTATTCAAAACATTTAGATTTCTATAATACCCTCAATATGTATTGGTATTAATAATATTATTGTTACTAACTACAGTAATCAAGACGGCTATATAAACAATTATTTTCCAAGTGCCGCTTTGGTAACTAGTATAAACAATTATATTATTCAATTTCCGGAATGTATAGATTTGTTACTATTATTACATATTTTGTATCTGGCCAGTGGATTTGTATGCTCCATGAATGAACGACTTCTTACATTCTAATCAATTTTGTGCGTGTTCTTGCAACTGACAAATATAGATCCTACATTACCAACTTTTCGGAAACATTTCTATAATCTCATTTCATCACGTTAAGGTTTTAGTGAGGTTGGCGCCAGGCAAATTACTAGAAGTGATTATAATTTGAGACAAGCATCCTCAAAAATAACTTTGCGTATTAAAACGAATAAAATTTGTTTATCTGAAATAGGCCTCCAGAAATCACAATTTTGTAGTGGACTCTACAAATATGATATGACTTGGTTAATTCTGTTAAGCCAAGGCGTAACAATATATCCAAAGACGTGTCAGAAAAGAATACAAATGAATATCAGAACAATAAGAAGAATCACTTAAATCATAAGCACTCGTTTATCTGTCGACGTTCCTCATCCTGGTTATTTGCTTCCGTATGATGAATTATTACTATCACAGGGTCATTAAAATTAATAAAACATTTTAAGACATTTTACGGAAACTTTATTTATTTGATTTGGAAAGAGAAAAACGTTTCAATACATACAGGCGTACGCTATATGCTTTTAGGGATAAAATTTTGGAATAACTTGGTTAGCTTTTTATTTTTGTTTACTTTCCTTTTTCTTCGTTTACTTTTCACATTAAATATTTCCTGTGCAGAATAAAACCTGAGACACTAAACAAATAAAGTTTCTGTAAAATATCATAAATTGTTTTATTAACTCATAACACACGTATAATAAAAATTATTAATCTATACTAATATAATAAAACATTTTCGTTGCTTATGTCTCCATTCCTACTATATTGGCGTTTAATTTGTTTTTCATAGTACAAAGGCTTGTGGAAATACTAATATCTTCAGTTTGCGTTACATAATCAGAATAATTTCTTTTTTTTCATAAATTTCAGGAAAAATGTTTGTTTTTATTTTTTATATATTGGTATTGACATTTTTTATTTGCAATTTGTGTTACTGACCAATAACGTTTAATGTTTAATATTCTTTAAAATAAATGTTTAAAAATCATATGGATTGTTTACATTTTCAACCTTAGAAATAAAAACAGTTTTAATTAAAATTAAGTTTTGTACACGAAAGTAAATGTCAATATTTCATTTCAAGTAAAATATTAAATAATAATTCAGGAATAAATTTACAAAGTATTGTATTATATGTGCCTAATGGTTTTAGTTCAATTAATTTCATATTAATCTATATAAATCTATTAAAAATAGAAATCACAAACGAATTAATTATTTTATTATTATTATTTAACTTCGTTTAATTTAAATTGTTACGACTTTCTTTAGGAACGCCATCGGTTCCTTTTTAAACTATGCGAAAACTGGATTGGCATGTAAAATGAAAGTCATATTTTGCTATAACAGGTATACTAGTGTAGATCGAACGACTAATCAGGTCGGAAAAATTTGCGCGCTTTCTACAGGGATAAATATAAATATAATTTTTTACCAAACTTAATAAAAATGATTCTATGAAACAAGGTATTTAGAATTAATTTGAATGATCTGGAAACACTAAATAATAACTATAGTTTATTTTATCTTTCTAGCCTCATTTTATGAATACTGACTTATTAATTATCAGGTACGCGGAAAAGAATTTGTCGAATGGAAAATCATTCGGCACGTGGAACACAGAAATGGTTCATTGAGCATACCGATAAGTTCCGCTTGCTATAACGGTCACCGCAAATCCCACATCTTTGACTGATACAACAGTTTGTGGTAACGCAGAAAGCGCTGCTTTCTTTGAAATGAACGGTTCTAGTGGTGTGACGACAGGCATCCAATCATAAGTACGTGATGTCCGGATGCTGCACGTTAATGAAACAGAAAGTATACGAAGCAGCTCTGAAACTTTTGTTTATTAACAATAGATCTTACCATGCGTTTCAAAATCAATAACACCTTTAATTTTTTTGTAATTAATGAAACCACAGTAAATACCCAGGAGTACGTACAAATATTTAGAGTTCCTATGACTTCCTTTTCAATTGCTTTCTTGCAGTTGTATAAGATGCTATCCAAAATTTTAAAATTCTGAGTAATAAAAAATTATATTTTACTCTAATTCTAAATTAATTTTAGAAACTTTCTTCACTTCCTTCATTACTATTTTGCTTCAATAAAATTTAAGTTTCCTGTATTTCTTACACGTTTATGAAATTTGTATATTGTCCGAGAAACTAAATTTACAATAAAATTATTGTACTAGTGTTTATCACGACAAACGAATTCAGATACAAAGGCGACAAATAAATTATCAGTATATATTTTTATTACATTTGGTATCTTTCAACATTTACTGTCACATTAATCTTATTTATGGAAACATCATTGCTGGCAAAGGGGTATAGAGCCGGAGTACAGAAAAGTAGACTCGAGTTCCAGTCCCACCCGACGCATTTTTATTTGTTTACTTTATTTACATTGTTTGCCTTTACTTTCTAGTATTTTTTGTTTCGAGAATGTTCTGCTTCTGGAATATTCCATGTATGTATAAATGGGACTGGATTCCAAAGCTTTACGAGCTTTGTACAGCACTTAGCCGTTGAATAAACGCATATACCTCTATGTGTTAGTGTTATTGAATCTCACGATCCCTCAGAAACGTGACAATTTATATATATATACATATAAATATAATATATAATACTACCTTGGACATAACATAAATTTTGTTTTTTAATGATAAAACGTTATCGTATGTACAAGCGCCAATCTGAAGCAATATTAGTATATTCAAAACAACAGTTTCATCTCCGAACAGATCTACTCCATCCACATTCTCAACAACGTTATTTGGTACCTATAGGCAGTGGAAGGATCTCTAAATTTCATATATCATTGATTTATTTTATCTACAGTCGCATCAACAAAGTAATCATTAGCGACTAATACAAAATACAATTACCAATACATTTTGATCTTTAAATTAACAATTTTATACAATTTAACTTGATATTTATGTTTCTAATGTAAAAATTTATATAAACATGTTGATATATAATAATAGTTTACAATTTATGATACAATTCCGTTTTTTAAGGGCTTGATTAAATTTTCTTGTGCATAAATCATTGATCTATTATATAAATTGACATTATAAATAAATGTAACAATATATGTCTATTCATATATTACAATATTAGTTACATAATTTCAGAAATATGTTTATTGCTAATTAGTAAATTCTTACTTCCGCATGTTGTGTTTCCATATCGTCCCTTCGCTTTTGTAATTTTTTAGTCTTACGTCGATTACAACTCTGCATACAAATATTGCTCGACATTCTTTTCTGAATTTCTGTTTATTAAATAGGTTAATTCAGTAATCATTATAAACCGTTATATACTACGTATACTTAATAGTTTCTTTTACACTTAATTCCATACTAGCTACGTGCCTAGCATTGCCCGGGTATTTATATTTGCACGTCACAGTATTGAAACAGCAGTAATATTTTGGTTAACCTGTTATTATATTATATTATGTAAGTGGGATATCTGGAGAGATCACCACTAACTACCAAAATGTCACGGTAATGAAATGTATAGTAGGAACGTTGATCGACGTTCGGTATATAAATACAGATGCGCACAGCCCTTGCCTCACCTATAGGTGAAACACCGGGTAGGATCCTTACACTATAGACTAGGGGCCCTAGTCAACCCTGGGCTACCTTGCTCTACCTTCCACATCCCCCCTTTTCAAGTCCCTTCCTATGCTATTAAAGGGGAGTTGCCTGCTTCAGGATCACCCTCATGCAGCCTGTTACCCCAAAAGAAACCTTGGCGCCTGAGTGATGAACTGATGGGAAATGAGTGAGAGCCAGGTGGAGGCTGACTTCCTCCTTCCTGGTTTTCCTCTTTCCCTCCCCCTTGGTCCATGGCCAAGGAAATTAATTTAAGACTCCTGCTGGCTGAGACGACCTTGAGCACTTTGAGAGGTGTATGTACGGGGTCAAAGACCTTCGACATATGGTACGAGTTGTCCGCTGATCCCATTTGACCAGTCGGTCAACTGCCTCTCAATACTGATCTAGGCATGGTGGCGGATTTGTTACGTTCCCACAACAATCCAGTCTCCCATCACCCGCAGGGAGTGTGAGTAGTACAAGTAGAAAACGCTCGATCTACTTGATGAAGGTTTTTCTTGGGGTTTCCCTGCACCACTTTTAGGTGTAAAACGAGGTAGGATCCTTAAATTACAGTCCGGGAGGGATAGTCAACTCCTGGCTATCTTGATTGAACTTTTGATATCCACCATTTTCAATTACCTTCTGATTATATTATAGGGATTTGCCAGATTCTGGTTCATCCTCATGTCTGTTACACAAAACAAGTATTCATTGCATTTTATTTATATAAATTAATCCCATTAAATCTATTTCATGTACAAGAATAGAAATCACTATTGAATTGACGACTGCATTATTATTTAGTTTCATTTTCTTTTAACTATTAACACTTTCTTCAGGAATGCCATTGGTTTTCATTAAACTATACGATGACATTTAATGACTTCTGCATTGCAAGTGAAGAAGTAGGATAATTAAAAAAACAGCATAAATTCAAACAATCGTGATAAATGAAATAAATAAAACATGGACCTGGGCGTAAGACGGGTTTTTCTCAAACTAGGGGAAGCAAGCACTCCATTACTGTCTTTGCCCCAGGGTTATATAGGAGCCAAATTCGGCCAATGGCTTTGTGTAGGATCCCACCCAATAATAATGAAATAGAAATTCAGGAATTCTATATAAAATCATTTTAGAACATGTATTTGACGCCGAGCAATCCCGGTCATTATGTCGTAACTTGCAGTAAGCATGTTCAGACTCAAAACGAGACGTAATAATACTTTCCTATACTATCTCTCTGGCGGAAGTGCTATGCAGTTTTATAGCAGCATTCTCGACGTCTGATTTTTGCTGGTTGCGGTCAGCGAGATGCCTGAAGCAATAGTTGTGGGTGAGAGGCGGCAGGCGGTCTGTGGAAAGAAGCAGCGGGTGTCGTAACGAGGCCATGTCACCGGTACAGGTACATGTGCAAAAACCAGAGACAAGTACTGGTAAGGAACAGTTCACTTTACATCTCTGAAGCCAGAGCGCATTGATCCCGTGGATCTTTTAATTTATTTTCCATCCTTTCTTCCCCTTCTGCGACTACAGGATTCGATGATAAAATGGACTTGCAGTCACACTAAAACGATTTCTCTAATGATGCAACGCACTAGATTCAGTCAATAGTTAATACTAAAAATCAAGTAAATGAAATATTAAGAATACTATTTCCGTTCCTAGCGGGTACTTATACTCCAGTTACGTTGCCATAAAGAAAGGAAAGTAAATTATATAGGTGATAAGTTCAAAATTTTCGGGTCCAATGTGATCTCGTCATTATGAGAAACTGAGAATTAAGATTAATGAAAACCACAGAAAATGTAATAATCAAAACCGAAATAAGTCTAAACATGAATATGTTTATTGGTGGGCACAGACGTATAAATCGTAGTGGTGACAGACGACGCGTCACGATAGTAAATTTAAGTAAAGACTACTCTACTGATTCGCGAATATGGTTGTCTGTGATGACGTATAGACATGATATTGCAAAAAATAATTCTGTATCACATGCATAGCTAGAAAGGCCAACAATAAAAATCAAAGTAACGCTTTTATGGTATGATGTTGTCTACTAAACTTAAAACAATTTTTGTGAAACGAAAATATGTTTTGATACCCTTCTTGGAATAATACATATACAAATAAATAAAATTGAAGTGTCTTCCTGCCTGCCCGTCTGTATGTTTGTTCCGAATAGGTTTCTAAGCGGCTCAACGGATTTCAATGAATATTTGAGGTTTTAAAACCAGGAGATTTAACTTAAATATTCGTACATATTCCATTTCAATATATTTCGGGAGATATTAATATTATATATATTATATTTATTTCACGCTCATTAAAGTCTCCAAAGTTTATGCGGGTTGCCTATACTCTTGATCTGTTCCGAAGCGCTCCATCTATTGTAGAAGTAGGATTCGCGCCGTTATTAACCTATTGTTGGCAGGGAACTAACTTCCTGAGAAATAATAACCTTCTTTGGATCGTCGCTACGATGTATACGTAAATTGGTTTTATTTGTCTCGTCAAGTAAATTTTAATATTTAGTAATTGCTCATTTTCATTTGCTCCGTAACGTATGACAGTGGGACATGTTCAAAACCAACTGTGGGTGTATCATAAATAGATGCTACCATACCTTTTATGTATTCAATGACTTCAACTTAATCAAAATTCTATTTTAGGGTAAAATAAAAACTATTTCTGCGTGAACAAAGTCGCGGGGGTTAGCTAGGTATTACATATTTAAGGTCATGTAATATAAAAATACCTAATTTATAGATTAGAATCACTGATAATATTTCAGAAACTGAAAATTGTTACGTTTAGACCTGACTAAGTCGTTTTAATAATGTTATTATAATCACCCAACATTAATGTATGTAAATAATATAATTGTAAAATATGACAAAAACAACTTTGAATTACGTCACACAAGGTAGTTGAAGTTCCAGGCAGAATATTTTAGGAATAAAACTACACGAATAATTTATAGGTCGGAATCATATGATTTTTCAGTTAGATTGCTGTCCGGTTTGCTGAGTGATGGAGGAATACAATTATATGTTCCAATAACAACATAAATATAATTTAGAAACTTGACTGTATTTTAACTTCATACGATATCTTCTTTGAGTTCATAAATGCGAATCTCTTCACTTATACTTAACTTATGACCATCTATAGTTTCAGTTTATAGTTGTATTTTTTATAATAAGTTGTATGTAAATATGTCCTTAAGTATATTACATTTTTTGGGGTAACTGGCTACATGAAGGTGATCCTAGCATAGGAAAGGAATTGAAGAGGGGGAGATGCGGAAGGTAGAGCAAGGTAGCCAAGGGTTGACTAGGGCTCCCGGGCTATATTTTATGGATAAAGAGATGCAAGGAAAACCCTAGAAAACCTGCAACAGGTAGGTCGGGCATTGGGTACTATTCTTACGCCCTTCCGAATGACGGGAGACGAGTTTCTATGGGATCGCAGGATTACCTTCTCCGTGGCTGCGCCAGTTTTAGGAGGCAGTTGGCCCATAACTCTTGCCTTATGCCCAAGGTCCTCGACCCCAGTACTTATACCTCCTAAAATAGGTGAAGGTGTCTCGGAATGTGAAAACTTTGATAAAAAAAAACCAGAGATTCCCGACATAATCAGGTGAGCCCCGCAGTCACTATGGGGGAAATGCCTGCGAGAGACACTCTCACAGGCACTTCATCCTGTCGAAAGCACCAGTTCTCGTCCGGGCTAATATATATATATAAACATTTATTTTTTTGAGTTAACAGACTACATGAGGGTGATCCTGAAACAGGCAACTCCCCTTTAATAATATAGGAAGGGAATTGAAAAGGGTGGATGCGGAAGGTAGACCAAGGTAGCCAAGGGTTGACTAGGGCCCCCGGGCTGTGGTTCAAAGATCCTACCCTATGTTTCACCTAAAGATATGCAGGGAAAACCCTAGAAAACCTGCATAAGGTAGGTCGGACAATGACTGGAGACAAGTTTTTTTTTGGTTAACAGCCTACATGAGGATGATCCTGAAACAGGCAACTCCCCTTTAATAGCATAGGAAGGGAATAGTATTTTCGTTCACTATTTCTACGTCTTAGCAACCGTAAACAACAATGAGTAAATCTATTAGTAACGTCCGTCGAAAGAAATAATTTAATGCGGTTGTTTTTCCACTTTCTCTCCTCAGAACAACGGCGCCACGTAATCTTCTTAACAATTAGAATGCGGTGTTATTCTATTTTTTCAGAATTGTCAGATATATTGAAAAATTCTTTGGCCCGCTCCGATTTTTTATTTCCACGGTAGAACTCATGTTTGACAAATATTATGATTTTTTGTGAGGCAAGGATGCGATCTATTTATCTAGTATTCCATTTACAGAATAAAATTTAAAAATGAACTTAGTTTTAAATAATTTACTTTCTTATATGGAAAAAATCAATACTTTATCGGAAATTCCATTGGAAAAGTACACTCTTAATCAATAATAAAGTATGTTAATACATATGCAGATTTTCGGACTGCGTATCAATTGAGTATCACATTACGTTTCACAACTTGTTAAAATCAAAAATCGTACGATCTTAACAATGTTTTATATTAAATCTGATATTACTGTAATTAACGGACCAACCCTTAGCACGTAAAATTAATTATTAAGCTAACTTATTTGAATTTTATATCATTATCCTCGCATTTGTTCACGTCGCGTCGCCTGGGTTGTGTCGTGTGTCACTGAAAGACTCCAACAAGGTTTGCAGAAACTACATGCGATATATATTTTATCATCTAATTTTGTCATTTTTTTACTACTTCATTATATATTTCTTAATAATTTACATGGAAGAATGTAAGGATTTCTATGTTTGGAAATTGAAAGACGTAAAGGCTCTACAACGGGAAACGTTCTACCAAAAAATAATAATCTTTACGGAGATTGAAAATAATATGATATTTCATCATCCGGGAATAAAATAACCGACCATTTTTTCAAATTTAAATTGAAACATGTTATTCATAATTACTCCTGTTAAACACAGTTTCGTTAACGCAAGCGATCAAACAATACCAGTAATTTATTTGTCGGAATATGTGTTAGTTTTCAATTAGCGGTGGCAGCTAACAAAATGTATTCGTTCTTATCACAGTACCATTGCAGCTATGTGTAAAACTATTAAAACGTCAGATCTTGTCCAAGCTACAACAAGGAAGAAAGTGCCGCCCCAGTTACAAGAAAAGCGCGCTTCCTAGAATCGCAAAGGCGAGAGGCACCTTCCCACGGACTTAGGCAAACAGCGATCAAAAGACCGGTCACGCCTAGTCTAATTTATTCACTGCGCTGATTGCAGAAGCCAGAAAAAGCCGAGACCAAACCGAGAGCAGGCGCTAATGAGCTGCTGACAGCTTCACCGAGGCGACTATTAGCAAATTCACAAACTCCGATCACATAATATCCACCCAATATTTCGAGTTTCAGGGTGCACAAACATACAAGGATATGGGAAAAGTGCTGGAAATTAAGTTATGGAACTATAGGCCTATATTTGAATTGATAGCGGCTATAAATTGACATTGAAACTAAGTAATGAACGGAAATTAAATCCGATTGCTTTAAAATAAATTTCACAAATAAATAAATAATAATTGTGACTAAAATATTGTTTTCCTGTATATAAAATAAGATCTTATAACGTATCCTTGATATAATATTAATAACAAGAAACTGTAGCTTAGAAGCATCAAGTAAAGTCCAACAATAATTTTTACTGATTGAAGCGAATGACAATATGACAAATAACTGCGACAGAAAAGTTATTTTTTGTCGTATACCACAGTCGATATTTTCAAAAAACCGCTTCAATGATAACAAATTACGATTAATTCTCCAATATTTTAATCTCTTTCAAATAAATGGTAAAAACGACCACATGCAAGGTGGCAACTTTTAAATTTCTACCAGCTGACAATTATATCGTTCTCAAATCTAGGTCACCTGTGTGTGGTAGGGTCTTTCCAATTCGCCACCGGTAATTTTATTATACCCGCTGCTGTGGCATTCCAACTTAACGTTTCTTATCTTCGCCAATTATTATTATTAATTTGGGATCAGTTATTTGCATCGCAAAATAATTATTATTGGATTTCTCATTTCTTTTATAGTATTCAACTTGGTTCTGTGTGAACTGCAATAACCAACGTTTCACCTTGTTTTAAGCTATACTAATATTCAGATATGCTCATCAAATTCTACCAATATATACCATTATATCATACGATTATTATTATGTCCACTCAGCGCGGCGTTCATATTCACCTCACAACACATATCTGATGGACTATCAAGCATTCGAATTTCAGTAATCTATTATTTAGTGCTGTTATCAATATGGCCTGGGAAGTTATTTCACCGCTTACAATCAGTTCGACGCCAACGTATTTGTTACTCGGGTGTGTGTGTTGTCCATTCCAAAAAGCATAGAATAGGGGAACTCGGTGCGGAACGGGATACCCTACTTTTTTTACTGTATAGTGCTGAAGTTTAATAAATAGGGATGGAGCATGGTCACTGGGCAAGGAAGAAATCCCGGCAGCCATCTTGATGAGGTTATAAATGCACCTTGAGAATGAGCTTTTGTTTAGGCGTCTTACATCTGGGAAATTGTAATTTTTGCAGCATTTCGAAAGAAGGAAAGCTACAAAACTGCTCGCTTTTAACTCTTTATTGGTATATATTCATAAAATAGCTATATTTAGCTGAATATAAAGTATTTATTATATTTAAATCTGTTGTATTAAGGTTCAGTGGAAAACCTTAAACTAAAACTTGCGTGCTGGGCGGAATGGAATACTACTGTATGAGATGAAATGTTATATCTTTCTCAAGAAAAAAGGAAAACCTTACAGACACACCTGATAAGAATGAGTTACAGGATGCTGTGCCCGAATAGAATAGATAAAGAAAGAAAAGGGTCGAGGAAAAAGGGCAAATGCAAGCAAAAGACTGAGGAATTACATTAAAATCTCTTTGCGAAAGGAAAAATTGATAAAGCAATCAACCGTACACAAAAAGTATGAAAACGAAAAGACAGAAAGAATTAATATTTTTCTTAATTCAAATTTAATTGTATTGTATAAATTTTAATTACCAAACAACATCGAAAATCTAATTTCGTTGTTTTTAGTTGTATTAAATGGTAGAATAAACTAATGTTTTATGCCTTTATGAAGCGATTTTTTTTAGAAAATTTTAGTAAAATTATTAAACAGTAAGTGTCCCATTACGCCCCGACTTCCAGTATATGTATTATATGCTATTTTGGTCCTTCCTGACCAACTATAATCTGTAAAATATGCCCGAATTTTGCCTCAAAAAATGTCAACACAAAGTTAAATTAGGTCGTAGAAAGCTTAACATTGTTCTCAAACTCATTCATCTATTATATTGAAGAATATATTTTTACGTTTCCAGTATTCCAGTTGTATGCTACCCCGTTAGGTATAATGGTACTTCATGTATTTCTTGAATTAGTAGGGTTAATAATCGAACTACAAAAATAACATCTACGATACGTCAATGCCATCCATCATAATACTGTTCGTGTAAAAATACATCTTTGATGGTCCGTACGATCAAAAATTATTACAGACAACAAACTGACTGCTACAAACTGTTTCAGATTATTTAGTAAATATGTAACCCTCTATTATATATACCCTAACGTATTTACTGTAAGTCATTATTTCAAAATGAAAAACACGAGAGCTTTCGACCCCAGGTCACAATCATTCAAGACTTGTAGTATGATGATATGCCTACGACATTGACAGTAGACGTGAACTATTAATTTAAAAATATATATTCATAAACTTGTGTAAGTGTTTCTTGAATTATTATGACCTAAGGGACTGTTTTAAATTGGGTTTATTTTAGTTACAGAGAATTTCTTTATATATAAAATTCCGGAGTGCGTGTGTTCGTAATTCTTCCCCTCCTAATTTTGATGAATTTTTCTTTGTTGAATTTATGGGATCACCTGGATGACTATATTTGGACCCGATAGGCAACACTGTAGTCGAAATCCGGAATCCTTTTATAATTTTCCGACGAAGTTTTTGAATAATTTTTTAGAATTTCTCTCATAAAAACATATAATCCCAAATTTTTAGACTGGCCGTTTGAACAATCTGTGGCATTTAACTTACACATCAGTACAAGTTCAAATTCATTGCACCATAGCTTGGCATTTTTTTGACATTTCGATTTCTGATTCCTAATTACGTGCATACTTAGTGTATTACTTGTCGATTAATTGGAAATTGAACTAAAACAATTATTTTTATAACAATATTTTGTATAAATGTGAAAAGTGCATTGTTTGAATTATGATTTAAATTCACCTTCATTCGTCGGTATTCCATCTAACCTCCTAATTGAAACATTTTATTTCAACCTTCATTTTTTGTTATTTTGATGATAGCGGGCCTGAAAAAGTATATTTTCAAAAATTCAGTACACACGTCCATTTAAGTATTCAGGAAAAGGGCCATTATATTTCTAGGAAAGTGAAAGTATTTAGCTGTAGCAAAATAAATATAGAATTAAGTAAATCAGAAAAACTTCACGTAGCGTTAAGTTAAATAATTATCATTACAGTGAAGTTATGTATTTAAATTGGTCACTCAACTTTTGTTCCAACTTAATCAGAAAAATAAAGCTTAATTTGTCCTGATGAAAGTGAAAATAATGTAGTATTATTTTGATGACATTTTATGAATGTATATCCACTTGTAACTCTGAGATTACGAAAGAAGGACTTCAGAAAACATGCAAGAACATTAGGAAAGTATTAATGAATTAATTGGCATTACTCGTGATTTATTGTCAAATAGTTTCCAAACACAAAAATTTCACCTATATTATACCAGCCAATTAGAAACCGGGGAACATTAGTAATTATATGTGATGAAATGAAACGGTATGTTTGAATTTGATGGACTTCATCAAATACAATCAACGGAAATGAACTGCATCATATGTTCTCACAAATATAAAAATATTTTAATAAAATAGAAAAATCAAACAGTAGTAAGATATTATTAGGTAAAGTTATTTTATTGTATTTTCAAATTGTTTATCTAAAATATTGCACTGCATCTGAAACCGTTTTAAATATAGGAATGAAACAAGCTGCATTAAATGAAATAGAATATTTTAGTCTGCAAAAACTAAAAACGACAGTTTCATATTTTTAATATTATACTACAGACCGAAATATTCTCTTAATATTGATTTAATAATTTTCCTTACGTACATTCAGCAATACAAGGCAATTTTGTATGTACCTAGTATTATCCTAGACTTGACCATATTTTTAACTTCAAAAACCTGCATTTATCCATTAGTTTAATTTTCACGTTTAATTATTATTAAGATGTTACACATTCTTTGAATACGATTTTTCACTGAAAATATAGATTTAGATTTATTGTTGTTTCCATTAATCCTCGATACGACATACATTAAAAATGAACAAAATAACGTACATAATTAAAGACAAATAATTTTAAAATAAATTAATAAAAGAAAATGTATATAAACAAAAGCCAATATAAACACAACACGGACACACGATGTCACACACACACACTGGGAAACACAAACAAGCACACACTGAGGAACAGGCAATGGAGTTTTAACTACTTGGAGCTCAGCGACCACGAAACTGTCCTTCCGTCTGTCGTAGCTCCAGGCAATACATGAAACAAACAAACACAAGAGCAGAAAAAACTGAATAGAAATTTTAAAGATATGTGATGTGGTATTTTACAAGGCAGCTCATTCAACACTTTTTGCAGGAACCTTGATTTAAATACTAGAAGGACGATTAAGAAAATCAAATAATATTAAAAAACTTTAACTAGACATTCTCTGTTTTGTGGTCTTTCTTTTCACTTCTTACTGAAATATACACAATTATGTTGTATCAATAATTGTAACTGTTTTACAGAATCTGTTCAAATTTTAATAGAGTTGTTGGCTATACCTTTGTAATGTCACACCTAGATTATGGGCTGCTCGATGTATGCGTGTGATCTCTTGAATTATAAATATCTTGGGTGGTCGTTACTTCCGTTAATATTACGTTTCTGTTAAACATCCTGGTTTTCTTCACCATAGCGAAATGTCTCATGGTGCTGCTGATCGTTGTTGGTGAACAGACTTCCGGCGAAAATTAGTGTGACTTTTGAGATGGGCGGCAACTGCAGAGGCTATTTGAAAGGCCTGCTGACAGCGGAAGAGCGTAGAGAAGTAGATTCTTGGTTTAAACCGTATGACAACACTTGGGGCTGTAAAAATGACCCTGGTTCTGTTGAAGTGGACTAATGGCTGCATGGGTGGCTGCCTAGTGACAAGGCCGAAGTTTCTCCCATTGTGGCGATATCGGTGTCTCTCTGAGGGTCGCAAAGGGCCGCTTTTCTCACGCATTTTATGGAAACATCTTGCTAAGCCGGAGGTCTCGTTTGCAGAAACACTTCGTTACGCGTCAAATAATATTCATGGCTCGGTCTTCGGATCGACGCAGAAGCCGACTCCCTGCTCTTCAGAAGCATCGTTGGTCGTGAAACAATATAAAGCGTTTGAAGGTGAATTTTTTTATTGAAATTATAGTTGCGTCAAAAGTGGACGTTCTTGACAGCTACAAACATATTTAAAATAAGAGACAATAAATTACATAGAAATTGTGAATAACACAATGCAAAGAGTGAGAAGAGACAGACACTCTGAGAACAGAGAAAGAACGATCACAAAGGCACGTATAGACTACTTAGATTTCTTCCGAAACACCAATTTGTACAATGAAATTAAGTAGTCTGTAAACCGCCACTGGAGAGGCACAAAGTTCCCACCTGGAATGGTTAGCAATCCTGGAAAAGGTGAAATTGTATGGAACAAAAGTGAACATAAACGTAGATTGATTTAATTTTATAATATTTACTAACGTCTGTAAGTTTAAATTAATGTTTAAATGAGGCCAAAAACAGACAATTAGTAAAGCAAAATCCAAAATAATTTAATACTACATGTTTAATAATAATAGTTATAATTTTGTGTTACGTTCAACCTGAAGAGGGTCCAGATCAGGACCGAAACATGTAGTTCTATTAAATTATTTTGGGACCTTTTGTTTTTCTAATTGTCTGCTTTTGGTCTCATTTAAACATTAAATTAATCTTATTTATATGAAATATTTTGTCTTCGTTAAACTGTAAAATAGTGATTTGTAGGTCACGGTTTTAAGATTAGCAGAATAATAAGGTACAGTGTGACGTTAACTTTAAGATGATTATTAAAAGAACATCTTATTGAAATAATTAAATAAACACTTCTTTGATTTATTTTTATTTTAAATATTAGTCGTTGCAGTTTAGTTGATGTTCAAGATGAAGTAATAAGTAAGGAAATGAAGGGAAAATGAACAATGGGCAATTCATGTGACTTCGTTTATTCAGTTTTATTCGGGTTGGCTATCGGGTGAGCTCATGTTGCTACGGGAGGCACACGTCAGAGGTGTACTTTTTCAAAATAATCAATTGGTGTTTCGTAAACTTATTTAAAGTTCAGGCCTCTGCAATGGGACGAAATTAGTTAAAGAGTTATATAAAGATTATTCAAGGTAATGGAGTGTAGTATTGGAAACAGAGGAATAACAACGGGTGTTAGATTGGGAAGGGATATTTTGACGGAAGTTAAGGAATTCTGCGACTTGGGAAGCGTAATAACTAGGGATGATAAAAGTAAAGTAGACATAAAGAGTAGGATAGCACAGGCAAGGAAGGCTTTCGCGAAAAAGAGGATTTACTTACGGGTAATATAAGTGTGAATATTAGGAAATCGTTGCTAAAAATGTTTGTATGGAGCGTGGCGTTATATGGGTGCGAAACGTGGACGATAGGAGTTGGGGAAAGGAAAAGAATAGAAGCCTTTGAAATGTGGTGCTATAGGCGAATACTGAAAATCAGATGGGTGAATAGAATCACAAACGAGGAAGTTCTAAACAGAATAGGGGGAAAGCGAACAATATGGAGGATGCTGACTAAGAGAAGGAATAGATTAATAGGCCATGTTTTAAGACACGAGGGTCTTGTAAAATTAGCATTAGAGGGAAATGTGTAGGGTAAGAAAATTGAATAGGGAGGCTAAGCAGATTAGTGAGGATGTCGGGTGTGCTAGTTATTATAAAATGAAAAGGCTTGCGCAAGATAGGTTAGCTTGGAGGGTTGCATCAGACCAGTCATAGGACTGAATACCACAACAACATAAAGAATATTATTTAAATATATTTAATTTGTTAAAAGACTGGGTATTTTTAGACGAGTGTACATTTTTCTTTATCGACTCTATTAAACGCTTATTGTGTTATTTTATCTCGGTACTGCTGATACTATGAAAATATACATTAAAAATAAAGAAACTAATATACACAGTAAAACATGAGAGATCCATTATAACATTTCAGTATATTGTCCAAAGAAAAAGACACATAAACCAGATTCAATTGAAAAAAAGGTGGCGTAAACTTGTAAATTGATAAGAGTAACTATAATTGTTTTGTTCTGTCTGTTTTAAATTATAAAAAATTATAAAAAACAAAATATTACGTATTAGTACTAATACGAAATTTGTGAATGTTAAACTTGATATGGAAAATTTAATTAAAAATATGATTTCTTATTCTAATTTATTTGACAATTAAGGTATTTCTAGACCTGGTAATCTCTCAGTCTAATTAATTAACCTGGTAAAGTTAACGATATAATTTAGGTTTTTCGGTGCTCGTTTTTTGTACGGGAATGAATTAATCAAGAACCCAAAAAGCATAGCGTACTGCACGGAAAAGAGAAGTAAGGTCGCGCATAGGACCTTAATTAATAAACATTATGAGAATACTAGGTGGTAAGAATTGCGAAATTCCAAATATATAGGTGAATTGAAAGGTAAACAGTACAAATATTACACGATAAATCAGTTTCCGATTTGAAATTAAGAGAATTTGTATTGTGTACTATTTTTGTAATATCTTTGTTTTTTCTAAAATGAGAAAAGTATAATTATGTCTTAAATGCGTTCGAAAACGACAGATAATTTATTATAAGAAAGTTTCATGCTATGCCTATGCTCACGAATTCTGATAATGATGGCACTTTTGGCTTGACCTATGTATATGGATGAACAATCGTTGCATTTTAATTTTCAAACTACCTAATGAATATGTTTTTACCAACATGAAATCATTAGCTATCAATTATACGTTATTTTAATATAATAATTTTTAAAATAACCATTCTTTAGGAAGAATTTGGAAACATGAAAAATAATGTTAGAATTTCCTATCCGTTTAATTGATCCATCCTAATGATGTGCGTGAGAGTGAGATAGGAAGCTGTTGATAGTGAAAGTAACGGATAAAAGAAAATTTCGGTTGTAAACTTAATGACTACAAATGCAAACGACGCGAAGTAGTAATCCGACTGATTGAGATAACCAAGAAAATACCCAAATGAAGACAGGGATTCTCAATTTGACCATACAAAGCTTTCATTAATAAAAAGTTAGTCGATGACTTGGAACAAAAAGGGTGAAAGGAGCAAAGGCAATTACACGCGTTTTACTGGACGAGCAGCTGGACATGTGCTTAATTAACGTTCCTTTGTCTTAGCTAGTAATGAGTTTGTTAGAGGTGAGCACGTCGCAAGGACTCGTCATGGATGAACTACTATTAACCAAGTCTCGTTGTCACCACGCTGCAAACCTGTTAAAGCGGAAAGCTGTGAGCTTACAGCTGCGTCCTGAGCACCTCAAATAAGAAACTTGTTAACCAATATCGAAAAAGTTCACGCCGTCTCAGATACACCTAAATACGTCCACGACAAATTGGAAGACCGTCAATGATTATGTGTGACATGTGTCGACAGGCCATGAGATTTATACTCAACAATTAAAATGAAAAATAAAATTTGAAGGTGATACCAAGTAACTTTTTAGTATACGAGATCTGTTATTACAGAATTGATTTTATTTTCGATATTTTTTTGCACCATAAAAATATTTTAGCCAGTAAATTTAATACAATCAAACAGATTGAGCAGTCATGAATTTTCATAAAAATAGTAATTCCGGTCAAATTATCAAGTTCTTGTACCTGCAACTGTGAAGGGCGTAGCCATTGCGTGAGATACCAGTGTGTGTGTGTGTGCGAGTGTGAGATCTAACGCAACAGAATACGCGTTAGATATATACAGAATAGCGAGTCAAGCAGGTATCCAGGAAGATCGTTTATGTACAAGTAAAGGCCCAAGAATTGATCCTTGAGGAACTCCACATGTAATAAATTCCCAATCGGATAAGTGAAGTTGGCCGTCTTTGGTTTCAATTACTACTTGTTGTTTGCGCTTAGTAAGATACGATCTTAGTAAAAATGACGTATTTCCCCGAATTCCATCTTTTTTATTAATATTTGGTGATCTACGGTGTCGAAAGCCTTAGAGAGACTGAGCAGTCATGAAATGGTCATAAAAATCGTAATTCCGGCCCATATCACGTTTTACACCAGTAACTAACCTTTTAAATGAGGTTTATCGAACTATTAACTATAATAAATTATATTTGTACAATTTATCGAAATTAGTTGGTGAAACTGTCTATTATATTGGCATTACTTTTAAGACACAAGAGTCTTGTAGAATTAGCATTAAAGGGTAGTGTGTGGGGTAAGAACAGACGAGGGAGGCCAATGATGGAAAACGCTAAGCAGATTAGGGAAGATGTGAATTGTGATAGTTATAAGGAAACGAAAAGACTTGCGCAAGTTAGGTTAGCATGGAGGGTTACATCAGACCAGTCGTAGGACTAAATACCACAACAACAACAACTTTAATTTAAATGTATCAGATTGATAAATCTTACTAGAACATTTATCTTTATTGTATCGAACAGGATCTTTATTCGACATTGATCTAGGCATATTTTATCATCTCATTTAATCTCGTCTTATACTGTCTAGGACTAAACGTTCGGTTTAAAGACCTTGATATCTTCATACCAGAGATACAAAAAAAACTATGGTGAGCTATTTTAGTCAACATCTTCCCCCTTTCACCCATACTCCCACCACTAAGTGGAGGGTACTGAACTTCTACTTAACCATCAAGATGATTGTCAGGAATGAATTTAGGAACCACCAAGGCTTTGCATTCATCACCAATCTCAGTCGTTTCTGCATTCTTTCAATGTCGTTAGGAGTTGAAAATGTACTTTAAATACATATATTAGTCTCAGTGATCCTGAAACAATTTTACGACAGTAATACAGATAGTTTTCGTATTAGTTTTAATTGCTCCTAAATGCGCCCTGGCCCCTGGGGGTTGTATTAACTCAAAATTTTACGTTCTTAGATCATAATTAACTTGTGTAGTCACTTTGTTAAAACTACTCCACGCGTGTAAGAATTTTTTCAGAACGTACACCTAGTTTTACTTATTTTAAGAATGGAGCTTTTGTTGTTGCTGTAATACGTCCACAGACTATATCAGCCTCTCTATGCTAATCTATTCTGGGTAAATATTTTCATTACAACATAACTAATACAGCCCACATCCAGCCTAATTTGCTAACATATTCTCCTCTTGGTCTTCCTCTTATATTCCTACTCCACACGTCCCTGAAATCCAAATTTAACGGGACCTTTATGCCTTAAAATGTGGTCAATTTGTCTATCCCTTCCTTTAGCCGGCGTCCTTCATAATTTTCTCGCCACACAAATTCTACATAAGACTCCCTTCATTGTGGTCCGATCTATCATTCTCACTTTCTTCAATCGTCTGTAGCACAACATTTCAAATACTTTTACTCTCTACTATTCTGCCCTGCCGATTACCCATTTTCGCTCCAATACAAAGCCACTGTTTCATAGCCTCCAAGCTCATATCTCATGTAAGAAAACAATTCTTGCCGACCTCATGTTGTGTAGTGGTCAATGCCGCTGATTCCCATCACAGAGGTCCCGGGTCATTGGGGCACCGATGTTTTGTGTGGGAGTTTCCAAACTGTTACACCCTTACATTAAACAAAAAATGAGGTCCCCAAATCGTAAAAAGGAAGTCGCTGATGACTTAAGCAGTTGATGACATTAAAAACGTTTCAAAAAGAACCTTTTTGGCGAAAGGTTTCCTTGCCCAAGTAGTACAATTCTACTTTCGTCAAAGTATCATTTTATAATGTAATATCCCTTGCAGCACCATTTTTCTTTTGACTATCCTCAATTACTTTAGTTTTATATCTATTGAAGTTCATCTTGCATTCTGTTTTCAAGATGGTCCATTTTACAAGTCTTCCAAATCTTCTGCTGAATCTGATAAAATTATAATAACGTTGTCAAACCTTAGTATATTCACTTATTCTCCTTGAACTATGAATGAATTTCCAAATTTATTTTTGACTTACTTCATAGCTTGCCCAGTGTACAGAGTAAATATCATAGGTGACAGATTGCCTCCCTGTCTAACTCCCTTATTGATTGTTGTCTTATTTGCGTGTCCATCAATTCTAATTACTGCTGTCTGATAAAGTTTCGGTCATTGTATTTTATTTTAATCATTTTCAAAATTATACGGAGTTGATTCCCCGTTACGTAACACTAACCCTAGTCTTCGGTACATATTTCGTATTAATGACGATGGAGTTCACCGCCTAAGCTTTTGATGAAATCAAGATGGAAGCTATTTCGTGGCATGTGAAGAAATTTGTACAGGTATATCCTTACGTTCAAAGGTTAAATAACTAAAAGAACAACTCACGTTTCTCCTGTAAGTAATAAATATGCGGGGAAATAACATACTGTTGAATATATAGAAACGTAGAAGTGGGCAGGAAACCAAAGACAGAGAAGTGGTTATTCAAATGCACGAAGCAAGTGAGACAAACATATTCGACTTCCAGAGCAACAGAGCGTGACTGCTAGTCGCCGAGAATGTCGCAATGAGAAAACAGTTTGCCAGGAGAATGGTTGCTGTGCTGAGATGTCAATCACAGGAACTGATTGCCTCGGTAGAGCCGGCTTTTAATTCGATAGTCACAGATTGCGCTGCCGTCCACTACAATTGTGCGTGCAAATCGTGTTAAACGGAACGGAAGTAATTAACTTAGTTGTCCCAGTATGTACAGTGCAGAGACGTGGTGCGATTATCGCACAGTAAAAATTATTTGTAAAATTCAAAAGAGACGTAATATCGATATTTTACGTTATAATGCCTAATACCGAGATAAGTATGAGCCATTTTGTTACCTCCACGTGAGTTTACAAGTATACTCCGTTAATTCAAATTTTGTAAAGTAAAACTGTTCGTCTTTCAAAAAATTTGGTATAGGTAAATATGATCAATGTGCTGTATTTTTTCAATATCACTCTATATCGCAAAAGTAAAAAAATGTATCTTATTAATTTACACGAATCTTACTTTAGATAGAAAATGAATAGTTAATAATACTTAAAAGTATACAATTATAATTCAAACACACACTATAATATTAATTAACCTTCATAGTTGAAATGGGCATGGAGAAAAAATAAATAAGATCATGAGTGATCCAAATCTTTGAGAAAGGAAATGTTTTCCGTGTGAAAAGTATCTCAAATCCACATATCCTGTGGGACTATGATTTCTCGATCCTTTTATTTGCCAATCTTTCAAACAATTTCAATTTATTATATTTAATGATAATGGAGATCTGTCGGAATAGATGGTATTCACGGGTTAAAAACAGTTTTAACCTCTCCTTTTCCTGTTATGATTGTCGCGATCATTGCGTTACCCTGAATCATATTTATATTCAGACTTCTAGAAGTTTGTACAGGGATCTTTTTGACTAATTATAATCGGGTTTGGTCCTACCTGACAAAATGGACAGTAATGATTTGTATTTATATTAAATCCTTGTCTTGATAAGAAACGTATTTCGTGTGTGTGTGCATGGTCAATTGAGATACTCATTTATAAGCGAATCTTGTAGACTATTGGTGCCAGAAACTTTGTCAGAAAGCAGATTAATGAGTCATGAACAGTAGTGCGGGAATGAAGAAAGCTAGACACTAAATTATTTAAATCAGGAAATGTTACATTTTATTATTATTTTATTCACTGAGTTGAGTGAAATATGTTCTACATAAGTTTAACTTACGATGTGAGTATTAAAACATAAAAGTTTCAGATTGTATAATTCCGATAGTTAATAAAGAGCATACATAAATCATTTCCTTGGCGTAATATTAGGCAAGTAATTTTAAAGTACTTGTAGATCGACATATAATACCTTTTCATAACTTATTTAGATTTCTTTATTAGTAACAGTAATCCTCTATTGAGGAGATAGTTGTTGTCGTACAGTCCTATGACTGGTCTGATGAAACCCTCCATGCTAACCTATTACAACAATAAAACACAATTACTTGGGGAATTTGACGGTACGGAATCTAAGGCAAGCGGTATGAGGGAAGTTTCAGATTACAAACAGGGTAATAAAACACATTCACGATGGCGCGACTGTGTGATTTGGCGACATCGGGTGGTGAGACGGATGGTGTTTTTCTAAAAAAAAAGTCGATAGAAAATGGCTCCTCCCAGAGAGGAAAGATAATAATGTTTATTGGACAATATCGGGCCTCGCCACCGACGGAATATGAAGAAATGGAGAAAAATGGATTTTGAGATATTAAGGAGGTGATGGTGGAACATTTAGCAGATTATGATTGGAGGTTAATATTGGACTTTAAGAGGCAGTATGATTAAGACTGAACATTAATTGTGATCATTTTGAGTGAGCAGTTAAAAATTGCAGATTGTCCTGGGCGTGGACATTTGAACAACGGGATAAAGGCTTGGGGGGAAGAATTCCTCGGTTTAATCGACCCTTAGTGTAGAACTCATGTATATAGTTTATAAGATATTTAGTGTGTATAAATTTTATATATATTTTTATTACTTAAAAAAATACCGGCTATTTAACTTCAAAGTGAGCAAATTGTAATACATTGTTAGTAGATAAATATAGAGTAATTGGATTGCACATTTTTATAAAAATTCTTCATGTTAAAAGTCTATTCCGCATTCTTCATTTTACTACCGTGCGCAACCTTTCACTTCTACATACCTAACATACCACATCCTCCCTAATCTGATTAGAATATTACATCATTGGCGTCCCTCCTCTGTTCTTATCCCAAACACGTCCCTCTAATTCTAATAAAACGTGGCCTCCAAATTGTTCTCTCTTCCCCTATTCTTCTTAGGACTTACTGGTTAGTTACCCTATCCACCTATCTGATTTTCAGCATTCTTCTATAGCTTCTATTCTTTTTCTGAGTGCAACTTCATATGAACATTTTTAATAACAATTTCCTAATATTCATACTTAAATTAGCATATTATATATACGTATTTAACAAGCTCAATAATAAAATGCTTAAATGTGCATAAATGTAACAAATGATGTCTGGTTTGATATTCGTAACTATCTGCGTTAGTCACAAACAGAATTTCGTTTCATTTAACAAATATTAAGATTTATAGAGTATATGCACTCGGTAAATTTAATATTTCAAGTTTTATAAAGAGCGGTTCAGTTGCTGCTCGATAATCCTTTCCTGCTAGTATTCTATTTTTTGCAACTATAAAATTTCCAAGCTACGAGGAGAATTGCTCCATACCGCAACACCATAACACGTGGTGGGGTGAAAACGGGCGTGATATACCATCTGAGTCTACTTGATGAAAAATCATCTTCAGTGAATAACAGGTTGAGCTTAATTTCCCAGTACGTAATTTAGTTTGATAATTCTATATTAGACCCTCGACGATGCAGTGTCAGTGACCTCATCGTTTTCTAACAAAAAAATTCGCTTTGATGTTGAAAACTGGACTATATTAGTCTTATGAAAGTTTAGGACTAGCTGATTTGATTCGGACCAAAGATTTAAGCCATTGAAAGGAAATGTTTTGGATAAGTAGTTTTTAAGGTCACATTAAATTAGGTTAAAATGTTGTTAATTTGGATCATTAAATCGTCTAGAACAGCTGCTCTCACAAAATCATTTGAATATTATAAATTAATGTAAAAAATTGTAGAATTTGACGTAGTAAAATGCTTAATTGTCAAGAAGGAATGCTAAGAATCTGAATGTGAATCTATTGATTCCCTTTTTCTAGGATGTCTTATTGGAACAAAGTATATAATTTGTATTAATAGGGATGAAAGTCCTGGAAGACTTATTGTGTTCATTTCACTTCTTGCAGTAAATTATCTTTAAGGAAGTAGAAATTAAAATTTAGAGAGGAATTACCAGTTGTGTACGTACAGTAAATTTATGAAATGCAGTTGCCCTTTAATTGTAGTTCCTATTGGATCATGCACACTACATATGTACAATACATGATTATACCTTTGTAATTTTCATGCTATTTGTAAATACAATTGGCTAGTTTCCCAAGAAATATGTCAAATTAATCATATAGGCCCCATTTTGTAATATCCCTAATTCATATAGTTCTAAACACAACGATTTAGCGTACCGACAACAAGTTTCACAACTTGATATTGATCCTCATTTTCGTTTCCAAGCTTTTTGACAATTATGTTAAAATATTTGATGAACATATTTATTGTATATGTTACGGTAAATACTAGATGCGTACTTGGCGATGCCCGGGATTGTATTTATAATAGCTCGCTACAGTGATCTCTTTGTCAACACGTGATTAAACCTACATCAAAAGCGTAACATTTTCTCGTCCCCCGCCTTATGACGTCATAACCAACGCGATGACTTACCATCTGAATCGAGTCAAACAATCTACTGATAATTTAAATAAACACATACATTCATAAAAATACACAGAAACTGCCAATCACATTTATGAGGAGAAGATACTGGAACCATTTCTTCGGTCTGATTAGTGTGAAATAATGTGTGTAGATACATATATACATCATTAAAAAATACAATTGGGTGTGTGAGGCCCTGGTCTTTATATCATCTGTTCTGTGACTTATAAAACTTTTGACATATTAAAAGTATCATTCCTTAAATAAAATGTTAGTTAAATTAAATTTTATATCACACTTGACAAAGGTATTCTTTTCGGTCTGATTAACTTGCAATAATATGTTTACTCTGAAGTAACCTGTCAAACGTGAAACAATGCTTAAATATAACGAACATTTTATAATACTTCGATTAAAATAAAAAATCCCTTTTACAGTTACAATAAAATTTAATTTTAAACTTATAGGTTTAATTGAAGCAAACGGTTGATATTTATGTCGATGGCGCAAAAGTTCTTTATGTAGTGGCCATGCGTCTTCTTCAATATGTTAAAGTTATATAAACATTAAGTTACACTAACCTTCAATCACCTTAAATAAATAAAAAACAGACAAATATTAGTATGTGTGCTATTATAATTTATAAAAATCTATAATTTACCACATATAAGAGAAATATTAAGTAATCAAGGTGGAAACCCGAAAAAGATTTCTCCAGCAACTATACTGGGAAAGCCTTAGATCTTTTATTCAGTAACTACTTCGAAGTACTTCAATCACCTTAAACTAAACAATAAACATTAAGTAATCTTACGTAATTGTTATTATGGAAAAATGGCTTGAAGAGTAATCTCTTTGACGTAGCTAAAGCCCAACGTTTCCCAGGAGTCCCGAAGAGCGTTAAACGGGACTATAATATATAGTGATAATAATAACTACTAGATGTGATAAACTATTTAATATTTATCCAATTAACTGGTGAGTTTTTATAATTCCTTTCTCAATAATAAATATCTTGACAGATACAACCAGTAGAATACAGCGCAGGTTTTTAAGTATAAAAATGAATGTGGCTGGAACGAAATTTGAATAGCGGACTAAATATTTTGCAAATGGAAGACTCAATAATAGAAAATTATTTTATTATTAGAAATTATACAAGAAAGTTTCATATCAAGAACATATCGTCAAATTGTTATAGACTTTTATCACATTCACCATTACAAATTGTTTGGAATTGTTTGAAGTCGTCGGTTAACTTGATGAATATTCATTTATTTATCACATTAATCAATGGTGATTAAAACCAGCAATTATAAAAAACACTAGATTTATCATATGCCGTAACATACGTAATAGAAGGTTTAATGAGAGAGGAGGAAGGAAAGAAACGTTTAAATTAGAAAATGAACATTTTTCGTCCTCGGTGAAAGATGTTTTAGAATCAGAGTTGGACACACAAATCCGAGCTTGCCTCTATAGTCATATTAATTCCGTGAAACAACTATCGGGACCTTCGATCTTAACGGAAAAAACAAATTTAAATAAGCAATAAAATTAAAATAGTTTGAATTTTATGTAATTGTACTAAAGAATTGCATTTCATAAAACTTTATTTTTGTATTTTCATGTGATGTAACCCTTCAATTAAATTGTATTTTAATTATTATTATTTTATTGACTATTTTATGTAAACTTATTTTAATTATATATATACATATAAATAAATTTTACTCTTATGTTCTGTTTGTACACTTTCAGTGGCATTTATTTTTCTGTTGGGATGATTTCTTCATTATTCCACTGCGCAATTATTCTATTATAGACATATCGGTTAACGTATTTTCAAAATTGATCCTTGTTTATGTTTTTTTTAAAAAAAATAAATTGCCTAATTGAGTATACGTATGTTCTGGTGATAACAATTTTACTTTTCAGCCCAAGTCAGTTCCGAAGGTGAAGCTTGAGTGCGAATGACCTCCCCGTGTCGACGCCCTGAGGGTCGACAATGAAGATTTCGTGTCCATGTCCTCAGGAGGAACAAAAGGACATGCCACTTGGTCGATGCACCGTGTGACCTTGCGAGGCGAGGGTAGTAACCCTGGCAGGGTGACAACCCTTAGCTTTGTGCAGCTACCAAGGACAGTTATCCAAAGCTAACAACACTCAAATAGCACGCTTGATTTACTCTGCTACTTCTAGAAGCATCCCTACATAATGGCCGAGGCATTCGTTTGAGCTTTCACAATAATGTTTTGGGAAGAAAACCCTTTCTATTATTAACGTTAACAAAAGTTAAGTTTTATGCAACAGCGAAGGCTTGTGATAAGCAACATTCATCAAATTCCCTATAAATTGAGTTACATAAAATATAACAAAACTGAAATCACATTCCCGTCGTTTAAGTATAAAAATTACTTATAGTGGTTCATACATATTCTATCCATCTAACTCATTATAAATAAAATGATATTAATTTCCTGTGACGGTTTGTGAACATAATAGTATTGTGCATAATTATGTTCATTAGTTACACACTACTGTTACTTGCTTTGCAATTATAAATAAAAAGACGGCCAAAAAGTCAGCATTAATTATATCACTATTTATTCACAAAAGCGACGTTTCATCTCCATTTTTAGACTTCCTCAATTAATTGTAATTTTTTAAGTCAGAATACTATATTTGCTTTACAATAATTAATTTGAACTACCCAAATCGTTATTAACAGTCTGTATATTTTAGTGATACGAAAGAAGTTTATTTTCGATTTTGGTTATTTTTCCTCAATTTTCCATCGGTTTATTTGCTGCCTTCCATAAACAAAAATTAATTAAGCAGGAAATAATTTAGCGTCTAGTTTTATTTCATTATTTCAAAGTGTGTTTATTTCATGGTATTCGTTTTGTGAATCGTTTCCTTAACAGCGGTAACCGAAGCTATTATCAGTATTTAAAAAAAATCAATTACTTCTTACAATCTGAAATAAAACTGACATTTAGTAATTGTTTCGATATACAGTATTATATAGAATAGAGGACGATGAGACGGGAAATAGAGTGCGAGTTAGGAAAAGATCAGTTTGGTTTTAGGAAGAATGTAGGAAAAAGTGATCCAGTGTCCAGTTAGACAAACTGTAAATGCCAAGGCACTTATTTCAGCAGCAAGCTGGGGTGGGTGGAGCAGGTTAACTATGCTACAAGGAAAGCGTGGAACACTTCGCACTTTGTAATGAGAACACTCAGGAAGGGCAATGTGAAATTCAAGGAAATGGCATATTTGTCATTAGTACGCCCACTTATGGAATATTGGAATATAGTGCAGCATACTCGGATCCGCAAAGGTAAGTCAAATAGAATCCTTAGAAAGGATGCAAAGAAGGGCCGCAAAATTCGTACAAATAGGACCTGGGCGCGGGAACGAAAAGGTAAAGCGACTAGGGTGGGATGAGCTAAAGACGAGAAGAGAAAGAGTTAGGCTACACTTTTTATACCGAGCCTTAGCAGGTCAAAAACCTTGGCAGGGTATCCGAGACAATGAAAGAATCGAATCGGTACGGGAGAAGCGAACACTTGTTCAAATTAAAAGCGAGGTACCAAAAAACAAATGCTGGAAAATAATCATTCCTAAATAGGACAATTAGTAACTGGAACAATTTGCTTTCAGGAGTTTTTGGAGGTATTCCTCTAACGGAAAGAAAATTTTATACTTAATCTAAACTCTGTTGTGAATATAGTTTAGTATAGTGTAGTGTTATACAGTGAAGTGATCAGTTCTCCGAAATCTCTAACAATATACCAAAGTGAAATATATTTCCAGTGTTGTTGTTTTCTTTTCAGGCAAAAAAAATATTATCTGCCACCGAGAATTTGCCCATTTGTAGATTAAATAAATACATACATAATAATATACAAAAAAGCAGTATTGATTTTGCGTCTACTTGTAGAAGATAGGATACAAAAAAACAGGCCTACATTCATAGCATTTGTAGATTTAGAAAAAGCCTTTGATAATGTGAACTGGATCACACTATTAAGTGTTTTGAAGAGCACTGGAATAAAATATCGAGAAAGAAGGATTTTTCATAGCTTGTAAAAAAGGCAGACAGCAATAATTATAATTGAAGATCCATGCTGTTTAACTTATATACAGAACCAGCGATGAAGAAAGTTAAAACGGAATATGGAAAAGGAATCATACTGCAAGGAGAAGAAATAAAAAACCTTTTGTTTTGATGATGATATTGTAGTATTAGGGGAGTCAGAAAAAGACTTGGAAGCCATAATACAAAGCATGAACGAAGTTCTGGAGAAAGCGGATTAAGAGGAAGAACCGAGGTTATGGATTGAAGCATGGGAGATAGTGGAATAAAAAAGGATGTTAGATTGGGAAGGGATATTTTGACAGGCGTTAAGGAATTCTGCTACTTGGACATTATAATAACAAGGCATAGCACAGGGAAGGAAAGTTTTCGCGAAAAATAGGGTTATATAAGTGTGAATATTAGGAAATCAATGCTAAAAATGTTCGTGTGGAGTGTGGCGTTATATGGGCACGAAACGTGGACGACAGGAGCTCACAAAGGAAAAGAATAGAAGACTTTGAAATGTGGTGGTGGTATAGGAGAATTCTGAAAATCAGATGGGTGGATAGAATAACTTACGAGGAAGTTCTATACATAATAAGGGAAGAGCGAAAAATATGGAGGACGTTGACCAAGAGAAGGGATAGATTAATAAACCACGTTTTGAGACATGAGAGTCTTGTAAAATAAGCATTAGCGGGGTGGGTAGGGTAAGATCAGAAGAGGGAGGCAAAGAGTGAAAAACGCTTAGCAGATTAGGGAGGATGTGGTACTTTTGTGGAAATTAAAATGCTTACGCAAGATAGGCTAGCATCAGACCTGTCTTAGGAGTGAATACCACAACAATAACAATATTACAAGGCATGTGGAATACATTTTCAAAATAAAGTTTTGTCACGTTGCTACTCTTCACGTGAATGTTTTTGTTAAAGTACAATCCTTGAATTTGTTGAGCCTAGGCTGTTCGTCGCCCGAGTATAACAGATATTTCACCAGTATGTTTGGATGAATACTATTCCATGGCAGCACACATTGCTGTTATGTATTTCTTCAGTAACAATAAATAGTCCTAAATATTGTCAAAGTACAAACAATAATGAGTTTACCAAGGATCGAAGTATATTTGACTGTAACCCCTTTATAATGCCTATGCTTGATCTCATATATGACCACATTTTCGGGATAACAGTAATACTCGGTTTGTATATACTTTTAACGGATGGAACAAAGAAACCAACATATTTAATTCATTAACGCGGGCATGAGAACATCTGCGCAAATAAAATATTTCTCAGACACATTCCATGTACGTTTCAACCAGCAATGGCTTCATATTGCCTTTACCATTTGTTTGTGCGAGCATTGCAATCGAAGTTGGACATGAATTTAAAAAGAAATATTTTTTTAAATACATAAATGTAGTCAAAATACAGATAATAAAATAATGCTTAAATAAATACCGCACGTTTCTGGTAGCCCTTTTGTCAGATGGTGAGGAACGTGAGAGCCTCCTCGTCACTTGGTTTGTTACAATGAACGTACTATAACTGAACTGTTCCCTTAAAAAAAAATTTACCTATCTCTAGTTTGGACCCCAATAGCGTGAAAAAAATACAATCATTAGGCCAAAGGATCTAACTGTGAGATTGTTACGAACTTGAAGTTAAATGAGGAAGAGTTGGAGACACTTGCGTATAGAGGAGAAAGAGCTAGGCGGAGGGTGGGTGACACCATTAGCCTTTTTAAAGGTAATATATTGAAAAGTAATGCAAAACTAACAGATAATAATATCAAAGTAATAGTTTAATAATATTAATAACAATCCATTTCCAGTTAAAATACAATTTCAGCTTCTAACTCAATGTGAAGGGATAAGAATCATTTACTATGAAATAGGCAAAGTAACAGAGATTGGAACTACATTCATAGTTTGGGTAGGTGGGGGGTTATTTGGGATCCTTATGGGAATTGATGGGGTTGAGATAGAGTGAAAAATAAGATGCTCAAAAGTGATACGAATAACATGTAATTAATAGTTTTCGGGGTCGATGTGATAAACAATTATATTGAAATTATGTGTAAAGGCACGTTCATAATGATTATATATGTGCACTAAAAAGAAATAAACAAACATTTGCAAAAATTATATTTCTAAATGTTGTATAAAATACTAATAAGTCCAGTACTGACTTAAGGGACCGAGAGCTGGCCAGTGACGAAAAAAATGAATATCTGTTGCAGATCTTTGAAAGGAGAGTTTTGAGAAGAATTTTTGGACCAGAATGTGAAAGCGGGCAATGGAGGATAGGATATAACCACGAGCTATACCAGCTGTTTCGAGAGCCTGATATAGTGAAGGTAATCAAACTTGGAAGTCTAAGGTGGCTGGGGCACGTCATTAGGATGCAAGATCAGAACCCCTGTAAAACGCTGACGCTGCATAGTCCAGCAGGAACACGACGTAAAGGACGTCCAAAAATGGGGTGGATTAAATGAGTCGAGGAAGATTTGAAGAATTTAGGAGTGAGCGAATGGTGGAGAAAGAGAAAGACACAGGATAGCGAAGTCTGGCGGGAGATCATGAGAGAGGCGAAGGTTCACTCTGGACTTTAGAGCCAAAAGAAGAAGTAAAGGGTTTTGTAATGGGGGGGGGGGGGAGGGGGTCATGTTGGAAGCCTGTAGTGGCCATGTTGTTTTCGTGGCGTCTGTCAATGTGTTGTTTATTATTCAGTCACTGATGACAAATCACCATAACAAGTTATACGATAGAGCAGCACGTCGAAATAATAAAACTTTATTATCAAAACGAGTGTTCGTTTGTGCAAACGTTGCGCTCCATTTTACGGCAGACTGCGATAACCCTTCAAAGTCGAGTCTCAGCCAACACCCATACATGGCGGACACTTTTTGAAAAACTTCACTGTCAATGAGAAGCGTTACAGGACGACGATAACCGATTTCTTTTGGTCTAAATTGAAGGATATGGACATAGACGACATGTGGTTCCAGCAGGACGGTGCTAGGTGCCACACAGCGGACGCCACGATTGCCATTCAGTATAAACGACTTGAGGGTATGGTTATCTCTCGCAAAAGGTGATGTGAATTGGACACCAAGATCGTGCGATTTTACCCTGCTAGACTTTTTCTGTCACAGATGTCAATAAATTGGAATCGATCTTTCCCCTTAAAGTCAACATAACCCAGGACATCGTTCAAATTCAGCCGGATCTATGCGGCTGTCATTGACAATCGGACCACTCGCCTTTATCATGAGTTCAGAAGAAATAATTTACAAGTGCATTTGATCTGCGGCCGCCTCTGTAGTCTAGTGGCTAACGTCACGGACTCACATTACGGAGGTCCGGCTTCGATTCCTGGCTAAGGCGTGGGAGGGGGGTTATGTGTTTTCCAGTACCCTTACTGAGTTTTCCCGACAGAGAAAATGAAAATTATGTACCCAAAGAGCAAGTCGCTAATGACCTCCAACTATAAACCAAATTTTTAAATAAGTTTAACTGTCTTAGGTTAAATTCATGTCTTGACAGAACTAATCAAAAGAATTTCACTTTTGCAAAATGATAAGAATCGATGTTCATAAATATATGGGTTAAAACTCGGTAGTATTGTGACTTCAAAAAATAAATACGGAATAAATTCTAACCTTAATTATGGAAATTTCTATAACCGATACGCAGGCCACATGGGAACTAAAAGAAGATATGAAGGCATGCAACGTGAAGCGTGAGCTCCTGCAGCTTTCCCCAGGGATGAGACTCCGTGACGGCTTTCCCCGGAAGTTCCCACAGGTTCTTGCATTAGGTGTTGATGGAAATAAAAGAGTTTCGTAAAAATATATATAAAACGACAAAACTATAATTCCGTGTGGAAATCTTTTATCTTTTTGAAGTAGCGTAGTGTTCCAGGTAACGTTCTACATCTTCAAAACTGTTTAGAATATCGACTGAACGTAATATAATACAGTACTCGTTACGACCAAAATTATAGTATTTGGTAGTATATTCATATCAATTATTCCTCGTACATTTTCTTACCATCCGAAATATGATGATTAAATTTATTAATAACAAGTTTAGTTCCCAGCGTTACACGGGAATTTATTTTTGTTAGACTCTTAAAGGAATTAATTCGATACTGGTCTCTTGGTCAACACGTCATTTAACTGGTACGGAGACCAGAACCTTTTATGGACCATGTGTGATGGGCACACACAAATGCCGATTGGGGGTTGGCTTTAAATTAACCGTGTTGATGACACTGAAGTATTCTCATGGAACATTAATTTTTTTTATTGAAATAGCAATCAGAATAATAGGTTCCATAAGCTATTTTTGATGGGATTCTCTCCAGTGATCAGACCCCTGTTGCCCCAACTTTGAGGTCAATTGGCCAGCAACGTTTTAATGTTCTTTGGTTTCTTTATTGTAGCAGTGGTTGTATAAGAAGGTTGGTATGGTTTTCCAGTTTCTCGTGATTTTTATTGGCCCTATCTTATATAACATCCTGAATGAAAGGCATACCTAGGTCCTGATGTAGGGTTTAATTGCTCATATACCATGGAGCATCGACCATGGCCCTGAGAATTTTTGTTTGTGCCCTAAGAGAGTCTACAAATTCCCCTCGATTTAACACTACTAACAATTTTCCTGAACCTTTAATAGAGTTCTTTCATAAGGTAGCTTTAAGGCAGATCAAAATACACCTCACCAATACGGGAGTATGAATATTCTCTATGTATATTAAGGAGGTGGAAAATGCATAAAATGTAACATTTCCTTGAGTACAAAGATTTTAATTTTGGATTATATTTTATATTGTAGCGATTTAAACACAGAGATGTATTTGTTTTAGATTCAATGATGGATTATGGGTAGAAACTTGTAGTATAATAATTAAATGACACGTCGTAGAACGATTGTGGTCGATCACGGACTCCCAGAGTTAGATTCCATCCTATGAGTAAATCTGAAATTTTGCGGGAACATGGGGTGAAAGGGGAGAAAACGAGTAAACAGGTATGGACGGAGATAGAAGGCCATGAAGGACAAGTAGTAACAAGATTTTATGTTTAAATAACAATGAAAAAGCATTTGATTTTGGAAATGGAATTCATGGTAAAGAATCAAGTTATATTACAAATTTGAAGGATAATTGTATTGAAGGAATCGGATTAGGAGTAGATGATCAGGTAGTGATATTTAATTGGGATATAGTGGGGGAGAATGAGTGACGTTAGGAAAGCGGAAATGTAAGATGCGACGTCTCTGAGAACCTATGGATGCAAGGAGAGGTTGATGATAATGGAAAACGCCAAGGAAGTGGCGAAAACGAATACAGAGAATCAGATGTTGCAAGCTTACTACGGGCAAATTGGTGTTCGTCAGGAAATATGGGAAATTCGAAGCCGAAAAGAAAGTCTGGCAATGTATGAATACCAGATTTGAGAAGATACGATGCAATATGCTTATTGAACTCCGAAAGAGGTTGGTAAGCCACCAGAATTCGCTCGATACCCGACAGGCGAGACGTGTGATTGCATAGGATCCAATCTAACTTCCCCTGAAGGAAAGAGAAAGATTACGCAGGTCCGGTGTCGTCATCACATGTCATAGTGGGATGGTGGTCGATCGCAATTCAATAGTGACCACAGGCGCCATACTCTGAGCCGTACATTATTTGAGTAGATACTGAAAAATTCTTTATTTACGTCTATCAGAATCTTGACAATGTAAACGAGTGAGAAAGAAATTACCCCAATTAAATGTCGCACAATCAAGCTTAATATCTAACGTAAAAATTTAATTTTCAGTTTTAGTATTTCGCCAAATTTTGCAATTAACAATAAATCTTAAATTATATTAATAATCACGCTTTGATATTTCCTAAAGTTCTTAAGTAAAGTTTGAAATCTTTCTTGAACATACGATTAGAAAGACGGTTCTAAATAAAACTCAAACATAAATAATTACGTATTTGAACAAAGCTCTCGTATAGTTTATCATCACCATTCCATGTGTTAGTATTTTACAGTACGTAATTAATTAAGTATGATAGTAGCAAAATACGTATTTCTTGGTATTCTATGTCTCATTGCATAGTGTCATCACAGATTTTCCGCGTTGACACATTGATATCTTTATTTAACTTCAATTCTTTCCATGTTTATACTAGAGATATCTTCCTCCCTCCAGTGCTTTTTCTTGGGTTGGTTATTAAGAATATTATAACAAAGTTTTGACGCAATCTTTATGAAGAATTACAAACATACAGACATACATATTATAATTTATGTATTGAAGTAACAGCACTTATCGGTGCTCAATTATGATAAATGCAATATTTAAAAAGACTAAACCGCAAAGGCACAACTAAATGAATGTTACAAAACGTACTGAACTATTATGCTTGTGGTAAGAGCAAATCAGAAGAAAATATTTCCGTAATGGAAATAGGACAATAGTGACAAATATACAAGTAGTATGGTTGCTTTGGGACGTCCGCAAGTATTATATCGGCATTATTAATAGGTGCCTAGACGGAGACCGACGTTGAGGCTTCACAGCGCGTGACGGTGAAATTGAAGAGCCACCTTCACGAGTGATAATTTTTCCGGGAAGACCGGCGGAACGAAGAAGAAAAGAGCCGAAATGTGGGAAAGCGATAAAGAAATCCGCTCCTGCTGAGCAATGCAGCTCTTAACGCAGCTGTCAATCGCTGAAGAATGCAGTAATTTTTACAGACTTGGAATCATTCTGGCTGAAACAACGGCTGATAAACTCCGCAGCGGTATCTTATTCTTTACTCTGTCAAGTAATGGAAATAATAAATAACATTACATAGGGACATTAATAAGCGTTACTTGTGAATTGATACGTTAACGTATTTAAAAAAATTCGTTTCCCAAGCAACTAGAATGAATTTTTGTGGGACCAGGTCTCTAAGAATTTAGCCAAGTGGAACCTTACAGTGGATTAGGAGTTTAGACTAATTATAGATTATGGGTTGAATCTTTTAGTGTAATAAATAAATGATTTTATTGTCTGCTTTTCTGTTAAAACATTTAACCGTGTTTTCTTTATTTTTGTAATTTGTTCTAAATTAAAGGTGACTGCAATGGGCTATCTGCGACGATTTATTCTTTTCTTCTCACGTGTTTACCAGAGATTGTAGGCCCTCGGGGAGCCGTGAACAAGAAAAGTACGGATCCTTTGCCAAGATTTCGATGTAGCAGAGTCTGGCCTTGACTTTTCTATAGAAGCTGGTTTGGAACGTGGCGGTTTTGGTAGTGTGAGTTCACCTGAGTCTGATCGGGTAAGAATCGGAAGGTTGAAGTGTTTATCAGTTAAACACATATATGCAGTTTAGATACGTATGTAATTACAGTCACTATTATACACTGTAAGAAAGAGATTAGAAATCTTAACAGAAAATCGACGTAATCTGCTGGCAAGTTTTACGTGCACGACTTCGCTGAAATGAATGACCTTTAATATGCGATTTAAGTACAAATTCATCGCTTAAGTGATAGAATGCTGAAAATATTTTTAGTCCTGCTATTGAACCGAGAGTATTTTTGACTCTTTCGATATACTGGGAGTTATTTGAGGTACATATTGTGACGTTTTCAATGCTGGTTTAGTCGTGTGTTGACCAAGAATTAAATAATGTACCGGGATAATATGAATAAATACCCGGCCAACGCCGGGTCTCCAGCTAGTAGTTAATAATAATAATGAAAATAATAACCAGCCCTCATTAGAGCAATTTATATTAAACAAATTCGATGAGCAGATGACCACATTTTGCGAAGACATACATTTTCTATTTAATGATTAGATTAGTCTACTGACACAATGAGTACAATGTAAACATGGGAAAATTTCATACTTAAATGATACTACATTAAAAAATCAAAATCCGGAGAAGAGAAAATAAATAACGTTTAAATTTTAATAACGAATGATTTCTTTTCATCTCGTGTAAATCGAAATTAAATTTTAACAAAAAGTAATAATAGATATTTCAGAATTTTCTTAAATAATATCATGGTAAATTCGTAATTAATCTAAGAAAACTTATAAAATGCAGAAATGTACAGTTTTTATTTACTTGTCATTTTATCACAATATATGAACCCAAAAAAGTAATAATGCTTGTAAATAACATAAGTTGTTATAGAATAATTTATCTGTAAAATATATGTCTGTAAAGTATTATTTGATTGTAAATTATATATTCAAATTTGTATACATGTAAATATAATTATTCTGGACTATGCTAAAAACTTGTAACAAAGTAATACTGGCAAATAACCTATTATTATTATCATTTTAAGTGAAGACATTCATTGTATAATTATGGGTTTGAATTTTCCTATACTGACAAAGTAGGGCATGTCACCATTTTTAGTTATTGTGACGGATTTGTAACAATATATCTCAGCGTCACCATATTGTAGATGTGGAATATACTGAGACGTGGTATAAGAAAGATTAGTGGTGAATAATCAATTGATCAATATTTAATGAAATTTTTCATAAATTTGTTGTTTATAGACAGACTGATTATGGTGATGACCGTTTAAATAGTTACTGGTTAGATAAAAATCTAAGTTAATATTTATCTAAAATAAAATAAATCTATGCTTCGTTATTTGCTAGCATTTTAATTGGAAATAAGATTTCTTTAGCATTTCGGTAATTTGGTTTATTATAATAACCAAATTATAAATTTAATTACTAAATTTTCTATATACTTCGAAGTATAAATTTTTCATAAGATTGATTTCAGTATTGCATTTCTAAGTAGTAAAATGTTTTAAAAGCTGTATTGATTAATTCTGTGATACAATATTACTCATGAAAGAAACTTGTGTCGTGCCACCCACGTGTTTTACTCGACTTCCTTTTTAATAAATAAATATGGTATCTTGGTTCTGTGAGCCACAGATAGAAAATTTTGCTGTAATTTCATAAATGCGATATTTTTCCTACTTATAATTATTATACTTGCATAATAACGATAGAAGTTTTTCAGAGATCTGATGGATTATATGGATTAAGTTTTTTAAATATTTAATAGACGCTTCTGTTCTCTGAACAATATATTTCGCTACGATTAAACGTAGCAGTGCTAAAAAATTAGCAGCATCAATTTAATTATTAACTCTACTAATAGCACCTAAACCAATTTAGTAAAGAGAAAGGCAAGTTAAAAGATGACGCATTCTACCGAGAAGAATTAAGTTTATGACACGCTGCTATAAACGTTTTCCAATAAATATGTTAAAAATAAAAGGATTTTATGCAATCTATTCAGGCAAAAATTGAGTTTTAATTAATAATTATATATTTTTACAACACTTATTCTTTATGAAGTGTGTATAGGAAGTCAATTTAAACCTCCAATTCTATTATTATAAAATGTTCTCTTACA
Source organism: Eucriotettix oculatus (assembly GCA_034510155.1). NCBI lineage: Eukaryota > Metazoa > Arthropoda > Insecta > Orthoptera > Tetrigidae > Eucriotettix > Eucriotettix oculatus. Next base: position 198,791,747 of record CM067376.1, on the reverse strand, counting down.
ACATGACCACTATTTTTATAGCATAGCTTTCTGTTCCACCTTTTTTTCAGTTGCTCAGTTTTTGATTATCTTAATACTCTATATTTTTAGGGTGATAGGCTATATGAGGGCGATTAACTTCATTGGAATTCCCATTTAACAGCATAGTGTAACGATAAAACCCAACTACTTACGGAATCAATGACAAGCGGCATGAGGGAAGTGGCAGGTTACAGACACGGGGTAATAATCCCGACGCGGTGGCGCGACTGAGATTTGGTGACATCGAAAATGAGGAGGTTGGAGTTTTTAGATAGAGTGGGGCAAATGGCTCCTTCCAGAGAGGAGAGATAAATTTTATTTGACAGTATCGGGCCCCGCCAGCGATGGAATATGAAATAAGGAAGTGAGGACAAATTATTAAAAACCAAGAAAAATGGATTTTGGAACAATAAGGAGGTGATGATAGAACATGAAGGGACACGGGGACTGAAATTTCGACCAAATTCTGGAAAAAATCGATTTTCTGATTTTTTATATTACTATGGCTATAAATTCAGTAAACTGAAAAAAAAGGTGACAAACATAAGCTTCAGGATAATTTTTATATAATATCTTTGATTCTAATTTAATAAATTACAATTTTTCAGAAAAATGTGTTTTTCTCTGCTTCATGATTTCTGGTACCATAAACCTTCTACGCGTCATAAATATTAAGATGTCTTCATTCTTTTTATACATAATCTACTTGCTAACACCTTCAAATACATGTATTAGTGTTCAAATTGTTTAAGTAGTTAAAGTGAGAAAAAAATTTAAAGCTCTGAAAAGTGATAATTTTTAATTAACCCTATGGAGACCTTAGTAAAAACATTATTCTCTCCCCATAGTTTTATTCAATTTTAAAAATAATACTCACAATTGATAAAAATGGTCAGACCTACATATAAAGGTAAAAAATGCTAAAACATATTCAAGTAAGTAACGCAAATAACATTTTCTAAACAGCCAAATTTTGAAAAAAAATACACAAGATAAAACAAGTTTACAAAACCAAAATTTTGTACATTGTTAACACATAATTAAAATTCCAGCTGAGTAGCAATTCATTTACAGTAATTTCAAATTTCCGTCCCCGTGTTCCTTAAGCAAGACTGTACATTAATTGTGATCATAGAGTGTGAATAGTGTCCTGGCCACGGACATTTGAACAAAGGGAGGAAGATATGATCCAGTCCGGAGTTTCAAAGCGTTCATTTTTGTACAACGCGGATGTTTGGTTGGGTCCAGTAACAAGTTCAAGCTAAGCTGAGAACGAAAGGTAATGATTCTGTTTGTAACCTATTGCCGATTTCCTGGTACTGCCAATTCCGAGTAGGATTTGTATTACTGATTCTGATTTATGGGAGGGCCCATTTAGAGGACCCTTAGTTTAGAACTCATGTATTTTGTTGGTATGATATATAATTTGTGTAAATATTGTATATAAACACACACATATATATATATTTATTGTTAAAATTTAAAATAACGTTGGCTGGTAACTTAAAATTGATAAAATTGTAATATATTGTGAATTGATAAATTAGAGGGAGTGGATTTTTTATTATATTTATTAAGAGAAGGGAATGTGGAAGGGAGGGCATAAGGTAGTCAAGGGTTAACTGGGGCCAGTGGACACGGAAGATGGCGGCTTAGGCGATCGTCGCCGAAAATTGTATTCACTATATGTATTCCCTTGGGTAGTTTGTCGACTACATTTCTGGTATATTTTATTAATATTCCAACTATTTTGGCTTCATTTAATGATTTCCAAGGGATTCTAAGGCAGTTACTATTTAATATTTCCCAAAACGCGATTTAGTATACAGAAATAAAAATGCAGCGTTTTTCGACTCAAAATGATATAGTATTCTTTAAATAATTATAAGTACCATTAAATTTAAATTCATTCTTTTAAATTTCACCTCGTATCAGAGTTGAAATTACAGTTCTATAAAACTTTTAATATTGTGAAATTTTTGTGTCGAATGCCAAAGGAATAAGCAATAGTATTTAATATATTTCAATAAATAATATTCTGGAATAATATGTTAGTTACAAGTGCGACATTGAGAACCCTCGGTTACATGTTCATCGGTTTTAAGTTATTCCATTTAAATAAATGCCTTCCTGTTCTGCAAGTGCTGGTAGTCCAAATGGAAGGCAGGATGCACGCACCAAAGATCCTTACTGCTCTGCAAAAAGCTTTACCGATGGCTGCACAGTAAATAGGAAACTGGGACGCAGGAAACTTCGGCACTTTAAGCTACGGTAAGTCAGAACTCGGAACATAAGAACATTTAAAAGAAATCGTTCTTCGTCACAAACAATGGCGTCCCTTCCAGGGAGTAGGACATCTCAACCAGTTACCATAACGAAAACGAAACTATTGTGATTTCTTCCTGCAATACAACAAAAGCAACACGCATCTTCCAGTTTCATCTTTAACTTCGCCACATCTTTCTTATAAAAGAAGGTTCATCAAAGTCATCTAATCATAGTACTTAGTTCTCTTTATTCTAATTACGTTCATATATAATGTTTTGCTTCAAAAATCTAATTAGCTGCATCCCCGCTTCACCGTGAAACGTAATACTATGAATTTGTAATCTCTTACTGGTACAGATGCCTTTCCTGATATTTACATTCAGTGACTGACATAAAGTAATAAACTATTAACGGATCCCCAGAAAGAGTAAAAGTAATATTTACTTGTTAAGAGTTTATAACGTACAAAATGATAAAATAACTGATGATTTCATTATCTATAAAGATAGATCAATTTAATTACATTTCAATAGGCGTTATATATGAGTTCCAATTCTAAAAACAGTAAAATAGTATAAATTGAATTTGAAGAAAACTAATATCGATCAAATGATGTGCAAATAAATTTAAATGCAATAACAGAACAACGATAAAATGGTTAGAAATAATTGTAAATCGATAAAATAGAGAATTGTAATCGCATTTACTTTATAGATAACGTAAACCTATAAATGTACTTACTCACGCGTGTTGCGTCAATGCGTGTTACAAAGATCTCTGTGCTTATATAATCTTTATTTTGAGTAACCTGTACTGCCAGGATAATTAGGGACTATCTACATTTAACTTAATTACACATTTCATTTTACTTATTACAAATTAACTATAAATTTAAGCTAATTGTTTACATATTCTCAAACAGTTTAATATGTTTAAATAATTGTAATACTTTTTGTTACCGTTTTTGGGAAACATTTCTTTCTTTCATGTCCAGTTTGGCAACGAGTAAGTTGGGTGGGGTCAAGCATCAGGTCCGACTCCAGCTGCAAGTAACAGGCTAAGCTGAGAAGAAAGGGTAATTACACTGTAACCTTAACCTTCTGCCGATTTCCTTGCACTGCCAATTCCGCGTAGGATTTGCGTATGTATTATGCTCCAATTATCCTTAGAATAAAACTCATGTCTCTAGTTTATAAGATATCTAATTTTGTAAATATTATATATATATATATATATAATCGTAAAAAAAGAAGGCCGGCATTGTGAAAATTTATTTAATCATTGTACATTTTAAATTGATAAATACTGAGTAATGGGAATTTCACATTTAAATGTAACAATTCTTCATTTTAAAATAGTATATTCTCCTAAATATACCAACAACTACATTGTTTTGGTCTAAAGTATATGGAATGGGTTTGAATTTGTTGTCACCTTTTAGAGATTTTATGGTATTTCAAATTCGATTCTTAAACCGTATGCCTGAATTGAGTGCGTAGCATTTTTAATTCAATCCTGTTTTGTTGATTTGGGTCTCTCTTGTATATTGATAGAGCATTTTTGAAGTATGAGTGTGTTTTTGAACATTCAGTGTTTCATCAAGTTATTATCCCGTTTGTTTTTTTGGTGTAAATTTTTTGATAGCAATATCCGCTGCCGTTTTCATTGTGGATTTTAATGTTTCCTTTTGAATTAGCTCTTCGGTTTGAATTAACTCGTTGGGTTGAGTGTGGGTTTCGGCTTCGAGGTTGACGTTTGAAGGGTGATATGCTTAGCGGAAAGTCTTTTGCGAAGTGGCTTTGTGCAAAGGTAGCAGTTGTCTTTTTCCGGGGGAAGGAATATTCTGTAGTTTGTGTAGCAGATTTGTATAGATTCCTAAAGATTGTGAATGTAAACTGAGTATATGAGCCAATGGACGGTATGAGGTATTTGTCCTAACACATGTGACTTTAGATGAAGGGGATATTTTGTGTTTTGGCAGCTTATTTTTATAAGTTCATTCGGAATTATTGGGCAGACATAATTACCCTGGTTTGCTTTACTATCATGGCCGTTAATAAACAAGGATATTTTTATAGACGTTACAATTCCTGTTCTGCGTGTACTTCTTCCTCATTATATGTATGTGCAACATTTCCAGTTTCATTTTCTTAGCATATGACTTCATCTGAATCTGAGAATATATCAATAAAAAAATTACCTTTTGTCGTGATCGAATTAATGATCACTTTCCGAATAGTCCCCTTAAGTGTGTAAAGCATAGCTCAAGAGCAGGAATAAGGTACGGAATGAGCTGCCTTTTGCAGCAGATCATCATCACAATAGGTTTAAAGTTACGTGGTTCTATTAAAAAATGTTTATTATAGAATGAAGGGCGCATACATTTGTAGAAAATATTAATGACAGACCTTCGTTTCATTATTTTCTATTTCATTAGAGGGAGAGGATTTTTATTTTCCTCAGAGAGAGAATGAGAAAGATTTGTTTATAAGAGAAAAACTTTTTTGTTTATTTAAAACCGTAAAGCCTCTGATTCTAACGGTTCTGGCATGGAGAGGTTAAAGGTTGGAAAAACGGGAAGTTTGTAGTCAACATACGGCTAATAAATTAACAGGGGGTTTTATTTCATTGTGATCAAATCACACTTTGTGAAACTAAATTTTTCGGAACCCGTGGAGGCCTTGCACTTCAAGAACCAGGAGCCTGGCAGAAAATAACTTTTTAAGCGGTCTCTAGCAAAGAGGATTAGAAGCCGCTGCTGGCCAGTTGGGGAATGTACATCCTTCGGAAGCTTAAGCTTCAATCCCAACACACCTAAAACTTTTCCAAAAAAAAGCTCAATAACCTGGTACGTGAGGTTTCACGTCTTTAAAGAAAGATATGTGAACCCACGTTTTGTATCTCGGAAATGTAAGATGAATTTCTATTGGCTACTGTTGTGGGTAATTTGCATCTAGAGGGGAGATCCGAGGTTTTGAGGTGGGTAAGAAAGGCTGAGGAAGCAGTTGTTAATGGTATTTTAGAAAGTATGTGGCGAACAATATGTCGTAAGTGGTGATAGTAGCCAATGCTTCAGCGACGATCCTTGGACTACAGGTATCAAAGGGCACAGTCACCACTCTGTTTTCCAGAAGTCAACACCGCAGGTCCGCATCAATGTCTTCAAAGGGTTCCTAGGTATCGTTGGTAATTTATAACTGAACACCATTGGTAATGAACCCATTAAAAAGTAAACCTATTAAATCCGGCCAAAAATTCTACAGCGGTCACTGATACCGATTGTGTAATAACCAATGATCAGCTATTTGAGGCAACCATCCACTGCAGAAAAAGAATGAATTTGTTTTTATTTTAAATTATAAAGTGAATATTTAGTGTTTACAGTATCTGTTTTCTTGAAAGAGGAGAATGCACCAGCCTCGTCCGCTCTGTGTATTGGACGTCGCACCAGAGAGAATTGCAAAATTGTAGAGAACCAAATGGTTATCACTTTTTAAACCGGATTTCCACCAACAGTTGACTTTGAGTCTGCATCGTGGCTAACTAGTTTCATTTACTCTTGATGAACGCGGTGCTGTCCACGAGATGTCGTTTATTATTTTTGTTTTCAGTTTTATTTTTAATACTAAATTAATATAGACTTTAAAATTTTTAACATTTTTAAAATAGGAAAATAAACTAAAAAAGCCAATATGTCCTCTGCATACACACAACACATAACGAATTTTCATAATTTTGAGACTTCTTCAGGAATAGAAACATGTCAATACATTTATAACATTAATGTCATTAATTTTAAAGAGATTGTAGAAGAAAAAATTTCCATGCTATAAAGGACAAAAAATATAAAGAAATAGTGTGGAAAATATTTGCAATCTTCTCGGAAGTTGAAGGTAGGTTTATATTTTATGTTTTGAAAAGGATATTCTATCACGAGAGTAGCGGGAACTGGAATACCACATAGACGTTTGTCTTGTCACAGGAGAACATGCATAGAAATATGAAATACTGTAGTTTCACTGTACATCTGATTTATGAAAATTAAGTAATTATAGCCTCTTCTTTGCCCCACTAAATATACGTATTCGTCATTGCAGTGAAGTGCGGAACAAAGAGAAATTGTGCAGAGACCAGTAGGACGCTATAGTTATTAGTTTTAATATATATATATATATATATATATATAATAAGGGGAATGGAGTAGCATGTTTCTTCTTCTACTGTTTGTTACGTATTACTTTTAGATGTAACTTTAATTTTATGTATTTTAAAAAATGTTGTCCATTGCAATGTTGTAATGAACGTCATACCAGTTGTGGAACAACTTCTGTATGGAAAATAATTAATCTTGTGTAATATAGATAATATTTGAAATACGTGACAATGACTAGGAACACTTTCTGTTCCAGAAATCTTGAAGACGGTGGCTTGTAAAGCCATATTTGTTAGTCACGTAGAGTGGCGAGCGTTTCTAATTGCTGAATAGAGATCAATGGCAGACTCTGAACTGTCACAGTCAGAGAAAGCGAGAGTACGTGCCTTGCCATCGCAGGAGGGCGCCTTATTTCGAAAATGACGCGTCTGGTCACCGCCGCGGTGAGAGGTGCAGGGAAATCCCCGGGAATCGGAGCGGCTAACGAGGAACCGCAAGCGATGGAGCGATGGACCGGCGACGTCACGCTCTCTCCGCTGCTCTACGGAAGCTCTTCCGAGCTCACGCATCAACGGATCTTCTTCCACTTATCCTTCCTCTTATCACTTAGACTAACGTTAATAAACCTATCAGGAATTAATTAGTAGCGGTACTATCGGTAGTATTATACAAACTCCGCCAGTATCTACTTGAACTTAAAAAGAGTATATTACAATATATTTGCAATTATAGTTAAAAAAGGATTATATAAGAAAATGTGAAAAAGCCCTCTACTTAACATTTATCATTTTAAAATAAACAATGATGGGATAAATTTCACTTCACGAAGCCGGCCTTTTTTAAAAAAGATTAACAATATATATATATATATTTACACACATTAAATATCTTATAAACTAAGAACGTAGGAACTATTCTAGAGGTCGTCTTAGCGGCCCTTCTCATGGAGCAGAATACATAAACTAATACTACGCGAAATTGGCAGCCCTTGGAAATCGGCAAACGGTTACGAATTGCGTAATTACCCTTTTTTCAGCTTAACCTGGAACTTGCCGCTGGAGTAAGAGGAAACGTTCTGTCCTGCCGCTCGACCCAATCGAACTTCCTCGTTGAACAATGAGTACCTTCCTCATTTGGTTTTCTTCTTTTTCGCCACGGAATAGAGCAAGCCTTCCACCCGTTATTCAGATGTCCACCTTCAGTACAGTCTCTTACTGCTTTAATGATCACTGCTTAATATTTTCACGTTTCTGAAGGATTGTGAGATACAACAACACACACGTTGAGAAGTTCATTTAACGCTAAGTGATCTATAAAGGCTCGCACTGCGTAAGACTCGCCCCGATTCGGGATCCAGTACATTCATGGAATATTCCAGAAACAGAAAAACAGAAAATACTATAAATTAAAGATAAACTAAGTAAATAAAGTAAACATATAAAAATGGTTGCATCGAGTGGGACTCGAACCGCCAGTCTACATTTATACAGTGCAGCTCTATATCCCTCAGCGGCAATATCCTGAAACGCTTAGCGGACGAATGATAAATCTCCATAATGTTCTAATGTTCAATATTAAAATCAATTTTTCCTGTATTTTTAATAACTTGTTCCCACTTCATTATTTCATTTCCGTCGGTGGCGGGACCCCATCCTGTCCTATCAAAATTATTTATCTGTCGATTTTACAGTTTCCCTTAACTGGGAAATCGGATTTTTATTTGCTTATTTCAAAAATAAATTTATTATTTGAATAATTGTGGATTTTAACTTCCTATTGCAAAATTTCTACCGTCAGTATTAGTGATTTTCGTAATGTATTGTTGGCCAGACTGGTATAGGCACCTCAAATAAGATTTTATACACTTATTAATTCTTCATCACCAAGGGTAACGAGCTGCAAATATCTGGGGATATTTTTAACAATAGACTTGGGTGGGAGGAACAAGTGAATTTCACGGCCCGAAAAGCGTGGAATTCCTTACATTTCATTATGAGGAACTTAAAAAAGGGAAGTTCAAAAACAAAGGAGGTGGCATACTTATCTCTAGTTAGACCAATTTTGGAATATGGGGCGGCTTGTTGGGATCCTTATAGAATTAATCAAATAGAATCATTAGAGAAAGTTCAGAAAAGGGCTGCAAATTTTGTGCAAGTAGGGCCAGGTCATAGGAAGGAAAAAGTAAAACAGCTAGGTTGGGAGGTCTTGTCAGAAAGGAGGGAGAAAGCAAGACTGCATTTGCTATTCAAAGCTTATACGGGGCAAAAACCATGGATTGGAATTAGCTACAAAATGCAAAAGCCCAGTTATATAGGTAGATGGGATCACCAATTCAAAGTGAAATATAGAAAACAAAAAACAGATGTTGGCAAATTCTCATTCCTAAATAGGACTATCAACGACTGGAATAATTTACCTGTGGGGGTGTTTGGAGGAAATCCTCTTCAAGAAAATAAATTTAGGTCAAATCTGAAAAAACGTGTGAAGTGAAGTGGATATTTATTTAATATAAATGTGTTTCCGAATATAAAAAAGTGAAGTGAAGTGTTTCTCTTTTCTCTTTCAGGGCATCCACGGAACATGTTTATCTTTCTTTAGTTTATAATTATGTATCTGCCACCGGGCTTGCGCCCAATTGTAGATTATTAGCAAATACAATACAATACAATAACTTTGAACATAACAAATGTGCCATGGCACTATTGGCACGTGACAGAAGAAGCAGGACGGCGATAAACTGATAGCAAAACGTATTAAAAATCTTTCAACAGAAAGTGATAAAGTACATTGTAAATATTGAGATAAACAGTTCACTGTAGAAATAGAAACGCGAAGTTCCCTCAAATGTTACTTAAAATTAGAAAAAAATATGTCATCGTTTTCAGATATATTTAAAAGCCACAGGACTCGATTCAAAATCGGAGGAAAGACGAATTGCAGTATTGTATGTAATAGGCGAGGAGGCCTTGGAGAAGTACAATACGTTTGAATTGACCAACGAACAGAAAAAAACTGTTAGAAGAAGTAATGAAAGCATTCGATAAGTTCTCCACACCGAAATCCTTTGAAAGTGGAGAACGTCGTTTTTTCTTCACCAGGACAGAACAGGAAAATAAAAATTTTGCTTCTTTTTAACCGGTTTGAAAAATATAAGTACATATATCGGTTTTGGAGAATTTAGAGACAGTCTCATCAAACATAGCGTTATTTGTGATGTAAGAGATGTGAAGCTAAGGAACATACTACTACTTGCAGAGAAGCTAAAGCTCAATCGATACATAAATCAGCCAAGCATTCGAATTAGACTGCATACAGATGAAGATACAAAAGTCACGCGGTGCATATGTCAGCGGAGAAGAATAAAAATCCAGCCCACTACAAGTCGAAGACGCAACACGGGAACCACACCTAATCAACAGATAATGCAGGACGAGCAGCGATGCAGTGCAAGAGCCGTTGCACAGATGGACTTCCAGCTCAAAACAGCAGATCCAGGGAAACAGAAGACCATACAGCAGATGTAACACGTTCCACTAACTACGACAGTACCTCGCATATGCTGAAGTACGTTGGAAATTAGTGCTCGGAATCATTAAGAAACAGTATGCAGAAATAAATAAGAAAACTTGATCTATAATGAATAAAAGAAGCAATGTTTATTGGAACAATAGCTAATAATAATGTAGATGATGAATGGTATGAATAAGTTTTCATAGGAAATAGAAAAGTTCTAGATGTAAAATTAGATTCAGGTACCCAATGTAACGTAATATTTAAAACTTTGAATGCAATAGGAATTGTTAAACAAACCCTATCTTGATAAAACCTAGACTAAATTTCGTATATATGGTGGATATAAGTTACATGTTAAATGTACATGTAAACTTATCTGCTAAGTCGCGAATAGGAATAGTGCAATTTTATATTAATTGTTGTTGATTCTGCAGGCAAAGAACGCAGCCCCACAACAATCAACAATAGGCTTTCCTTCTTTGTAAAGACTGAAATTCATTAAAAGTGTGCAGTTATTTCAAAATGTAAATGTGTCTGAGAAAATAATTCGGTGTTATTGTTTCAGGAAAATGTGGGACAACAAATTTTTAATATAATATTGAGGCGAAAGTAAATACTAAAGGTCATCTGACACTTAGTATAAAAGTGCCTATAGTGATAAAAGATTAATTGAGAAATGAGTTAAAAATATGGAGAAGTCAGATATAATAGAAAAGGTTACAAAACCAACAGAATGGGTGAACACTACAGTTACAGTCAGTGACAGCTGGCGAGTATTTAAAGTAATGTGCTGCACCATCACAAAGCATAATTTTAACGAGGATAATTCCCCTTACGTAAGATATTAATAATACTACAGAATCTACAGAGTTTATAATATTCCACTAACCATAATATGCTACATTTATAATTTATTTCTAATAAATAAAATATAAATATTACAGAGGTAATGGATTTTATATATAAATATAAATTTATTATTTATTGAATAATTATAAATAAACTACAAAAATTACAGACGGAATGGATTTAATAAATGAATTTATACAAAATCAGAGCCCACATCATTCGCTCTAACATTTGATTCATGAGCAACTGCAAACGTTTGGGCATGTTTTTCGTGCTTACTGTAGCAAACTGTAAGTTATACCTGAGATATTCAAATACTATTACGGAATCTCAAGACCGGTCTGCCTGTCTTCCTTCCCAAATTGTTGGATTGGTCGGGATGGTTACATTTTGTGGCCTCCGCGGTAACCGAATCTCACGCCCCTGGACTTCTACCTGTGGGGTTTCATCTAAGATATTTATGATATTTGCTCGAATCGACTGGACACTCCAGTGGATTAACAGAGACGTAATGGTGAGGCTACTGCACGCATTAAACCACAAGTTCTTGGAAGGGTTGCTGATAATTTACACTATCGAATTGAGTTGTGGCTGCAAGCCAACAATTAGATTTGACATCTTCTGTAAATGTTGATCAACTTCCACACATGTTTGCGCTATTTTTTTCTTTTCTTTAGAGTGTAGTGTAGTTGAAATTATTTGGATTTTTGTTTTAATGTAAATATAAAAATTATTGTGTTGAGCTTCTGCAGAATCAAAGCTGACAACGGGCTTTCATGACGTTATCTGTGGAATGTGTTGTCACTAACATTTTCAGCATGCATGCTGATGCAAAACGAACGCAGGGGAAGTGGCACGTGCACTGCAACTACGGTGATTTTGAAGGGGATTTCTCCTTCGTTCGGAACCGCCAGATTGGTTGTCTCATCCCTCCCAGAATATCAACGACCCCCAGAAGCAGTCATTCTGGAGGGAAGGGGGCAACAAAATCTGGATGCAAGCCCGAGAGCGGGAGCGGGGGCTGAAGCTCAATCTCTAAATCTGTATTATTTCATGTAAACTTATTCTTAATTATATACTTATTCTAAAAACAGGTTAAGCTGTTTGCAATCGTCAAACCTGATATCCTCACGAGAGTTTCCAAGGGAACTGCTGTGGTGTTCCTTCCGCTTTTTCCATCTACTTTTCAGTTAACCATCATCTATCCAGACTGTTAGCGGGCAAACACTACAACAGCAAGGGATACGAATCAGACTTGTTGTGCATCCTGCGTTACACTAAAAAGTCTGAATCTTATATTTGACCACAGACATCGTTTTTGTGGCATTTGTTTTGTAAAGATAGTGGAAATGACATATGTGATGAGGTATCTGAAAACAAATCATCAAGGTGAAAAAGTTTCATGGGGGTGAAAAATGTGGTTGCCATTTAAAAACACAAATTTGAGCTTGCAAGCATAAGATTAAAATCTCAAATTAATGCAGGCATGGAATGTCCCCCTCGAACGTGTGGTTTTTCCTGCGGACGTGCGGCCAGCGGACGGACTACGGTTGACACCCCTTACCCCCTCAACCGTGCTCCTTGAGGACACAGTCACCTCCTTCCCCCTTTCGCCGGTCACCCGTGCTCTTTCCAGACACAATGCATGAATCAACTAATATATAAAGAAAAATCTCTTCATTTATGTGTAAATACGAATATAAACTATCGTAAGTTTTAATAATTAAAATCAAAATAATGTAAATATTGTCAAAATAAACTGTCCTGTTTAACATTAAGCAAATGTTCACTGTATAACATTTCATAATTTTTTCAACAAATTCTTTTTTGAATATTTCTAATCTAAAAGTAGAAGTCGATGAAATATTGGAAACTGAACCTTTCTCCTTAACTATTAACCGTGGTAAAAATGATTTGCTAGAAAGAAGAAAATAACATGCTTGACAGTATACAATTCTGCATAAAAACGGAATGAATTGCAAAAACAAAATATACTTGTATTTGTAAAATATTAATAAAAATAGGATATTATAAGAAAACATATGAAAGTTCGATTTTTTGTTAAAGGTTTTTAATAAAACATAGTAGTATTTATATACTGATATCTTATAAAGATAATTTAGATCATAGTTGGGATAGTAAATGACTTAAAATCCGTAAATTTTAAATGTTTTCTCACCGTGTTTCTTCTGGAAAATCGTTTTCTAAAACACATCAAACTCTCACTTTCTAACATTTTTATAGTGTCATTTATGTAGGAGATTAAGACTATCGAGGAAAAAATAGCAACTTAATGGATATAAGAGGTGTGAACGTAATTTTAAAGCCCAAGGAAAAAAGAAAATAATGCAAATAGCCAACTTTCTTAGAATGACAATAGTGAGGATAAAATAAATAATAGTAATAATAATAAATAGTAATGATAAGATTAATGTTAAAAGGGAGTTCTATAATATGAAATTCAGTACTTATATAGTATAGTCAGTACACGTTGTACGTAATCGTAAGACAAAATAAGAGATAAAATTATTTATTTATAGAATATAATAGAATCATAAATACATATTAGTTTCTAAACTGTTATACATTGTTCATTCACTTAATATAAGACAGTTTCTTTTCCCAATATTAACAGTCTTATAATTCAGGATATATGATCCTCTGGTTTTAAAAATTAATCTCGAACTTTTTTGTTCAGATAGCTTATTTTCAAAATTTAATTAACTTCAATCTTACTTAGTGAAATCTATAATAATTTGATTTATCATGTAATTAAATAAAAGATTAGTGTTTATGTGCCTGTTGAAGGTCTGAGTCAGAACCGATATTTGTTGCAATTTAACTGAAGTTTACTTAAATCTTGTATGTTTTTTGGCTGTCCAATTTTGCACATTTTTTAACTATTTGGCCGTTTAGGTTAGTTAGCAATGGATTTCCCTTCAATACAATTTACATTTACAACTTCAACAGAAGAAGATCACTTGCAACGACACGGGGGCTGTTTTGTTTACGAAGTTCCAACTACTTGATCCATGAGGGGGAATGGGGAAGGGGAAAGGGTCGGAATTTGTCCGCTGGAAGCACGACGCCAAACCCAACCCCACTGCTTGTGTACTAAACTTGTTTTCGTTGCCTGCCGCTTTCAGATGGAAAACCCTGTACATATTAATAACTGGGAATATATTAAATTTACAATTATAAACCGATAATATACAATAATATATATACCGAAGCTGGCATTTTTTTAGGATTGGCAATAAACTCTTAATAAAATATTTACAATAAATAAGCTTATATTTAGAAACATGAGATCTATTCTCGATTCGTATTTAAGGACCGTCTCAGTTTATAATTTAAAAACTAAATTCTACTCGGAATGGGCAGTGCAAGTAAATCGGAAGAAACGTTACAAACAGAGTAACTGCCGTTTTCTTCTTTGTCTGGAACTCTTCGCCCGGCCCCAATCAACTCCTTTAAACTTCATTGTTGAAAAATAAATACCTAGCTCATTTAATTTCTTATATGCCGCCTCGATAAATAGCAAGCAACTTCGCCCTGGATCTGCCAATTCAAGACCACTACACAGACGCAAATAGTCTCTGAATCCTGCTCTTTGTTACCATTCTCTCTCTTTATATCAAACACATTCCTAGTCTATATTCGTCTATCATCATAATCATACAGCCCATTGCAAATTGACAATCTCCAATTACCAAATTATTAACTCTTACTCCTTAATGTTCGATTTTTTATTGCTAAATAACCGAAAATCAATGCGTCCGTTTATAATAATTTTTCCTCACTCCATTATTTATTTTATTTTCATGACGGGGACAAATTTATCTCCAATCAAAATCATTTACCTTCATAATTTGAGAGGAGTCATCAACCCTACTTACAGCTTACTGCTGATGTTTGGGTAAAATACCAGGTCTCATTATAGCCAGGTTACCCTAAGTCTCAACGGTTTTAGAAAACCCAGACCGGCGCCAAATCGTCTAGGTTTTATTACATTGTCTACACCCTTCTTTAATTTCTCTCAAGCCGATTGACTTTGATTTTGTACCGCCAAGTTCCGTATTTCGTCGTGTTTTACCATTATAAATTCATTATCATATTCTGGTATTGCATAGTTCGGAAACAGCCTATCTAACCGAAGTGAATATTAATACTTTTATGAAAATAAGTTCCTGGGGACATTGATAATTTTAAATATTTGTAACGTATTTTGTAAACAATATTATGGTAATCAAAAGCATTGAGAACACTTTCAAAATTTTATTGTAATATTGACTGTTGCATGAATTGTTAGTTAAATATATATTTTATCTTTTCAGAATTGTTGCAAATACTTGTCAAAGAACAAACACTGAACCTGTTGTAACTGCACGAAATCTATACAAATTAAATAAATATACATCCAAGAAGAAATACTACCGACGATGACTGCTATAGAAATATCTCTCTTCCCTATTCAAGATTGAATCAAAATACGTTTTAACTGAAGTAAGAAACTTAATTATGTTATTACGAGGATAAAAAATAGTGAAGAAAGTCTGATAACTAAATAAGTTTAATTTCCTTTACTCTGATACCAATGTCTCAGAGAAAACTGTGGTATTTGAAAAAATTTTAGTTTAAAAAATCACTTTGAATGTAATTTCTAAGAAACGTTATTGCAAATTGGCAGTTCACAATGTTTTTCAAAAATAATTTGATTAATAAGCACATTAATATAGAATATAAACTGTTGTTGTGGTATTCAGTCCTAAGATTGGTCTGATGCAACCCTCCATGTTAAGCTATCCTGCGCAAGCCTTTTCATTTCTACGTAGCTACCACTTCTTGTTCGGTTACCACATCTGATTTGTAGCATTCTCCTACAACACCACATTTCGAAAGCTTCTATTCATTTTCTATCAGTAACTCCTGTCGTCCACGTTTAGCACCCATATAACGAACATTTTTAATAATGATTTCCTAATAATTATAGTTAAGAATATGAAGTATTGTGTTTTAAAAATTAATTAGATGAAATATAATATTTTTCTAACTTTAAGATAATTTCGGAATAACATACTTTGCCAGCAAATTATTCCTGTTAAAAACCCACTCAGTCAATTATTGGTTGAAATGCTTGTCATATTTTTTATATTATGTGGATATGCAATTTAATTAAAGTTTTAACATTATTAGGAACATTTTATTTATAAATCAGTTACTTTACAATAAAGCTTGTAAACATTTCGTTTAATTTAGAAGTTCCGCAGCATTAAAATGCTTAGCAGCTCTGCCATTATGCGTGTACTGTTCGCCTTCATTAAGTTCCTATCTATTTTACAAAAATGAGAAAATTAGTGTTTTATTACAATCAAATAAATCATTAATAATAACGAAAATACCGAGAAATAATAAATTAAGTGGAAGCTGCAGATCTTTACACCACCCTAGACAATAACTACGGAATCGCGTCACTATCACAGATCATTTTCGATGACAGAGCTCCAAATACATTATATTTTACTTAAGTAGTATTTAAGAAAATTCACTTTTCCGTAAAAAATGAACTAATTGTGAAACAGTATTAAAAATTGAGATTTATTTTTATTTATAAAATATACCATTTTATAATAGTGAAACAACTTAGTAATAAGACATGAATAATCATTCCCGAACTAAATGTTAAATGCTTGTTGTATTCGAGATGGTTATTCGATTTTTCTTAGGTGGTTTGTGCGTTCAATAATCATTTATTTAATATTTTAATTAAACAGTTACTTAAAAAATTAACACATAAACATGAAAAAAGACAATACATCAGACATGTGATACATTGAAACCTTTCAAAAAATGTAATATTTTTATTGAATTTAAAGTCAAATTTTCTCTGTAAAATTTTATCTTCAGAGGTCAAACTGATGTTATGCATCTAACAATTTTAATATTTCTGAGAATCTTAGATTCAGTTTTCTCTCTTAATGTAAATTCGTTACGTAATATGTAGTTCTTAAATTCGTTAAATAATAACACGGTGATATTGCACAACATATAATTAAAGCATGGCTGATCACGTTTGCCAGTAGAATTTTTCACGAATAACTTCTTTGGAGGGGTTAACAGGCTACATGAGGGTGATCCTGAAACAGGCAACTCCCCTTTAATAGCATAGGAAGGGACTTGAAAAGGGGGGATGCGTAGGTAGAGCAAGGTGGCCAAGGGTTGACTAGGGCCCCCGGGCTATAGTTTAAGGATCCTACCCGGTGTTTCACCTAAAGAGATGCAGGGAAAACCGTAGAAAACTTGCATCAGGTAGGTCGGGCATTGGATACTATTCTCACGCCCTTCCGAATGACGGGAGACGAGTTTGCTGTGGGTTCGCAGCATTCCCTTTTCCATGTCACCACAAGTTTAGTTGGCAGTTGGCCGACTGATCCCAATGGGATTAGCGGACAACTCTTGCTTTTTGTCCAAGTTTTTAGACCCCAGTACATATACCTCCCAAAATAGGTGAAGGTGTCTCGGCATGTGAGAACTTTGCAGCAAAAAAAAACAGAGAGAAATGTCACTTAATACCAAATCAAATATATCTTGAAAATCTTGAGTTAAAATTTATCAACAAAAAAATACTTTAAATTAAGTAGAAATGTCTGTGAGTAGCGCTATTGGGTATCTAATGTGTTGAGATATATAGCAGACTTATTGGCTATTTTGATAATTATGTATTTAATGTTTGAATGAGGTTAATTTAATTGGGCAATACTTCTGGTTTGAATAGTGCTAATGATATGCAATTAATTGGATTGCTACTTATGCTTTCTCCTCTTTTGTATTAATTATTGATGATATTTAATGTTTATAATTATACGTTAGTATTACAGTATTTGTTCCTATTACATTTTTACTTTCATCTAAATACTTATCTTATTACTTCCACGGATGACCAATGAAATTAATAATACTTCCAGTAGTAGTATATCATTTCGTTCTTTTAGGAACATAGGGCATCTGTGAAACATTTCCACCTAATTATTCTTTGCCACCTTTTTAACTTCTTTCCAGATCTTTCCACACTCCTTAGCCTCCTCCATAATCGTCCTCTTCCAGGTGTGTTTAGTAGGTCTTCCTACTTTTCGTTCACCCTGTGGATTCCAGTCCAATGTTTCCTTCTCAACTGACTTCATTCTTCCTCAAGGTATGTCCTATCCATCTCCATTTTTTCATTTTTATCTGTTTCTCTATTTGTCTCACCGCAGGCTTCTCATAATGCAGAGTTACTTATTATTTCAGGCCATCTTATACCAATCATTTTTCTTAAACAGCGTTTTATGAATATTTGTAATTTGATTTGTTACTTTCCAAATTTCACGTCCGTAGAGCAACACTGATTTGACTTTACTATTAAATATGCGAATCTTGGTTTTCTTGGAAATATTTTTGTTCTTCCAGAGGGTATATAGTTGGACAAACGCTCCGTTTGACTTTTTAATTAGTTTTTTACGTTTTCTGGGGCTCCTCCACTTGTTGTTACTATACTTCCTAGATAAGTGAACTCACTGTTTCAATTTCCTCCTTATATTTTTGCAGTATATTTTTTTGCTTAATCCACATGTCTTCAGTTTTCTTGCTGTTAATTTTTAATCCAACTTTCGCTGCTTCCTTCTCTAGGCATGATAGTTTCTCAGTCATGTCTTTTAAACTCTGTGAGAGGAGGCATATATCGTCTGCATAGTCTAAGTCTTCTAGCCTTCCATATAAACCCCATCTTATACGTCTTCTATTTTCTATAGTTCTTCTCATCACTTTGTCCAAGAAATAGGATTGGGGATAAAATACATCCCTGTCTCATCCCACTTGTCAGGCTTCTGTGAGTTTCCCTTTGTGTATCAACTGACATTTATATTCTCTGTACATTTCTTTTATCAGGTTGAGAATTTTTTCTGGTATTCCATACGAAATCGTTAATAAGAAACGTAATTGGAATACGAAGGTTCAAAAAGCTCATCTTGCATTTAATTATAAAACTATTGTAAGTATAAGAGCTGACAACATTATATTCTTAATAATATGTTAACAAATGTTAAGCGTACTGTCCATTTTTATAAAGAAATACATTCACGGGAGCGTCGTTTTTTTTGTTCAGCAAGGTATTTCAATGCTTAATTCAAAAGGAATTTTTTGGCGCTGCCCGAAAATTGTTCTGTGGATCGTGGGAAACTTCCTAAAGATGGCTGTGGAGCACGCTCGACTTCACATGGCTAACAAAACAAACCTAGTCCAAGATTTTTCCTCGATGGAGTTTACTAGTCGGATTCTGACAAAGCCTGGTTCCGATCAACTGTGGTTTCCTAGAAGGCATTCTAAGAGAAAAAATGGAAATTGTCCTTCACTACAATTTTGCACGCACAATTAACGGACTATTTGTTTTGCAAGCATTCTCTTAAACCAAAATAATCTTTGTTCGTGAAATTATGTTAGTGATTTTATTCACTGATAAAAACCCAAGGATTGGGCAAATTGTTAAAGTATTAAAGAAAATAAAAAATAGGTTAGCCTGAAACGTATGTTTCAACCCAACATTTGGACTTTATCCCATTATCTAAATTAAAATACAAAAAAGAACTTCAGAAATATGCTGACGCTGAATTTGGATTAAAAGAATAGTAAATAAAGAAATTATACAAGTAGCCAGAATTTTTCTTTATTAATTAATTTAGGTTGATTGAATACTGATTCATTGTTCCTTTGATATGCACTGTTGAAAACTTACATTGAACGTAATGGTGAAAGACTGCCATAATTTTTTAAATTGGGATTTCACATTACTGTGTTGTTTTCACTGTACGGTTTTAGGAAATCTTCAAACGGAGTTCATAAATAATTCGAATGACGTTGAATCACAACATGGAAAATTAATAAATATAAAACTATGTACTAAAAGATATGTAGTTCTGAGATTAAGCTTATGAGAATATTTACTAGGAAAAAAATTATTATAATCAACATAAAATTTCGCTTGGTTTTGCTGATTTTACGTTTAATATTAATATCAGTGATGTAAACCTTTTTTTGTCAACTTACGAATTACCAGTTGATTTTCTATTTTATACTTTCCATTACAGTTGTACAACAGTAAATTGTTTTGGAAAGCCAATGTGTAACAACTCCACAAATGATACGAATTGAAGGTCTTCAGTTTACACTATTTTTCGAAGACAATAAGGTAAATAGACTGGAATTCAGATTTATTTGTGGAATTAGTCCTCTTCTGAGGAAATACCACATTACAGAAGCACTTTTGTATAAATGAATGAGAAGATGCACCAATAAAATATAAATAACTAAGAACAATAAATAAAATAGTGAAAATTACGGACATGAAAATTACAAATAAGTGATTTACGGAACCCCACTATGAGCGCCCACCACAGGTAGATGTGATAAAAAAAGTTGGCTAACGCCCGATGATTTACAAAACCGACTTTAGTAGCTCTTATTGGCAAATTCCCATCCATTATCAAGATAGAAAATGTACCGGTTTTTTGTATAATGGCATCACCTATGTGTTTCAACGAATTCCTTTTGGCCTAGAAAACAGTGGAGCCGAATTAATCGGGTATCTTCACAAAATTTTACGTGGATTTAATAACCTATGTTGATGATATAATTATTTTGCTGACAACCATAAATCAACATTTGAAACAAATTCAACTCTTTAAAATTTTGCAAGAAAACAATGTCTTTAAAATTTGAGAAGACGTTCTTCTTTAAAAAGAAAATCAAATTTTTAGGCTATGAGATATCTATCCGAGGCATCACGCTGTCACATTCTAAGGCACTTGAATTAGAATAAATATTGCGTCCTAGAAATATTCTCGGTCTCCGAAGAATTTTAGGCATGTGGAACTACAAGAACTACTCCACAGTTATCGCCCCCTGATTAAATTTGTTAAATAAGAACACCAAATGGAAATGGACGCCCATGGCTAGTAAGGAAAATTTCTTGACCACTTACAAAATAGACAAATTTACGCGGAATGCAGACCCTGGATTATTTCCATTTTTATAAGGACAGTTCTGCGTGGTCCGGAACCTAACTACACTAGACCGAAAATGAGCTTTTATTGCTTGGGTACTTTATTATTCGAACGGACCGTCAAGCCCTGACGTTCCTAAACCCAAAACCATCGTTTATATCGTTGGGTATTGCCCCTGCAGCAGTTTGACTTCGACGTCGAATACTGCGTCGGCAAGAAGCACGTCCTGACCGATGTCGCTGCATGCAAAATGATAGGTCCCAAAGGAGCTTGAGAACCCACATGTGTTTGATGGAACTCGATGTAACTCGCTATCCAAATTCACGACGAGCGATATCTGAAAGTTACAAATGGAAGATCTATTTTTGGAAAAAGTTGCGAGATATAAACAAAGGAACTTTTTCCCCGAAGACTCTGATTATAGGGAGATATACAGCAGAGAAGACGATTGGAAAATGGAGAAAGGGGTTGTTTACCAGAAAGATGTCAGGGAGAAAAACTGCTTCAAAATCTTGATCCCAGCTAAGGTGGTTGATGAATTAGTACTATACTATCATGATAATTACGCGTACTACGGCCCGAGAAAAATATATTTACCATTGTTCCCGTACTTTTATTGGAGGGGTATGAAGAGGCAAATTCGGACGATTCTGTCTCAATGTGACATTTGCCAGAGAGCAAAACTGGCAAATCGGTTATGTGCCATTACCCCGAAGGGCCGAATAAACTCGCGGCGGCTGATATTTACGGTCTGCTACCAAAATCAGCGCTCGGAAATAAATATATTTTTCTGGCTCCAAATATACCTTATGTTTTCCGATGCCAAGGAGTACAACTGAGAATTTCTCTCGAGCTGTCTCCAAATATTTGACGGATGCCGGATCGGACGAAAAAATTTTTGCCGACCAGGGAATCGAATTTACTGGGGAAAAGTGGAAGCTGTACTTGGAGAAACGCCAGATGAAACGGAAATTTATTACACCCAATCATCCTCAGTCAAAGAAGGAGGTCGTGATTGATATACATAGGGGATGGCCACAAGGTAGTATTCTATTATATATGAACACGCTGCTGCAATAGTTAAAAGAGGACGAAGAATACGTAGAAGCTATAGCGTACGCAGACGATCTGGTAATGCTGTCAGGAGATAACACAAGAAATAGTTTGTAACAAAAGAGGAATAAACTTCTACAGAAGGTAACAAATTAGTGTAACAACAACAAAATGAAAATAAGCGTACATAAGACACAGATAATATTTGGGCACGAATTAAAACGAAACCCAATAAATAAAACTGAAGTGTGTGTCTGTCTATATGTTTGTCTCGAATAGGCTCCGAAACGGCTGATCGGATAACAACCAAAATTTTATGGTTTAAAACAGGAGATTTAACTTAAATATTCGTGCATATTTCTTTTCAATATATTGCAGGAGATATTAATATATATATTTCTCACACGCGCATTTAAGTCTCGGACGTCATTGCCGGTTGTCTATATTCTTGCTCTGTTTAATGGTCTGATGCACTCCATCTATGTCGAAGTGTGATTCGCACCGTTATTAACCTATTGTTGGTAGAGAGCTAACTCCCTGAGAAATAATAAACTTCTTTGGATCGTCGATACGATGTATATGTAAATTTGTTTTATTTGTCATTTCAGGTATATTTTAATATTTAGTAATTAGTCACTTTTTTCGGCTCCGAAACGTATGATACCTGTTCAAAACCAACTACAAATTATAAAGTTTGCCCTTAAGCGTTCATAATTAGATGATACCGTATTTTTTATATATTAAATGAATTCCACTTTATCAAAATTCTGTACAACTATTTCGGTGCCAACGAAGTCGCGGGGGTTATCTAGTTAGGAAATAAAACAATAAAAGTCTGTAAATAATGCATCTTCGAGGCAATGTCAATTCTGTGTTCAGCGAAATAGGACACTCACACATCAAAAGAGAACTAAAAGCAGCTCCTTAGGTCACTTAGAGCACTTGTCATCAGAGCAACAGCCACACAGGAACTAACAGGCAAAAGACGGGCGCAACCTTCTCCAGCACCCAATGCCAACAGCATTGAGTTTCAAAAATGATATGGAGAAACAGTAGAAGTTTTTTTTTAGAAAGGTGAAAATCCCCCACTATCCTGTCGGATACAAGGCAAGATGCCTACGCTGGACGCAGTTTTAAACTGGACGGGGAATTCCACATCGTCAGTAGCGTAATTTATATAACGACATGCAATAAATACTGTTTTCCTAGGGAACGCACTACTTTTAATCGTATCATAACCTTTGTGAGAATGAGAATTAAATTGAAGTATTAGCGTTTTTTAGCTACTGGACCTCTTTCCATGGCTCCTTCATTTTTGTTGTAAATAAACATTTGCCGGTTGAGGATGAAGAGGAAAGAATAGGCATTCTGCAAAGTTAGCAATGTGTTTTTAAAACAAGTGGAGGGTATATGAATATTGAAAATTATAAAATTGTCAACTCCTACAATAGGGATAAAAATAAAGGTGGTGATGT
The DNA here is from genome assembly GCA_034510155.1 of Eucriotettix oculatus. Classification (NCBI taxonomy): domain Eukaryota; kingdom Metazoa; phylum Arthropoda; class Insecta; order Orthoptera; family Tetrigidae; genus Eucriotettix; species Eucriotettix oculatus. Next base: position 198,768,381 of record CM067376.1, on the reverse strand, counting down.
ATTGTAGGCTAACAAAAATCTCACTACTAAGGTACTATTGAACCTAGGAAAACTAAGGATTTTGATCTTGAAGTGGTAGGATGATGTTATAGAAATGCAACATTGTCATTTTGGTAGTAGGGACTTTGTACAATTTTTTTTGAGGCATTGGAAAAATTCCTTGACATGATAAATAATAGTACCTACAGTGTCATTACTGGGGATCTAAATATAAATTGGGGAGCAAATGACAAACCAACAAATAAGTGAAAGATATACTAATCAGGTATAGTATTATGAACTTAGTAAATGAATCAAATAGAATTACAAATACAAGTAAATCTCAAATTGATTATATTTTAAAGAGAATCTAATAAGTTTAAACATAGTAAATTTAGATTTATCTGTCCATTTAGGTCAAGAACTATTATATAAAATTGTTTGCTCAATAGAACTGATGAATTGGTAGAATTAAAAAAAACTTATCAAGGAAATTGTATTGAAAATTTCACTGGTAAGCTTAACGAAACAAATTGGAAAGAAATTGACCCAGCTAAAATCATAAACAATACGTAGTTAGTTTTCTATGATCTTGTATCAAAGGCTCTAAATAAAGCAAAATAAAATTATGTAATAACGACAAACCTAAATGTTTGAAGTTAAAAAATTATGTTAAAGATATGAACAACTTTTATAGAATTACTGTTTTTATAATTAAGCATAATACTTTAAAACAACAATATAATGATGAACTAAAAAATGTGAAAAAGAATTTGATAATAATGAAATACGAAAATCCAGTAATAATAGTAAAACAGTTTGGAATCTTTCTAACAATTTAACCAAACAAAATACCTAAGTAATGGAGTGTAACAGCGTCATGGTAACCTGATAAGTAATAAACAAGAAATATGTGAAATCTTCAATATGAGTTAAAACAAAGTTATCATCCTGATTCTTTCAAACTCGCAGCAGTGTGTCCTATATATATGAAAGGAGATAGATGTTTAGAACTACAGACCAATAGCTCTGATTTCGATATTCCCTAAGATTATGGAAAAGATTCTTTAGTGTAGGCTTGTTAAACTTATAAGTGTCGTATGGTCATGCAACTACTTTAATCAATTGGAATAAATATGTTGAATTATTGTTAGCTTGAAAATAGAATAAAATTTAATAATGTCAAAAAATATTTACAAGCAAAGGGTCTGCAGGTAAACATCTAAAAAACCAACATTCACAAATACTAACTTGGTCAAATCCACTAAATTCCTGGGAATTCGTGTTGATCAAGATATGGCCTGGAAATTTCAAGTAGATTCTGTCTGTGAAAAAATATACAGTAATACCTATGTCCTGAAGTGTTTGTCAACAGTCCTTACAGAGGACTTTTTACTAAACATCTATTATGGCGTAATATATTCACACTTGAATTACTGCACAGAGATATGGGCCTTCCTGCTGCCAGGTCACTGGTAATTCAGAAAAAGGTATTAAGATTTATCTTTGGAATAAAAGAAGTGTGAGTCCTGTGAGCCAATATTCAAAAAGTACAAAATCGTAAAACTTAATTCCCTTTATACCTACAAATCTATCTAACTTGTAACACATTGTAATAATTTTACCACACCCAATTCCCAAAGACCTTACCCTACAGGAGTAGTAACAACTATTTCAGAGAACAAAACCTATGTCTTTTGTAATGATCGCGCATGTTTTTTCCAGCAAGTTACGCGGCGTACGACGTGTTAGAATCTTCTGAATGCTGTCGACCTTATCACGCCTGACGTACAACGCTGGAAAGGGACGCATTGCGCTCTGTAGGAAAACACTTCCACTTTATTTCCTACTGAAGAGTGGCGACGTATAGCACAGGGCGTATTGCGACGTACGCCGACTAGGAAAACCCGCCGTTAGAGGCAACCAGCAGCGAAGGTTTTTTTCCTTCATAAACTTGGAGAGGAGAAAGACACCCTGGTAAACCATGTTTTGGTACATACAGGTTAACGTAAATCCTATATTTTTTTTAAAAAAATCCTCATTCAAATCTGGTGGAGCGGATTATGCGCAAGCTTTTTCGGATATGCCGCGTGTACTGTGAGGAGACCACATCGCATGTCGATTGTCGATTATGAACGCAAGTATAAATGCAGTGGCAGTAATGTGATGGACCAGAGTCGCCGCTGCGTCACGTGGTTTTCTATTGTCTTTCTCAATTCTTTATTAAATTAAAAATTCAATATACTGTCCGATTATTACACTTCGGTATATTAGCCTTTATTTTCCGTATTTATTAACAGAATTCCTTTTTAGAACATAGAAAAATTATTTTTATTTTTTTCTGTTTATCGTATCTTTTTAACTTAAATATTACTTCTACTTTCCATTGTTATGAATTCTTTTCATTGTATCCAATTGCCGCGACTTTATATTTTTTGATTTGTCGATTTTTCTATCGCAATAATGCGTCTCAATATTTTTTCTACGAATATTAATTTCTAATTATTAAAACCTTTGCAGAGTCTTCCAACACAAGCACCTCCTATTTTAATCATTCTGCAGCATCAGTTTGCGTACAAAATTATTTTGTATTTTTCTGTTACCGTTTTCCCGTTTTCTCACAGTATGCACTTTTTATGTGCGTTTAATCGATATCGATCGATCTTTGATCCTCCACTATATTCTAGACCCCACTCCTTTTCTGCCCGGGAAATTATTTCTCCGACCAGAAAAGACACTTAACGTCGCATCTTCGGGCTTAGCTGACGTGCTGTCAGACTCGCTCCACAGATTCGTCGAGATAGTTATCGACCCCGGAATTGGAAAATTTCTTGTAAGTTTGTGATCGGGGAAGTAATCGACACAGAGGCCTCCTTGATTTCCTACCGATATCTGCTATCGATGAGGCCCCCACAAGCTAACGCTTGTATTTCACGCTGTGGATTTTTGATCGGGAAACGTGACGACGCCTTCCGCCTTGCCATAACAGTTTCCTACGAGGATCTTCCGTGGACTTGTATGCAGCAACGTCGGTGTTCCCTGTTCCTGACCCTCCAGTCCTCGCTGATCTCCGGACTCCGACCTCACGGCCTCACCTGGAGTGGCTTCCTTCGCGCTAATTATGTAGACCAAGAATTTGGTAACAAATTTTATTTATAAATACAGAAGTCCCGTTTAAAGATAACAATTGCCGACCCTTCAAGGCTGCGATATACATACACAAAGTACAAGTCAGCCGGTCACGTGGCCTGGTGGTGTGACCGCTGGTCAAACTCAAACAAGATAGCAACGAAATAAAGGTCGAATGGACCGGACTTAAAGAGTCTGGCTAAAATATTTAAATATATTATAATTATATAATACGCACGACTGTGCCTGCCCGAATCTTGGCTTTCTCTAGCGGTCTCCTGGAAACTGCATTTTATGTAACCAGGTGAAGAAATAATTCCTGTTTATCTTTCCTGGTTTGTGTAATTTAATTTTATATTTTTATTTTGGTTACAGGTGACATGAGGGTGATCCTGAAACAGGCAACTTCTCTTTAATGACGTAGGAATGGCTTTGAAAATAGGGATGTAGAAGGTAGGGCGAAGAAGCCCCCGGGCTATAGATGTAGGGAAAAACCTTGAAAACCTGCATCAGGTAGGTCGGCCTATTGCATTATATTTCCACGCTCTTCCGAATGTCGGGAGATGAGCTTGCTGCAGCATTTCCTTCTCTGTGTCGGAATACGCTAAACAGATTAGGTAGGATTTTGGGTGTGGCAGTTTATGCGGAAATGAAAAGGCTTGTGCAAGAAAGGTTAGAATGGAGGTTTGCATCAGACCAGTCTTAGGTCTGAGTACCACAACAACAAAGCGCAAGATTCCAAGAAGTATTAAAGGCCAGTTGCCAGACGTATAGCAACCAATAGATAAAAAATCGGAACTAACTAAACATGTATAATTAAAAAATCACAGGATTGATTGGAATAATATTAAAATTTTACATGTAGAAAGTAATCAAATGTTAATTATTAAAATGTAAAAATTGATAAGCAAAATTTAAATTCAATACATGACATTATGTATAATTAGGACTGGATTCCAAATCGTGTCAGTCTGTAGCAGTGTACGAGCTTGTACTAGCATCTTCCGGTTGATTTAACGCCTTATAACCTTTAGGTGTGTGTTATTGAATCTCACGATCTATATATATTTAAATTAATGATTGTGGTTATAATATGTAAGTTGAATTATGTTTTTCAAATTATGAAATTTCCATAATATAAACACAGGTGTTGGGGTGTGGGTGGGTGTGGGGGTGTGTGGGTGTGGGTTGTGGGGGGTGGGGTGGTGGTGTGGGTGGGGTGTGGGGGGTGGTTGGGGTGGTGGGTGGGTGGGTGGTGGGGGGTGGGTGGGGGGGTGGGGTTGGGGTGGGTTGGGTGGGTGGGGGGGTGGGGGTGGGTGGGGTGGGGGTGGGGTGGGGGGTGGGGGGTGGGGTGGGGTGTGTGGGGTGGGGGGTGGGGGGTGGGGGGGTGGGGGGGGTGGGGTGGGGTGGGGGTGGGGTGGGGGGGGTGGGGTGGGGTGGGGGTGGGGTGTGGGTGGGGTGTGGGTGGGGTGGGGGTGGGGGGGGTGGGTGGGGGTGGGGGGTGTGGGTGGTGGGGGTGGGTGGGTGTGGGGTGGGTGGGTGGGTGGTGGGTGGGGGGGTGGGGGTGTGGTGGTGGGGGGGTGGGGGTTGGTGGGGGGGTGGTGTGGGGGGGTTGGGTGGGGGTGGGGGGGTGGGGTGGTGGGGTGTGGGGTGGGGGGTGGGTGTGGTGGGTGGGGGTGGGGTGGGGGGTGGGGGGTGGGTGGGGGGGGTGGGGTGGGGTGGGGGTGGTGGGGTGGGGTGGGGGGTGGGGGGTGGTGGGTGGGGTGGGGTGGGGGGGGTGGGGGGGGTGGGTGGGGTGGGGTGGGGGGTGGGTGGGGGGGGGGTGGTGGGGGGGTGGGGGGGTGGGGGTGGGGTGGGTTGGGGGGGTGGGGGTGGGGTGGTGGGGGGTGGGGTGGGGGTGGGTGGGGGGGGGGTTGGGGGGTGTGGGGGGGGGTGGGGTGGTTGGGGGTGGGGGGGTGGGGGGGGTGGTGGGGGTGGGGGGTGGGGTGGGGTGGGTGGGGGGGGTGGGTGTGGGGGGGGTGGTGGGGGTGGTGGGTGGGTGGGGGTGGGGTGGGTGGGGGGGTGGGTGGTGGTGGTGGGGTGGGGGGTGTGGGGTGGGGGGTGGGGGGTGGTGGGGGTGGTTGGGTGGTGGGGTGTGGGGGTGGGGGGGTTGGGGTGGGGGTGGTGGGGGGTGGTGGGGTGGGGGGTGGGGTTGGTGGGGTGGGGGTGGGGGGGGTGGTGGGTGGGGTGGGTGGGGGGGTGGTGGGGGGGGGTGGGGTGGGGGGGTGGGGGGTGGGTGGTGGTGGGTGTGGGGGTGGTGGGGGGGGTGGTGGGGGGTGGGGTGGGGTGTGGGGGTGGGTGGGGTGGGGGTGTGGTGTGGGGGTGGGTTGGGGGGGTGGTGTGGGGTGGGGTGGGTGGGTGGGGGTGGGTGGGGGTGGTGGGGGGTGGGGGTGGGTGGGGTGGGGGTGGGTGGGGGTTGGGGGTGGTGGGTGTGGTGGGGTGGGGGTGGTGTGGGGTGGTGTGGGTGGTTGGTGGGTGTGTGGGGTGGGGTGGGGGGGGTGGTGGGGGTGGGGGGTGGGGGTGTGGGTGGGTGGTGGGGGGGGTGGGTGGGTGGGGGTGTGGGGTGGGGGGTGTGGTGGTGTGGGGGTGGGGGGTGGGGTGGGTGTGGTGGGGTGGTGGGTGTGGGGGTGTGGGTGGTGGGGGGTGTGGGGGTGGGTGGTGGGTGTGGTGGTTGGGGGGGTGGGGTGGGGTGGTGGGGGTGGTGTGGGGGGTGTGGGGGGGGTGGTGGGTGGGTGTGTGGGTGGGGTGTGGGGGTGTGGGGGGGGTGGGGTGTGGTGGGGGGGTGGGTGGGGTGGTGGGGGTGGGTGGTGGGGGTGGTGGGGGTTGGGGTGTGGGGGGGTGGGGTGGGGGGGGTGGTGTGGTGGTGGGGGTGTGGGTGGGGGGTGTGGTGGGTGGGTGGGGGTGGTGTGTGGGTTGGGGGTGTGGTGTGGGGGTGGTGTGGGGTGTGGTGGTGTTGGGTGTTGGTGGGTGGGGTGGTTGTGGGGTTTGGGTTGGGGGGTGGTGTGGTGGGGGTGTGGGGTGGTGTTGTGTGGTGGGGTGGTGCTTGTGTTTTGTTTTTATTTTTTTTATTATTATTATTATTTTATAATATTATTATTTATTATATTTTATTATTTTTATTTTATATTTTTAATTTTATTATATTATATTAATATTATTATTTTTTATTATTTTTTTTATTATTTATTTTTTATATTTTTTTATTATTTATTTTTTATATTTTTTTATTATTTATTTTTATTTTTATTATTTTATTTTATATATATTTATATTTATATATATTTATTTTTTAATTATTATATATATTTTTATTTTTATAATTTATATTAATTTATTTATATTTTTTATATATTTATTTTATAATTATTTTTTTATTATATATATTATTTATATATATTTTTTATATTTTATATTTTATTTAATTATTTATTTTTATATATTATTATTATATTTTTATTTTATTTATAAATATTTATTTATTATTCTATAATTAATTTATTTTATTATATTTTTTATTTATATTTTATATTATATTTTTATTTTTATATTATTATTTTATTTATTATTTTATTTTTTTATATTTTATTATTTTATATTTATTTTTATTTTAATTATTTATTTATATTTTTTATTATTTTATTTTATTATATTATCTTTTATTATATTATTATTTTTATTTATTATTTTATAATTATTTTATTTTAATTTATATTATTTTATTTATTATTTTTATTATTTTATTTATATTATTTTTATTTTATTATTTATTTATTTTTTTATTTTTATTTTTTTATTTATTATTATTATTTTATTTATTATTATTATTTTTATTTATTTTATATTATTTTATTTTTTATTTATATTTTTTATTATTTTTTTATTTTATATTTTTTTATTTTTTATTTATTTTTATTTTATATTATTTATATTATTTATTTTTATAATTATTTTTTTATATTATTTTATATTATTTTATTATTTTTTTTTTTATTTATTTTATATTATTTATTTTATTTATTATATTTTATTATTTATTTTATATTTTTTTATTATTTTTATTTTATTATTATTTATTTATTTTATTATTTTTTTATTTTATTATTATATTTTTATTATTTTATATTTATTTATTATATTTTTTTTTATTTTATTTATTTTATATTTATTTTATTATTTTTTATTATTTTATTTTATATTTTTATTTATTTATTATTTATATTATTTATTATTATTTTTTATTTTATTTTATTTTTATATTATTTTATTATTTTATTTATTTTTATTTTTTATATTTATTATTTTATTATATTATTTTATTATTTATATTTTATTATTATTTATATTTTTATTATTTTTATTTATTATTTTTATTTATTTATTATATTATTATTTTTTTTATTTTTTATTTATTATTTATTTATATATTTATTTTTTTATTATTTATATTTTTATATTTTTTTATTATTTTATTATTTTTTTTATTTATATTTTTATTTTTATTTTATTATATTTTTTTTTATTTTATTTATTTTTATTTTTTATTTATTATATTTTATTTTATTATTTAATTTTTTTTATTTATTTTTATTTTTATTTTTTTTATTATTTTTATTTTAATTTTTTATTATTTATTTTTTTATTATTTATATTTTATTATTTTATTTTTTTTATTATTTTATTATTATTTTATTTATTTATTTTATTTTATTTATTTATTTTATTTATGTATTTATTTATTTTTTTTATTTTTTTATTTTTTTATTTATATTTTTTATTTTATTTTTTTTATTATTTTATTTTATTTATTTATTTATTTTATTTATTTATTTATTATTTATATTTTTTATTATTTATTATATTTTTTATTATTTTATATTTTTTATTTATTATTTTATTATTTTTATTTTTTTTATATTTTTATTTTATTTATTTTTATTATTTTTATTTTTTTATTTTTATTTATTTTTTATATTATTTTTTTTTTTTATTATTTTTTTTTGATTATTTTTATTAATTATTTATTTTATATTTTTTTATTTATTTTTATATTTTATTTTTATTTATTTATTTATTTTATTTATTTTTTTATTTTATTTTTATATTATATTTTTATTATATTTTTTTTATTTATTTTTATTATTTTTTATTATTTTATTTATATTTTTATATATTTTTTATATTTTTATTATTTTTATATTTTTATTATTTTTATTTTTTATATTATTATTTTTATATTAATTTTTTTATTTTTTATTATTTTTGTATCATTTCTATATTATTATATTATTTTTATATTTTTATTATTTTTATATTTTTATTATTTTTATATTTTTATTATTTTTATATTTTTATTATTTTTATATTTTTATTATTTTTTTTATATTTATTATTTATTTTATATTTTTATTTTTATTTATTTTATTTTTTTATTATTTTTATTATTTTATTTATTTACTTATTTTATTTATTTATTTATTTTATTTATTTAATTATTTTATTTATTTTATTTATATTTTTATTTTATTTATTTATTTATTTTCTTTATTTCTTTCATTATTTATTTTATTTTATTTATTTATTTTATTTATTTCTTTTATTTATTTATTTTATTTATGTATTTATTTATTTTATTTATGTATTTATTTATTATTTTTATATTTTTATTATTATTTTTTATATTATTTATTTATTATTTATTTTTTTTTTAATTATTTATTTTATTTATTTTTTATTTATTATTATTATTATTTATATTATTTATTTATATTTTTATTATTTATTTTATTTTATTTTATTATATTTTATTTTTATTTTATTTTTATTATTATTTTATTTATTATTTTATTTTATTATTATTTTTTTTATTTTATTTATTTTATTTTTTATTATTTTATTATTTTATTTTTTTTTTATTATATTATTATTTTATTTTTATTTATTTTTTATTTTATTATTATTTTTTATTTTATTTATTATTATTTATTTTTATTTATTATTTTTATTATTTTATTTTATTTATTATATTATTTATTTTTATTATTTATTTTATTTTTTATATATTTATTATTTATATTATTTTATTATTTTTTTATTTTATTTTATTATTATTATTTTATATTATATTTTTTTTTATTATTATTTTATTTTTATTTTATTTATTTTATTTTTTATTTTATTTTATTTATTTTATTTTATTTTATATTATTTTATAATGCTTATCTGGAGCCTATTTCTTGAAAGCATGTCCCCATTTTCCAAGGATTAGTTTTTGTAGGATATACGACCGCATCTGTGACCGAAATGACCTCGACATCGGAGGTTTTCTTGGAGTAATTTTTTCTGGCGAACAAATCTGCTATAAAATAAGGGTTTCCACTAGAGCTCTTAAATAAAATGGTCTGTACGCGACCCATTGCATTGAATTCACATGGAACAGGAAGTGCGCCATACTCGTGAAATAAACATTTTTGTATATATTCAATATTTTATAATATGTTGTTACTTTAATAAAAAAATTATCCAATTTACAAGTACTTTCGGTCTAAACAGACCAAATAGATGCATGAACTATCTTCCTGTAATACATGAAATTCATTATTTATGGGTAAAAATATCTCAAATTCCGTATTGTAATGATAAACACAACTACGTGCGAAATTTTACGGTGCAGAATCAAAGGAAAGCTGCGTGAGGGAAGATAAGGTTACAGACAGGATTAATATAATTCCGACACGACGGCGCGGTTGGGTTTCTTTCCGGCGTATTTGGTGGCATTGGATCATGTTTTCCCCTCCAAACATTGGTGATAAGAGCACACAGCTCCTCCCATGGAGGATCGTGAAGAATTTTGATTCAATAATATCGAGCCCCGCCACCGACGGAATAATAAATAAGGAAGTAAGGAAAAATTATACTCACGAAAAATGGAATTAGACAGAGGAAGAAGGTTAAGATTGGTGATAAAGGAAGATAAGATGTGACATAGGGGACGTGTAGTTTCAGATTATTAGAAAGTGATGATTAAGATTGAACATTTAAACAGATTATGATTTGAGGTTAAGATTGAACTTAAAGTGTAGTTGAGGATTGAGTTTTGAGAGGAAGCAACAAGAAATTGGAGATTGTCCTGGCCGAGGACATTTACATTAGGGGCAGGGGGTGGATATTTACGAACCGAAGCACACGTGATATGGTCAAGAAAGTGGATTCAATACGAGAAAGTTTAATGTAGTCAGATGAAACTAGCACTCCTTGCATGACACATTCCGAATTTGAGTATCGATGCCGACGGCGGAGCTTGTCGACCATGACAAACATCCGTGTATTTTAAAACGCCACCCGGCTGCAAACCCAAGGAAATCACTTATAAAGATAAAACTTGAATGGGTAAGAAATTTTATTTATTTTAAGGTAAAACGTGTTACTTTCTTGTTATTATTATTTAAACAGAATTAATACAGGTGGATACACGTTAAATAATCGAAAAAATTGATTGTCGACAGCAGTTTTGCAGTTTTCAGGCATTTCACCACCGTTATTTTCTCGTCTTCGTGAGAGTAGTGATGAACTGGCCTCAGAAAAATATTAATTAATTACCGTTCTTATGTAAGCATTTATAATGGCTTTTACCACAGGACTACCTCGATATTTTGGCTTCAGTTCGCCTTGTATTTTGAAAGAACTTTCAGTACTTATTTTGAATTCTAGTAAATTGGCTTAAGATTGTGCAGTCTGGTTATAAGGTAATAACCAAAAAATCATTGGGAAAATAGAGTAGACTAAAATAACAATATCATGAATAAATTTTCAATAAATTGGTAAGAAAAAGTCACAGACTTTTGGTTTTCATCAGTGAGGCACACAGAAAATTGATATTTGAGTTAATTGTTTATGATTGAATAATTTGGTATTTGATGCTTCTAATTTTGCACGTTCTATCAATTACTCTTCTTTATTCAAGTTAAAAAAGCTCCATTAATAGGCAATAGAGTGCTACTCACCTTTCAGTTGCATGTAATGTGAATCACAGAAAAAAATCTCTGTAATTTTGCGCCATTTGGCTATTAGCCATAAATATTTTCTGTTTCCTGTTATTATTCAGTGGTGAGTAGCATACACGTTTTATCCTATTGATTAATTATATTCAAGGGGATAAAAACAGAACACAGTCTTCTTAAAGTGTGAATAATTTTACTGGTGGTAACTTTCAACCTACACCGTAAATTTCAATCTGTAGTTTAGGTAGATCTGTTAATTATTTTCAAGTTTATTTCATTGCAAGATTTTAAGCTTAAGCAACAACACGCAGTCCGACATGTATGGTTTTCAAGCTTAAATTAATGGAAACAGATAAACTTGAAAATAATTAACAGATCTAATTAGAAGTTTAAAATTACCCTGTAGGTGCCGCTGATAAAATTATTAATATTTTAAGAAGAGTGTATTGTTATTTTTCCATCAATATAAATTGGAAAATAATAGATGCCTTTGAAATGTGATGCTTTAGGAGAATGCTGATTATCAGAAAGGATGGATAGTTACTAACGAGGAATTTCTATGCAGAATAGGGGAAGAGAGAACAATATGGACGTTTTGAGACAGGAGCGTCTTGTAAAATTAGCATTTACTGGTGGATGGAAGTGTGTGGGGTAAGAAAAGAAGAGAGAGGCCAAGTAGTAGAGGGAGGATGTGGGATATGATAGCTATGCGGAAATAAAAGTCTTGCGCTGAATAGTATAGCATGGAGGGTTTCATCAGATCAGTCTTAGGACTGAATACCACAACATCAACAATATACATGATTTAATAATTATTCTGACAATTAAATTTATAATAAATGTTTAATTAGCCACTTTGTCGGTATTTTTATAATTTAAATATGAAATATTAAGTCTCTCATTTGAGACTTCTTCAGGTACTAAAAAAATTTACATATTGATTACATTGAGTAATATGTTATGAATTTTATTTAAATAAAGGAGTGAAGTACCGTTACATATTCAAACCAACTGTGGACTACAACAATAGTCATAAATACAATTTAAGTTATTTTTACTTTTTACGTTTACAGTGAATGTTTTTCCTAATGTGGAGCATTTCGCTCATTATTCTCGAGATATAATTTTGTTATTCTTCCATAATTTCGACATGGTTCCAATCAGTTTGGAGGTTATTCATTATTCTGTGCTAATATAAAACGGAATTATATTGTGAACTGCTTTCAATGTTTTTCATGTGCTCCAAAATACGTATATTTAACGATATCTTTGTCTGCCCTAAATATGTTGCTTGGCAATCCAAACAATTTTATATACAACATTATGTTTATCTAAGGTTTCAATTTTATTTTTAAAGTTTTTATCAAAATTCAAATTATTATTGCTTCTGAAAATAATTTTTATGTCATTTTTTATGAATTCTTGTATTAATTTGTGTTGTAAGCAAGATATGAAGGGTAATGTTATGAAATTAAAAATTTTATTATTAGTGTCCGATATAATGGATAATAAGAGAACATTGTCATACAAAGTCGTGGGCAACAGCCCGAAACTTACATTTTTAAATGAGGTACGGCCTCACACGACACCAGCGTGGTATATAAATCAATCAATGTATTAGACACAATTCAATTCTCAAAAAGTTTTTATAGTCATAGGAGATATAAGCTTTTTAAAAAAGGATATAAATAAAAGCTTAGTTGTATAAAAACATTTTAAGAATTGAATTGTAGCCAATAGATTGATTGATTTGTACCAACGCTCTCTGCCTCAGGATGAATATGGCAGTATAAGCTTCCGAAAGGTACCACTTTTGAAGTAAAATAGCTTTTCAAAACTGTGACCGAAAAAGGGTTTCTTATTATCCATTATATCAATATATAACCCAATGCATTATTAGTGTCCTTCATGCATTGTGAATTTCTGCTTTTAAACTTATTATTTTCTAATCTGACCTTGATATGCTTATCAATAAATTTTGTGCGATATCTATTGAGTAAGAGAATACTGACAAAGAGGCTAAATAAATGATTTATTAACAATATGCAGTTTTCATTATTTATTCTATTCTTTCTGTTAATTAAACACATAATCTCACGTTAGTGACCGGAAACACGCCGTCTCGTTTCCTGGGACAACTGAGTGGAGAAGAAAACCAAATGTGCCTCTCAAGTAGAGTGAACCAAGGAGGATCTGAATTTGTGGTAATGAAATTATGAGTTAATAGCACGGCGGGGAGCTCGTAATATCAAACCGTGGAAGTATTTATAAAGTAGGAAACATCATAGAATGGTAGTCACACAAAACGGCCGAGTTGCGTGAAATGCGTTGTCCTCTTTTTGTACTGTTATATGGCATATTCCGCAGGTGCAGTCTTTGTGGCGGCCCACGGAGCCAGCGTCTCGCTTCACGAGGCTCGGCCTGCCGCGTACTACAGTAGCAACTGGCCTAGTCATGTTTTTCCGTTTGCTCGGTTCTGTGAGCGGACCGCCGTGTAACGACAAGGTTAATTAGTTATCTCATCAACCGCGGGGAGCCGCTACCTGTCTTTCTTGCCCCTCCCCCATTCCCCGCCCTTTAGGGACACCTGCCACGACGTGGGACACCTGCGGGAACGTGGACCCGAAACATGTGCCCTAGGTCACTTCTACACACACTGCTTTTGTAATGGCAATTCTTTATTTCACTTCCCATCACTAAAAAAGTACAAATAAATCACATTTCTTCGTCTTCTTCATAATTTATTTAATAGATCCTATTAGTCCTCTCCGAGGAAATAGAACAAGTCAGTTATATACTTAGGAAAATAAACACAAGCTTTGCCCAGTAGCAGATCCAGAGAAGTATCTCGTAAAAGAAGGGGATACATTTTAAAGATTATAATTTATTACTGCAATAATTAATTAATCCAATTCTCTTTTATTTTGTATTATATACTAATAGACAATGATGGTTTTCCAAAAAAAAATTATTTAGGAATAAATACTATTCGATAATTAGAATTTAGTAACGAAATAATTTTAGCTATACTGACGAAAATTGTCGCTGATCGATGCGAACAGCACAGCACAATTAGTTTAGTACGCCGTGCGTGCAAAATATTAACGAAAATAATATAAAGGAGGATGGAATGTCAAATGGAATGCGAGTTAGGAGAAGTTCAGTCCGGTTTTAGGAAGAATTTTGGGACAAGGGAATCAATATTGACTCTGCGTCTAATTTTAGAAGACACAATGGCATTTGTAGTTTTAGAAAAGCCTGTGATGTAATAAACTGGAACACAATACTAACGAATTTGAAGAGGACAGGAATAAAATATCGAGAAAGAAGAGTTATGCCTAACCTCTACAGAAGGCAGTAAGCAGTAATTAGAATTGAAGGGTAAGAATAGAAAATAGAAATCAAGAAAGTAGTAAGGCAAGGATACTCTTTAACTTATAGAACAGGCTCTTTAACTTACAGAACAGGCGATGAAGAAAGGTAAAACTGAATCATACTGCAAGTAGAAAAAACAAAAACTCTAAGGCTTGCCGATGATATTGTAGTATAAGGGGAGTTTGAAGAAGACTCTGAAACCATAATTACTGGCATGAACGTGATCCAGAAGAGGATTAATATAGGGAAATAACAGAGAGTGTTATATTGGCAAAGGATATTTTGAAGGAAGTTAAGGAATTCTGCTACTTGGGCAGCATAATAACTGGGGGTGGTAGAAGTATAGTGGATATAAGAGTATGATAGTACAGGAAAAAATACTTTAACACAAAGAAGAATTTACTTACGGCTAATATAAGTATGAATATTAGGATATCATTAATAAAAATGTTATTATGGAGGGTGGCGTTGTATGGGTACGAAACGTGGGCAGTAGGAGGTGATAAAGGAAAAGAATAGAAGCTATAAAAGAATGCTGAAAATCAAATGGTTGGATAGAGTAACTAAACAATAAGTTCAAAGCAGAATAAGAGAAGAGATAGATTAATAGACCACGTTTTGTACATGAGGATCTTGTAAAATTAGCATTCGAAGAAAGTGTGTGGGGTAAGAACAGAAGTAAGAGGCCCAGGATGGAATAAGCTAAGCAGATTAGGGAGGATGTGGGACGTCGTAGTTATGCAGAAAAAAAGTATTGTGCACAATAGCAGGGAGGGTTGCATCATACCCGTCAAAGGACTGATTACCACCACAACAACTGGAATCATCATTGCGTACATATTTAAACACATTACTAATGTCAACTTAATATTTCTTACTGTTGCTTAGTTTATTTCTGTTTTAGTCTAGTTGATTTCTAAGTACTATTTTGTGATATCCCATTCAGGAGAATGGTTCGATTATTTATTTGTGTCTATTTTTGATGTGGAGAATGTTCATCAACACAAACCCTGTCAATCGTTATCGAAGCATTCTTCTCCGCAACCACGTTTTAATAATTCCTAGCGTAGAAGTGTGCAAATGGATTGCAGAATCGCAGCATTGGATGAAGTGCACTCAGTTGTTATAACGTCCGAGGAAATTCCAAACAATATAATTGTTATAAATAAAGTAAAATAATCTGACTCGTTCTTATTAATTGAATACAAAGAATGGCCTCGGACGTTGCAGTAGCAACGTGAAGTTTTTGTTATACTTTAATTAAAGAGCTTAGGTGATCCCGAAAGTTGGGAAAGGAAAGTTTTTCAAATAAATTATTACATTTCTGACTTTTAGGCCGTTTTTATGCTTTATTTATAAGAAATGTTATCCGAAAATACGAATTTCTATTGTCTTATAGGATGATATTTTTTAGCGGCGTGAGAGAAGTAACATCGGTATGATTTATAAATGGATCAGAGTCTGATTATGGAGTTTAGCGCCAGTAGGATAGAGTTTATTTGCCGTCCTCTCCCCATTTCCCCGAAGAAACTAGATTATAAGGAACTTACTTGAAATCCGATCACAAGTGTAGGGCTTAGGACTAGAAATCTCAGATAAAAATGAAAATAAATTTAAACTATTCTGACTTAGGTATTACTACTTCTAAAATATAGGTAGAAAGTTGCTCGAGATTAACTAAAAAAATCGTTTTGCTACAAATCCACAAAAATTGCTTTATTGCCTAGAGCCGGGTTTCCCAAACTGTGTGTCCGCGGGACCTGAATAGGTGTTCCGCAAAAAATGTCGTGTGATTCTATCTACACTATCTGTATTTTGTTATAATACCACTATCAGGTCGTAAGACCGTTCTGTGTTTGCATCTAACGGGAGAAAGTGGAACCATTTCTCACACTTTTCTTTGTTTCTAACTTGTTTCGGAACCGATTCAACAACGTTGCGAAACAGAGAAACCCTATTAATTGCTTCCTGCTACAATGGGACACATGGGTAACAATGAATAAGCGTGGACGTGTTCAGTAAACTAGAATCCTGTACGAATGAGAAAACGATTGTCATAGCCCGGAGAGAGTTATTGAGATGATACTATATTTTGTAATTTTAGTGGTCCGCGAAAGATTATTGATAAGTTTTTTGCTAAAAAAATTTTCTATTAATTTACGTATTTCGAAAGCTTTCGACATATTGTCGTAATGATCAACTTAAAAAAGTATGTCTTATGTAAGGTCTTAACTTTCACTGTTTTTAAGATACAATAATTATGTCTTGTTAGGTAAGTTCACAAAGCAGCAAAACAAAGCAAGTGGAGCGAATGAGGATCTGAAATTGTTTTTAGAAGAAATACTGGCGGCAAAAATTTTCCACAAATGCTATTGATGAAGCCGTGAAAGGGATAAACTATGTAAAATCAAAACCACTTCAATCCAGATTAAATGAAATTTGGTGCGATGAAATGGGTAGTGAACACGAAGCACTATTAAGACTTTTTTAACTTCGAAGTGAGTTTTTGGTCTTCTTGAAGGCACAAAATAATTCAGGACAATAACTTGTTGAAGTTTTAACAAATCCATTCGTGGTTGATAAAACTTGCATACCTGTCAGATATTTTTACGAAGTGCATTACAAGGAACAAGTATTTAAATATTTAATACAAGAGATAAAATTGCATCTTTTGACAAAAAAACATTTTTTAATTCAGTTGAATCAAATGATTTTAATTGTTCTCCTCCCTACATGAATGTTTGAATGAGTTAAATTTTAAAATTGAAAAAAGGTTTTTAGAACACGTACATAACTTGAAATCAACTGTTTTGCAGTATTTTCCGAAAAATAGTAAGGACGATTCCTGGATTCAGAATCCATTTTCCGCAACAGCTAAATCAGTAGCTTTAATGCAACTTACTATGAAAATCTAATTGATAGAATCCGTGACTCTTATTGGAAACAAATATGCAAACATTTCTGGGCGAGTTTGTTAGAAGAGTATGCCTATATTGTTTTACTTCAGTTTTCTATAATCTATTTATGCGATCCAGGATATTCTTATTATGCTTCAATGAAGTCTTTAAGCAGAAATAGACCCATAAATATTAATTAAACACACAAATATTTTACCGACATCAACAAGATATGCAATTCAAGGAACCAAAATCATCTAAGTCATTAAGTGCATTATTTTATAATATTTTATGTTTATATTATATCACAGTTTTGTATTCACATATAGTTGCTAAATAATAATTATTTTTTTAAAAAAAATACTAGTAGAAATTACTCAATCTAAAAAATAAGCCAAAGGTTCCTATAAAATGTCTGATTTAGCGAAGTGTTCCATTCCAGAAAAAGTTTGGGAAACTCTGGCCTACAGTATGGGCCATTGTACATTATTAATGAAGAAACATTAACTGTGATTGAAATAAGGACTTTCTCCCTAACAATTTGCGAGTTATGTTCAATAATATTTTTAAAGCCACTTCTATGTTTGGAAACAGTGACTACAATTTCAGGGATTTGAAGTATTTCAATAGCCTGCAGGATTTAGTTCACAGCTTCGTCCTTTCCCTTTGGCTCACATTCACTTTAGATTCTGAAATCACCTGTTCTTCTTCATTAAATGTTTTGTTTTCTTGTTAAAATATCCTCAGATCCTGCCGTTCTAGTCTACAGTTTTAACGGATAATCACGCCCCGGGATTTAGAAGCTAAAGGTTGTCAATGTATAATAAAGGGATTATATAGTACGGTTTTGTTTAGTACATTTTAATCCATTTTTGTATCTTAAGGTTAAAAACGATACGCTGTATAAATTGTTTGAAACATTTAACTTAATAGTACCTCAATTTTCTGTTATACTTAATAATGAAATAAATTCATCACTAAATCACTAAAACTGCTATTTTCTTTTTCATAATGTTCATAGCCCCATTTTTTTGGAAAAATTATTCCTACTGGCGCGCCCTTCCCCCCATTACCTTGATCCGCCTCTGCTATGACACATAAATGTACAAAAGAATACATAAATGTACATATTGGCCAGAAAAATAATTTCATATACTATGAAACTTAAATACAAGACCCATACAAATATATTAATGAGAATTTCTAATAAGGCATGCCGTTTGACGATAAATTAAAGTGATGTTATTGTGTTAGTCAGACTCGTGCAGTCCACACCCATCTTGATTTGCCTAACATATTCTTCTCTGTGTTGTATTCGTACCCCCTAAAAGTAGCTCTAGTACTAATTTAACGAGTCCATAGTTACTCAAAATGTTGTCTGTAAGTACTTCCACAAAATGAGTAAGTGACGGCAATCAAGTAAATATTTATGAGATCATACTGCTCAGGGAATTGTCCAGGTTCAGTCGACTTCTTGGAGACGGTAAAAAGCCGGAGGAAGTGAAATTACATGCGGTATCTGTATACGAGACTATTAGATGCAGGTAAACAACCACAAGGAATACTCACCAGTGTAGTAAAATCATGCATATTAAAAGTTTAACCTGGATGAGAGTTTAAATTTTAATACTTTTGGAAAACCCTAGTCCATGGAAGACTTCATCAAAGGCTTCTATGATTTGAGGATAGAGATGTAGAAGTTAGAATTTGAAGTGCGACTTATATAATGTAAACGCCATGAAGACTTTTTTGGGCATTCCCATTCATTTTTTCATACAGACTCTAGCTTCAGTGTAAGACTGTAAATTCTACTATTGATCTAGGATTGCAGAAGTTTCTCCGGCCACATTTAGAGAGCATCAACGTTGTAGTTTCCATCAACACGCTCTTGTGAAATTGCCAGGTATCCGTTGTAAAATTCTTGTTTCAAAATAACTTTTTTTTGGATAATAGGCTACATGAGGGTGATCGAGAAATAGTCAACTCATTTTTAATAGCATAGGAAGGGAATTAGAAAGGTGGGATGAGGAAGGGCAAGGTAGCCAAGGCCTCGGTTTTTCGACGAAGAGATGCAGGAAAAACCCTAGAAAACCTGAATCAGGTAGGTGAAGTTCCATCTGTCTTATTGTATGGGTGAGATAATGAACCTGTGGCAGCCGAGAGAGAATTTCTATTTACGATTTACTTTACTTTGTATCTTCACTCATTTATTTTATTTATTATAAACCTCAAAGGAAAACCTTAAAATTCTTTTCTGATTATGTAACCTTTGTTTTAAAATGAATTTCATACTATAAGTTTCCTTGTAATTAAGGGACTTCATTTCAAACTCCTTCTTCGGCTCTACAGCCCATTGAGGGCCTGGGACTACCGGGTCGACTTCTGGTTATCATCTTGCATGACACATTCCGAATTTGGTGCGATACATGGTCAGCCCATCCATTATCCAACACTTTTACATGTTCTTTCTGTAAACAGGAAGATGAAACACCTTATCACATTGTATGGGAATGCAATTTTTGGTATGACACCCTTCAGGACTACCGAAAACTGGAACCTTCAAAAATTTTAGGAAACAATTTGAATTTCAAAAAGAAATAATGGAAAATATAAACCAGACAACAACCAGATTTTATTCAAATTAACTGAAGGTTTTCTTTAGGGCGATGAAAATTCCGCATTATCCTGCATATATATTCATTAATATTAACCCATATAATGAACAGGATGCCTACACTGGACGCATGTGTTAGGGGGCGAGGAGTGGTAACCCTCGTAACCTCTCTGGGTAAACAGCACTAAGGTTTTTTTTCCTTCAGACCACTTTTCCCCTGGTAAGTTATATTTAGCATATATAGGGTCATACGGATAAAAATGGAGCCAAAAAAATGGAGTCATAATCCCGGTCTAAAGATTCAAACTGTAAGACAAAAGAAGTATTAATTAATCCACTCATTTTTATTCATGTTGGTGCTGTGAACTGAAGCTAGCAAATAATATTGATCAAAAGCTTGTTAAGTACAAAAGAAATGTCCTAGAATAAACCTGGCAAATAATATTTTTTGCGAAAAATTTGAAGGGACGCAAAGAGTAAACGACATGTAAATATTAAAATAAATTATAGGAAAGGGATTGTTAATAACTTTTAATTTCAAAGACATCATATTCATAATCATTTTTCCAGAGCTTGACAGTATTTCTCTCACAATTACCATTTATAGGAGCAGTTCTGACGATGTCACCCTAACTCCTGTAATTTTTGTCGCCAAATCCTTCGTCGTTCATTGAAGTGAGACTTCTTTACGCGTGCTCTAAACTTGAAGAATTTACTAGTAAATGCGTTATCAAGTCTGTTGTGCCGCTGCGAAACAAACGTATAGTGAGAACGCGCACGTGGTATTTATCGTCTGTTGTCGATCTTCAAGTTTACGTCTTGTGAACTTTACGTGAATAATAGAATTCAAACTGATTTAAACCACATGTGTCATGTGATAGATATTTATGTAGAATAAGTATATATTTCAAGGTTAGTGAGAATCCGTTTACTATCTGGCTGGTTGCATGGAAAGACGCGTCATTTGGTCCATTTCAGCTGGAAGAACAAGGAAACGTGGAATGGCTGGGAAAATTATTTAACC
The DNA here is from genome assembly GCA_034510155.1 of Eucriotettix oculatus. NCBI lineage: Eukaryota > Metazoa > Arthropoda > Insecta > Orthoptera > Tetrigidae > Eucriotettix > Eucriotettix oculatus. The sequence goes on along the minus strand of CM067376.1, from coordinate 198,747,327 downwards.
TGAGTCCGTGCGGCTATCCAGGGCAAGTATAATATGTAAATATAAATTGTTAGAAGAAAGGAACGGAAAAATGTCAATCGGACCAGGGACTCGAACACAAAACCTCCCGATATCCAGCCGGGTTGCTCTACCAGTTGAGCTAATCCGAATCAACGTCCAAGGACCAATCCAACATCTATCCATCCCCGTAAATCTAAGCTGGTCTCATCTACCAATTCACTAATCACACTCTTCACATCCTAATTATAGGAAACACGTGACGAATGGACATTGCGTAAATTGATCACAGGTGCATTGAATTCTAGTCTAGTCTTCAATTGAAGTTCAGTAAAGCCTATAGCACATTTTAGAAGAAAGACATCATGAGATTTATAGGTTAGGAACCGAGGTTCTTTACGTATTCATTATCTTTATTTCGACTGTATGTTCACATATATATCTCCTCAAATACTTTGGCGTTTCTTTCCTCTTGATTCTCTAGCGTTTTTCTTTATATTTAGTAAGGTAAGTTTAACTTTTAAAAATTAATAGTTAACTTTTGTAACCCCAATTGAATTAGTATTTTAGGACGAATTGAATTCGGAAAATTGAAGATGCAGAAAGTCTATGGTTATAAAGGCGCCAAACTGTCGCGAAGACACGTGGTTGCTATCTAGGTGCAGGGGATTAAAGATGCTTGTCCACCAGGAGACGATGACCCATTAAAGATTCACAAGACTTACCTTTCCTCCGTAAGTGCGGATCCCACGCTCGGTGAAAATTAATGACGATTGGTGAAGAAGGGAAGAGGAGAGATTGGCTGGGAGTGACAAGGAGATGAAAAAGTCAGTGTAATTTTGTAGTTGGAAGGAACTGGAGAGAAGGAGAAGTGTTGGTCCAAAGCTGTAAGGAAGAAGTATTTAAGAAGAGAAAAGTAGACGCTTTCAATAATTTGTGTGCAAGAAAATTATGATGTACCAGCCAAAACTCTCGTCTGAGACGTAAATGACTTCGTCGAGACGGAAGACTGGTTTTTCTTCGTCGCTCGACTGTTTGATATCTCCTGTTTTCCGTTTGCCGAATCACACGCTGCGCCATGGAGTCACCAAAACTTTCTGCATATCTGCATCAAAGAGGAATTCCCGGAACGAAGATTCGTCTTAATTAGCGTGATCTCTGCAACCTATTTTGGCCCACAGCAATTAACTATGATAAATCTCATATATATGAATTCAGCGAGATAATTGCTAATACAATATTTAATTTCCCTTAAATAGCAAATTTTATGTACTATATATGTAATGTGTGAAATACGTAAAAAATTACAAAATACAAATTAAATTTTTTTTATATTTAAAATAATTAAACCCCTACTTTCCATTTTGGAAAATAAAATAGAAAGTGTTTATCCTGTGCAATTACGAGCATGAACTGATTAGCAGAGCAACGAAGTTCTATTTTTTGTTTCTGTTTCTGTGACAGGAAATCTTAGACGCAGAGGCAGCTGTGCGGGGGAATGGTTTACGATGCGCCACTCCCACACAATCTGCGTCCAGCGAGACGAGAAATTTGCAGCACTAACGGCGCGTGGCGGCGGTTCTTACAGTCATCCGACACTGCGAACTCGAAGACCCGTGTCGTGAGCAAAGGTCGCAGCTGTCCCCTCGGTTGGACTTTTCTTATTTAAATACCAATTAAATTAGGTTTTTCAAATACTACCTGCACTTCTTTAGTGAGACGGCCTTTCACACCTGATAAGGATGTGGCGTGAAAATAGTAGATCGAAGATAAATAGTGATGGCGGACAGTGTATTGTATATAGAAGCAAGTATAAAATTTAAACTGAGGAACTGCACACTAAAAAATTCCAAATATTTTTGAAATACCAGAGATGTTCATGTGTTTTACCACTGCAGATATTGAAGTTGTAAAAAATTATAAACACTGATCCGAAATTAAACTTTTGCATTATGGGTTCCTATTACGATGAATTTAACCACTTATGGCGTTTGTTGTTAATTAAACTTATGAAGCGTGAAATTTGAGTTGCAGAGTCGTAGGTTATATTAACAGGAAATATTAGAGAGATGGGCAGAATATTTTGAAGAAAAGTTAAACACAAATCCAGATCAGGTTTTTGGAAGTACACAAGAACAAGAGGAGAATAGGGAGGCAAGAGAAATAGAAGGGGAAGAGGTAGAAAGTTTAAGAATGATGAAGGTGGAGGCAGTAGTAAATAAATTGAAAATAATCGTAAACCTGGTGATGATGGAATATTATCGGAGTTTATAAAATTTAGCGGTCAACCCCAAATACGTGAAATATATGTGCACTAATAAATAACATATGGTGAAACTAAATAATTCTGGAGGACTGGAAAACTGGAATAATATGCCTGATATATAAGAAAGGAAAAAGATTAGTATGTGACAATTATAGGGGCGTAACCTTATTAGATACAGTTTATAAGATTTTTCTGGGATGCTGAATGAAATAATAAAGAAGTGTGCTGAAAATATTCTCGGAGAATACTAATGCGGTTTCCGACCAATTATTAGTTATTAGACAAGTAATGGAGAAATTTTATGAATACTATTTAGATCTCCACTACCTGTTTATTGACTTTAAACAAGCCAGCATTGTATAAGACATCGAACGAATTGGGTATATGTGACGAAATGAGGAGGCTAGTTGAGTTAGCAGTGAAGGACACAAAGGCAAAGGTAAAACTGAATAATAGGATGACCAAGCAATTTGACTTTACAGATGGAGTGAAACAACGGGATAGTCTGTCTGCAGTCCTGCTTAGCTTGGGACTGTATGGTCTGATACAAGAAATAGACAAAAGAGGTACGATAATGATGAAATCCAGTCAGATGACATTACCATTGTAGAAAGAAATTTAAACACCCTTAAATAAATATATCTACTAATGGAAGCAGAATGAGCAAAAATCGGACTTATTGTTACTGAAACTAAGACAAAATATATGGTACTGTCTAACTCAAAGCTAGAAGAACGCCATGTGACCTGAAGACCATTAATAAATGTTTTAAAGTTGCCATTATCTAGGTGCCCTCATAACAATCGATAATAATATGAGACAATGTGTAAGAGAAAGAACAGAAACAGGAATCAGAGCATATTATGCGAATCTATGACATATTCATTGCAAGAAAAAAAACCAAATTAAACGTGTATTATACGCTAGTGCGACCAGTTGTCACAGAAATGTGAACAATGACAGGAGTGGACATTTGCAACCCAAGGGCATTTGAAAGGAAGATCTGAAAAATTTATGGGCCCCTGAGAGAGGCTGAAGGTTGGAGAGTGAAATACAACCACGAATCAGAAGAGCTTATACAAGGGAAAGATATAGTAAAATTTGTGAAATCTTAAAGAATACGTTGGCTAGGATAATTTGGAGAGGATGACAGATGACAGGATGCCTAAGCGAATAATGAATGCCAGAATGTATTACACCAGAAAGTAGATCAGATGAATAGATAGATGGCTGGTAAACATACTAGATGACCTTAATGCGACGGAGATGCGAGAATGTAAGATATAAACTGAGAACAGACAGATATGGAGGAAGATAGCCAAGAATCACCAAGGTCTGTAGAGACGAAGAAGAAGTTGTAGGTTATATAACAAATAAACTACATCGAAAAAAGTTACTACTGTTTCATTGCACTAAAAGTAATCTAAATCTCTTACGAGGTGCTGAAAAACATAAATTTATACACAGATATCGTTCTTTTTTCCAAAAAACATCAACATATAAAGCTTTCTAAACGACGCGGAGTATCTTTCCGTCTCAAATTCAATATGCTAGTTAACAAATGGCACACACACATTACAGTATATAAAACTGAATGTTAAGATGGTTCACATTGCTACATCGGACAAACAAAACGATCTTTAAAACCGAGAATACATTTGCAATCGCAAACTTTCTGTTCGATTCTGAGCGTCTCCTAAATACGTATGATTTTACATTGTGGTATTGAAATAATTAAGAAACCACTGTATAGTCTGCGAGGGCAGGTGAAAATCTTCTAAAGACACTATCTCAGGGTCCGCACTGGATAGTAGTGTGGGATTCTACCCACTAAAAACACCTCCCTTTCCAACGATGACTGTGTGTATCTTCCTGTGGGACCGTTGTTAGACATTACTTCACAGGAACGTCGTAGCGTCAGCTCTCTCTGTCTAAGCTCTCGTAAACTGATCTAGATTTGAACATTATATTCTCTGTTTACGTATTTATTATCTTTGAATACTGTAGAGGCATATCGCTTACTTTATTCCAGGTATTCAATAGTGAAAACGATATTGGTACCAAATTTCTGGTGTTATATGAATCCAAATCGCTTCTATTTAGTTTCCCAATGAAAATTGACAACGAAAAACACGCGTTAAGCCTGATAGATGTAACGTGTGTAGTAGCTTGCAACTCCACTGTATAAAATAGGTAATTCCTTCTCTCTGAGATTCACTCTCCGTGATACATTCTTGATTTGATAGATATATAGGTTGTAGATTGAGCATTAATATGCCGATTTTTCACACCCTGTTGATGACCATAATGGTCGCAAGCTAGCCTAATTTTATTTGACAATAAACTTTGAGGACCAGAGTGGTTTCTTTAGTATTCTATTCGACAATAAACTTTGAGGACCAGAGTGGTTTCTTAATTATTTCAATACATAACAAAGTCCATTTTTTATCAACATTGTGGTATTGTTTTTCTGTTATTTATGGTCGTTACACATTGCATTGTGTATTTCATTTAAGGGAACCATTTTTATGACAGAATATTGTTTTAAAATTTCATTGTATTAGCAGTAATATTTACGCAATTTCTCTTTTATGAGACAACGCAATTTTAGTATTGCATTCTGCCTTATTGGTATTTGAATCTAGTATGCATTTTTATATTTGTATTCTTTACTGGGCTATAATATATATAGTAATGATATCAGTAGTTAGGCCTCTGCCAAAATGCTGCATAAAAATTATCGACGATTCCAATTTGAGACACTATTATGAAATTAGTAAGTGTGGATGCTTAATTCTCTTTCCTTCGTTCCATTATTCTACTAATGCGTGGTAGCAAAAGTGAGCAAGCGGTTTTGCATTTTTGCCGAAAAAAGCACAAAGATCCTTTTTGAAAGAAATATATTGGTCGTTTAAATAGTCTATTAATGTCAGCAGGCTGATACTCTGTATTCTGGAAAGGACAATTGGCAGAATGTCCCACTGTAAAACCTGAAATAGCCGTCACTATGAAAGGTTACGAAAGAAACGAATTGTTTGTGAGACAGATTAATTTTGGAGTTCGTATTCGTTTCTTTAGCTCCTTCTTATCCAAGCTGAACACTGAAATATATAGAATTATATTTATATAATAATTCAATTTATTCTCTACCGTGAAAGTAGACAAGTCAAATAATTATTACACAAATAGATAAAAAACACAGCAATGAAATACGAAACATGACAACAACAAACTCAATAAAAAAACGAAATAATAAATACACAAAAAATATATTAAGAGTCAATTTGTAAATGAGAAAACAAATTAAATTTGTTAAATACGGAATTGAAAAGCATTTTTTTATAATCGAGAAGAGAACAAATATTTATTTTGATGTTATACTTCAAAGTGTTCCAACCAAGGTATGCTTTAAAATTGTACTATTTAAACATTTACAAGCACAAATTCACTGTTTTCGCCAATTTCATCGGGCGACAGGCAGCTCCGCTCGCGTCAGAATAGTGATGAGTTCATGTCAGGTGAGAGGAAAAGTGAAAAAACTAAAATTGATGAGTATAACATTTAGAAGTATTACGATAACTTAGATCTTGATAATTCCAGGACATTTTGTGGGTAATGGTGGTCAAATCAACTAGTTACAGACCGATTAACAAGCCCATGACCTGTATAGTATGCACCAAACACTAGAATATTTTTACATTTATTAATAAACTAGCTGGGTTGCCTAGTGTTTCTCGGGTGTTTATATATATATAATCTCGTAAAATAACCATCTGCCTCTTAAAACTCGCGGAGAAACAGAGAAGGGCATTCTGCGACCCCACAGCAAACCCCTCTCCGGTCATTCTGAAAGGCGTTATAATAGTACCCAAAATAACGACCTACCAGGTTTTCTAGGGTATTCCTTGCATCTCTTTTCGGTGAAACACAGGGTAGGATCTTTAAAGTATAGCACGGGGGCCCTAGTCAACACTTTGCTATATTTATCTACCTTACACACCCCCCGTTTCGATTCCTCTTCCTATGCTATTAAGGGAGGTTACGTGTTTCAGGATCTCCCTCATGTAGCCTGATACCCTCCACCTCACCCCGCCCCCAATAGTCACCCCCTTGGTTCACTTTGCTCTACCTTCAACATCCCCCCTTTAAATTCCCTCCCTTCCTATTAAAGGGTAATTGTCGGTTTCAGAATGATTAAGGTTGGGATGAGTTAATCGTAAAAATGCAAAATAATAGTGTTTTTAAATAAATTTTGAAAATTATTGAATTTTATTATTCCTAGAGCTCAACGGCGCCTTTTTTGGACGACAATGCTGTAAATATACCTAATCTGTCGCCGGCTGGTTGCGAGGCGTGTACAGATTTCATTGGAATTTGGAGACAACCTACTCTGTAGCTAAGGAGGTACATCACACGGTTGGAAAAAAAATTAAATAATAATTGCGGGTCTGGGAAACTTGAGATGAAAAGCATCTTACTTTTGGGCAGTGTTTCAGACGACGACTGTTTATTATATATTTTTCATTAAATGACTGTTTTATGCATTTATTGCTACTTGAAATTAGACTGTTGTTGTGTTAATGATATACTTGTTCTATGAATAGTCAGTAAATAATTAGAACAGTAAAACATTAAATTAAAATAGGTCTTGAATATTTTTAATATTTATGGAACGATATCTCTTTCACGAGAAAAAGGAAATTCCTTTCAAACAAAGCTCAGATCATATAGTTGATGAAACTGAATTAAAGTATCAGGATGGAGAAATATCGACCGGAATAGGAATCGAACCCGGGACTCATTCTTCTAATTACCGTGTTCTTAATAGCCTGCTGCGTACAAAGAGATGGTCCCGGTTCGAATCCGTATCCGGTGTAGACTTTTCCATCCTGATCATTAATTCAGTTTCATCAACTTTTAGTTTAGGTATAAACATTATTCGCCATTGTATATATATTATTATATTTTTATTTGCTTGTTTATTAACTTTTCTTGAGTAACAGGCTACACGAGGGTGATCCGGACGCCTTGGTTGGAGCAATCGTACTTGAGTGGGGGAACGTTCTCCATGAAATACAAAAATTATGTCACCGTTTCCCAACCAGTGCAATCAGATTTACCTCAGAGTGGCGTGATTGACACTCTGCTTTAACTGATATCCCGCTATCTGACCAATCTATAGTAGGACTTTATTCAAAGTCATTTATACTTTAGCAGCAGCGCACAACAAACTGCAACATAACCTAAACGATATCGAAATTTACAGCAATAAATGGAGAGTTAAATTTCAATCCTCGAAAATCAACAGTAGTTCCGTTCACTCTAAAACATCAAATTTACAACCTTAACCTACAACTCGATAACCATCTGATACTGTAGTTAGATATTTGGGACTTTACTTCGATCATCACCTAACATGGGTAGCTCATATCAAATATGGTATGTCGGTCGTTGGAAGGGTTAAGACAATCCGTCAACTCAAGCGCCTTCTGCAGGAAAAACATCTCTTGAGTCTGGAAACAGAAGTAATAATATATTTATCACTAATAAGTTACTGCTGCAGATAGTCACATTAGATGCATAAGGCTGACTAAAAACAGAGTTACGAGACCCTGGTGTGTCAGAAACCCTACTCTTCATAACGACTAGGGAATATCCATGGTTCAAACAACATTGTATGAACCCTACGGATTGGTCATAGCAACCGCATCATTGCATCAATCGTCGAATCTACAAAATAGAAGACTGATGCGTAAGAGACTTCAGGGTTCAATTACCTAACATAGACAAGTGAAATCATAGGAAAGAGAAGAATTAGATTTGTGCAACAGGTGAACTGTACCGGATAACACATTACAAATTAATCACACCGTGTTATTTAATATAATCTTTATGAGCATAACTGTACAATTCTAGGGGACAATAAGTTAAATAAATTTTTAAAAAACATGACGGCACTGGAGTCACCAGCACATGGTGAACTGTTCCAACGCGACTCAAGTAAGTCAGAGAACTCAACTTGCACTTGTAGGTTTACCCTGGGAAAGTATACGGAATACAGGTCTTTCGATTGGAAATCCTAAAAACAATCGAACAATCAGGTGGACGTTAAGTAAGATCTGCAGTTAGCTGCGCTGCAACACGTAGTTCTGTCGTGAGTCATGGCTCCCGCTGGACGAAAACAATTACCTCAGGCGGCCTTGTGTGAGACATGAGCTTTAGTATATTATACGAGGTGCGGTCGCGGGAGGACACAACTTGAAAGAAACGCCGCATCAATTAAAAGGGAACGAGCTGACCGCAAGCAATAGATGGAAGGGGAGGCTGGCTTTTTGAGGCCACTTGGCTTCGTCTGAGATGTTGCAGCGTCATGCCTTCCATTCCCACATGCTGGAGAAGCCGTCGCAAAAAAGAGAAACACAAAAGACTTCTCACTCGCCCGTGCGACTATCAGCGGCCAGCTCTCGGACTTACCGCAAAAATTTACCAACGCTGAGGTAAGCGGAGATGCACAACTAGTCGAATGCTTCTTGTGCAAATTCTGTCCTCACTTTTCATTATTTTACGTGAAATACTTTGTCAATTATAATATTTGTTATTGATTAAAAAACACCAGAAATACGTTACACAATACTGAACTTTACAGGTCAACTAACATCAGGTACAACAAATACGTTACGATTAACGTTTCTTTAAGTACAAAGAATAGCGCACGAGAAAAGGTCAGTCCTGAGCAAGTTCTTCGTAGGAAAACGAATTGCATTCGACACCGTCTAATGAACGAAGTAATTGAAAGGCAGGTGAAGAAGGAAGCTGTGGGTACCAGAGAAAAGAGTGAAGCAGCTGTTTAGGCAAGTAGAAGGAATAAACAGAAATACAATGAACTGGAAGTAGAATACCTGACTGATATGGGGAATATCATTTACTACGCGAAATGATGGACTGAGGTGAAATATGACACGCAAAATAATCAGTGACAAACTATGTGAGGGTCATTAATAGCATAAGAAAACGTAGAAAGGGGTAACGTGGAATAGAGACAAAGGTAACAAAATATATTAAAATAGATAAATAAAATGTCCAACTAGCCAAAAAAAGTTTAATGCCTAAGGTTGTATTGATATTGAAATCAATAAAAATAAAAAGTGCAACTTTTTTTCACTAATTTGTAACTTCATTAGAGGAACACAGACCCTAATAAAAATTGAAAAAATATTTGACCTTAATAACTTATACATGTGATAGAAATCTCTGAGTGATATTTTTTGTTACCTCGCTCTAGAAATATTTAGTATGATATAAAATGGTATACACGTGGAAAACCGTAAAGATGACATTTCGCAATGGAGGGCGAGAAGCAGCGATGGACAAAATATACATTGGGACTGAACCTCTCATGGCAGTCAATAGCTTCAAGTATCTGGGTATGACTGCAAACCACTGGCAGATCATTCCGAGTTCACATAAAATGTCGAGCAGCAGCCGCCACAAAAGCCATGTTTGACATCAAGGCTTTATCCAGACTGTCATTGAAAACCGCCATGGCCTTATTCGCCGCAAAAAATAGTTCCCATCGCAACGGAACAGATCTCATTGGGAAAAGCTGAGCCTAAGAGACCTAAGGAAGGACCTTGGAAGCAGTTAAATCACGATTTCTGAAAGCAGCCCTAGGCGTTTCCAAACACACAGAATAGAGACTAGTATACGAACTTGTCAGGGAATCCTTCCTTATAGAGGAACTGCATGAACCTCCCATACACTGACAGCACGAAGAGAGAAGAAGAGAAGGGAAATTTGGTCGGACTTCTACATAGCAGAAGCCATGACAAACAGATCTTGGACCAACACGAATCAATAACTCCGATACACAAGTGTTCAGCGTTTCTATGGTCGATAATATCAAACTTTTTTGTTTTGACAGAAATGGATAATTTCTTAAAAATATAATTACTTTTACGTTTTTGCTGGGGTTTTCTCATTCTTCCAGTGTTTATCCCCGGGTGTGCCAATTTTTTGTTCGATTCTGTCAACGCATTTAGGTTTCAAATAAATATATAAACAAACATAATTCCTTTATTACATTTAATTTAACCGTAGTCACCACAAACACACACTAACTTCTCCAATTTTTGGGGAAATCTATTATTTTGTCATGTAATGAGAAAACGTTTTTACTCGTCCCTAGTAGTGAATTATTGAAATTTATTTTCTATTCATTGTTTCCCAAAATTATTTATCACAACCCTGATCTTTAACTTTTGTTATTGATTTCCGCTGAATAAAGATTAAATTGTTGATGTAAATTTGTCAATTCAGAAACACAATGAAAATAGCAATAAATACAAAATCACGTGTTTGTATCAAAAAACGCCTTATCAGCTATGTTTAAAATAATTAAATAGATTTTACGAAAATATTACGGATACGATTACCTTCAAGATGTAAATATTTTGTTGGGAATAGCCATAAATTATTACTAAAATCGCTAATGTAAATTAATATACTATTCATAATATTACCTTTTGGTTAGTTGTATTACTAGCTCAAACAATTCGTTTGTAAAACTGATATTTATTTCTAAACGGAAAGTAATCCCGCTCTTGACGTTATAACAGTTATTATTCAGAAACCATGTTGATTATTTTGAACCTTTGACTCCATTTCAAATTATGAATTTAGTTATAGATATTTTTTGAAAATTTTAAGAACCTAATTTTAATGAAACTACATATCACAGAGTAGGAAACATATTACGTCAGTGAGAGTTATTCTAAGGATTTGGTGGATTACCCATAAATATATATGTAAAGTTATTGGAAGATTCTATTTTTTCAGATTATTAAGGATTAGAATTATATAATATTTTAGAGTTCATAAAGAAAAGTAATACTTCAATTGAAGCTCAGCCTTAAGGGTCTTGAAACAGAATGTATAACAACAGACCGCAAAAATCTCGACCGGACCGAGACCTACGCTGAATGGGCCTGTCCAATTAGTTGTCAGGACCCGAAAATAATTTAGAGATGTAAATAGATACTAGCCTTTTTTAAGAAAGGTTCAGTGATCAATGGTAACGACATTCTACGGTTGTCTCCATGGTAGAATTAAAGTAGAAATTTAGTAATTAAACTATAAAAGATCTGAATAGTTTAATAAAGATGGGAAGAAAAACTTAAAGTCGAAATCAGAATGAACAATGTAAAAAAACTTGAAGTATTCTTAAGGAATCCATCCGGGTAATCTTCGTAACAAACGACGTTTTTAATATATACAGTTCCGTCTTCTTCCCGACTAAAGTGTTCTTTCCATTAATTGTATATTGTTTATATTTTATAATTAAATTTTCCGTACAATCTTACCAAGAATAAATTAAAGAAAATATTTTTTTCATTACATCTTCCTTTTTTATTCTTTACACGAAATTTTTATTGGTTATTTATTAATGTACTTGTTTAATTTCCCACTGTGTAAATTGTAGTTGACCAGTGAATTTCGGCTTAAAAATGTAACAGCTTGCATATTATTACGATAAAATTTCTCTATAAGTTCAGAAAAATTGGTACGTTAGTGCTCTTTATGAATAATTTTCTTTTAAAGGACAGTTACAAAATTGCTTTTCGTCGTGCTTGAACTGAATGGAATTGCAGTTTGTCACTACCTCCCGGAATGCAGCCATTTCTTTTTCTCGAACAAAGCCTACAAATTTCCATATTTATAATTTTTAAAAAATTGTAATGTTTCAAAAAAGTGTAATTTTGTTTTGTAAATGAATATGGCAATTGCCGAAAGCTTCTTCCGAATAAAGTTTGGAAATCAAAATAGAAATATATTTTTGGTTTATTGAAGTGACATAAAAATAAGGGAAAAAATTATTATCATAGTAACAGAAATTATGAATACTTCTAGCTGAACGTATACATTTTAAAATTACATTACACCTATTCATATAAATCAGGGGTCGACAATGTGGATCCCGCGAGATAATTTTAAAGTGCCCGCAATCTAGTTACTAAATTATAAAAGCTATTAAATGTTTTAATAATTGTTCAATTTATGAAAATGGTCAAACCGTAAGTTATTAAAATTATTTTGCGGAATTGTAAGTATAAATCCGTTTTGGTATATTTTAAAATTACATTTGCGTTATGCAATAAAATGAAATTTCCAATGTTAATGTGATTTTCAAAGAAATTAAAAAAATTAAGTACTTTTCATAGATCCTCGCAAGGAGAGTTCGGCCTTAACGTTGTACTGACGTAAGTACATAAAATTAAAAATTATGTACGTCTTTATATGATACGTAGAATACACGGCTTATATAAAACGCAAGGGTAGTTATAAGTGGTAATTTTCCATAGATGAGAGTATATTTGTACATGTGTTACGTATTATTATTTTATTATATCCATGGGAGACAATAATAAGAAACAATTATATGCTTACTATGCAATTCTAGAGTAGTGGTTACTAAAATGTTTAACACTACTCATACAAATTATAATACGAATTTTCCAAAAAAAATTCAACAATACGAAAGAAAATTTTTTGATCAATAGTTCGAATTAACTAAACAGCAGAGACTATTTAGCAAACCTATTTCCCAATTCAAAAAAGAAACTACTGCCTCTCTTAAAATTGAACACTAATTTAAAATGAAACCATTTGCGGAAGGTGTGATTATTTAAGAAGCACTTTTTGATGGTCACAAAAATAAAAACCTAATTATAATAGCAATAAATGACTGATACTCTAAGAATTGAAATTATAGATACTGACATTGAATCGCAGTTGAATAATATTATTCAAGAAAGAGTTTCCTTTTCACTGCACTTCTCACTAATGTAAAGATGTTTTTCGATGACTTTTACACAAATAAAGTTTTAGAAATTCCTTCTTCTAAAGCGCGTACAATGGGTAGCTATATATATATGTAAAGAAAGGAAATTTTTATTGTGTAATATTGACCCAAAATTTTCATTTTATACTTCCGCATTTCGCCAAGAAATGTTATGCTCGAAAGTAATTCGTTTTCTGCATATTATAATAACGGTAACCATAGTTATAAATTCAATAATAATAATAGGGGCAATGCAACACATTATTTAAATTACTGGTTCAAGAAAATGATGCAGAATTTGAAGATCTTATCAAACACACAGAAGAAATGTTTCTGCGATTTTTAAAGTTATTACACCATATTAAAAAATTCCCAGAAATGAGTACTGTGTTGAATTTTAACACAAACCACGCTTAATTAAACTTGGCTTTGTAACAGATTTTATGTTAAAATTGAAAGAACTAAATTTGCCGCAAAATTATTTTAAGTCACAGGTAATCACATAATGAGACAAACAATTTTTCATCTTTTCCAAATTTTAAAATGTAAATTTAAATTATAGCGAAGAAAAGCACTAACTCATCAACTTGACATACACAATATTATTTATTGGAAGAATTTAATAATCGATTTAAAGAATTCTATAATGTAGTCATTTATAGTATTTCCATTAATCCTTTCACTCAAATTGATGATGACGTTACTAATAAAATGCAACATACTTTAATATTCCAAATGAGGAAGACCTCGATTTAAATTATTTATATGATAAATGGTATTGAATTACATTGGCATCATCGCGAGGAAAACTTTGGATATTTAGTACACAAATGTAATAACCCATCGTTAAGAAATTGTGCTGAAAAATTGAACTCTCTATGCACATCGATATACCTTTGAGAATGTTTATTTTCAAACACGAATTACATAAAATCCAAGTACCTTTCAACCCTCGTTAATCCTCATTTGGACCAATGGCTAATTAGATTTGTGTCAATAACATACGTTACCTTAAAACTTCCAATGGTAAATTCACATTAAATTTAAGTTTTGTGCAATATGTTTGAATGAAATAAATTTAAGTTGTGTGAATTTAGGGGAAGTCGGAGAGGAAGGAGACTTATTATTAATCAATTTTTGTCAAATTATGGGAAACTGAAAATTATTTCATAAAAGTATAAAGCATTAGTGTATTATATTACTTACTTAATCTAATATCAATATAACTTATAACAACGAATTTAGAATTTTTTGATGAATTTTTAAAAAGAAACATTTTTCTTGCTCTCTGTTTAAGGTTACTCATTGAACCTTAATGCAAGCAGATTTAAACCTCATACGTAACTTATATGCAACTAAAGACAACTAGTTTAGGAATATATACCAACAAAGAGCTAAAGGCGAGGAGTTTTTCAGATTACCTTCTGTCGAAAACTGCGAAAATTATAAAGCCAAAACAAGAGCTCATTCACAAGGTGAAGCATAACGTGGTCAAGTCGGCTACCAGGACTTCTTCCTTGACCAGCTATAATGTCCATCCCTATTTACTAAACTACCAAGTAAACAAGGGGCATCCCGCTCTACCCTGCTATCCCGTTAGTAGTATATTCATATCATCCTGTCCCCCGAACTTTCATGTTTCGGAAGTATTTTCATTTTCATATTAAATAATCTTACTTTCGGTTTTATATAAAGTAAAATTTATTCAGTTCTGAAAGAAATAAAAAATTATTTGTTGACGTAAGCAATTAATATCAGTATTGCTCATTTTAAAATTTTATGTATGAAAAAACCAATTATGGATTGACTTATCACTATTTTGAAAAAACTTCAATAAAATTTAAATTTATTTCTCAGGAATATTATTGAATAGTTTATTAAAACGGTTAGTATATAATAGGTTTCCAATATTCTATATTATGGCGGTTCGTAAGAAATAATATCTTTCGTGAATATAAATCAGATTTAAGTACTGTTTTAATTTGAGTAACTGTATCTTGCTACCATGAAAAAAGCGACTTTCCTTTAGCCGCGGTGCGTTTTCCCAAGAACGTTTGCACGTATTTGACCGACGCGGCGTGGGAAAAGACTGAAGACGTTTCTTACATCCCTCTTGCCATCGGTATCTTCTACTTATTTTTCTTTTGCAAATGACAGTTCACTACGCTAGAGTTAGAACCAAATATAAAATTTATACAATTACCACCCATGTATGTAGACTGGTAACTCAGAATTTAGAATTAACGTTGCTTCCATAAAATATATATACCCTAGAAATTAATAAAATAATTTTGCTTTACAAATTTATGCCAAATATTTAATAATAATTGATAAGATAACAGCCGGCCTCCTCTTGTCTATTGGATAGCGTCGTTGCTTCACAAACAGAAGTCCCGGGACCGAATATTGACATGGACTTGGATGTTTGTGCCGTCATGGTCACGGAGACTGGGATTAAGACTGCTAGAGAATCGATACGCTGACTACGTATCTCTCCAAATTCGGAATGTGTCATGTAAGGCCGGCAGGCCAAGACCCTGAATGGGCTTCAAAGCCGAAGAAGAAGATAAGTTAGTAAAATTAAAAAAATACGAGGTTTCATCCATTATTTTGTACATCATCAGGCGTTGAAATTAGGAGATTATGATGTATTATGTATCACGTATAATTCGGATAGGCATGAGTTGGTGTATTGAAAACATATTCCTGATTATGTTTATTCCTTATTTTAATCAGTCACTTAAATAACCAAAACTATAATTTAATTTTGATTTCAAAATTTATTTAGAAGAAGCTTTCGCCATTTCCATAGTCATATACAAAAATAAAATAATTTTTTTTTAAAAACATTATAAATTTTTATCGAATTTGTTTAAAATTATAAACCCTTTCCATATATTATTGAAAGTTGTCATTTTTTATTTTTAAATTGTACTGTAGTCAATCAAAAACTAAACAGTGGTTATTCTGGTAATGGGGTAGGTCGTTAAGTGGAGTCAGACCTCTCACTTCAAGGAATTTATTAAATTTTGTTAAAAGACTCATTTTTATTTAGTATGATAGTAATTTTTCCTTATTTTAATCCGTCACTTAACTAACCAAAACTATAATTTTAATTTTTTGTAATGTTTCAAAAAATTTGTATTTTATTTTTGTAAATGATTATGGCAGAGTCGAAAGCTCCTTCTAAATAAATTTTGAATTCATAATTAAATTATAGTTTTGGTTATTTAAGTGACTGATGAAAATTAGGAAAAATTATTATCATTTTAAATAAACAATTCTTGGGTTTCCACCCGGGTTAAATGGAGTTTAAGCCACGACGTTTCGATGGTGTACTCTGCCATCGTTCTCAAGTGAACTCCATTTAACCCGGGTGGAAACCCAAGAATTGTTTATTCAGAATAAACCCCGGGAAAACCTTCGATCTTTATTATCATTTTAAATAAAAATCAGTCTTTTAACAAATTTTAATAAACTCATTGAAGAAAATATTCCTGACTTTGATGTTGTGTACTTATTGAAATCTATGTATGTTATATTACTTTGGTACCTGTTATATTTTGAAATTAAGCTATTTTTAATATATACGAAGATTATTTTTAATTAATATTTTATGTCTTTTTTTCATTGTATACAGCCATTATTTACTGTATTAATCGCAAGTGACGAAAAGTATTGATAGTGCCTGAAGTGAATCTGAAAACCAAGCCGAACGCATTCTTCATAGTAGAATCACCAATCAAATAACCAGTTACCATTAAATGTAAAAAAGCTGAAACTGTTACATTTTATATATTTAAAATTTTTAGAGATATTCAAATTTATTTGATATAATTTACTGTAACAAATTTTCTTAGCTCAAGCTAAATTGTATTTTCTACAAAATGTATTACGTTCTTTGACCGTTTAAATGTTGATGTAATAGATAATAAAAACTCTTTTTCGGTCACTGTGTTTGGAGTTATTATTTTTTAAAAGAGGTAGCTTTCGGCAGTTATACTGCCATATTAATCATTGTACTTACAAACAATTTTATACTATCCTTATTTTCCGTATAAAGTACGTTGTTAATATTTAAAATGTTTGTGTCGTCCGTTACAAACTCAAACATTTTAAATATTAGGAACGTACTTTATACGGAAAATAAATACAGTATAAAATATTTTACAAGTATAAGGATGAATATGGCAGCATAATTGCTGAAAGCTACCTCTTTTAAAATATAATAACTCCAAAAAAATGATCGAAAAAGAGTTTTTCTACAAAATTTCGATTAGAAAATATTATTAATATGGAAGTTAATTCATACAAATTTGTATAACTTGCTTAATCACTTCATCCGTTTTTAATATTAAGAATTGAACAATATAGATAGAAAGATCCAAAAAATAGAATAATATCAAAACCAAGACATAATATTATTGTTTCAAATTCATTGCAATCATTTACAGATCGATTTGTATGTTGTAAGAATTCTTTTGTTTCATGTGGGCTTATATAGGGATTTGCTAATTATATCTGTAATCCATATTATATTACAACTTGATATATATTCTTGAAATAGTCGTCTAAATACATCATCATGTTTCTTAACTATTTGAGAACTGACTGATGCCCAGTAAGGTTCTGTCAGATGAGCTTCGTTACTGTGCGTTTCAAGAAAAGTAAACTGAGGAATAAAGTTTGAAAATCACACCTTTGATCACCTCACTGAACAACGGTTTCTGTAGTCCCAAATTCGGAAGCTGATAATTAGTCACCATTAGTAATTTTGGGCTGATGTAAACCCGCGTGTCAAACACGCACAACTTACCACAGACATTTCCTTTTATCTTGTGGTCAGATATATTTCAGTTGGATTGGAGCATCCTTCTTGCCATTCATATGTATGATGGCAGCAGCGAAACCGATGACACGCTTTTCGAATTGTGTATCTCAATTTTAGTTTCTCAAATTTCGCAGTAATGAACTGGTTCTGACAATTATGTTGCTGTTGTTGTGGTGTTAAGTACAAAGACTGGTATGTTGCAAACCTCCATGCTAACCTATTTTGCGCAAGCCTTTTCATTTCCGCATAACTAGCACATCCCACACACTCCCTAATCTGCTTCCACACACTTCCCTCTAATACTAATTTTATCAGACACTCATGTCTCAAAACGTATTATATTAATCTATACCTTCTCTTGGTCAAAGTCCTCCATATTGTTCGCTCTTCCACTATTTTGCTTATAACTTCTTCGTTAGTAACTCTATCCACCGATCTGGTTTGCAGCATTCTTCATTAGACTAACAATTCAAAGACTTCTATTTTTTCCTTTCTGAAATTTCTACCGTCCTCGTTTCGCACCTATATAACGGTGCATTGACAAATATTCCACGAGGAAAAACGTTTTTATTGACCCAATTTATCTAGTCTTTTAGTTTCATAAATATATCAATTTAAAAGCATTAAACTAAGTATAACTTATAAAGACGCTAATAATACGGCTAGGCGTCAATGTTGAAAAGAAGTTGCTTACACATTTGTTATTTAATTACGAATGCCTTAAATTAGACCCAATGAATAAATTTCTTTATAATAATATTTATTACGTTATCACAAGTTTGTGTTATTTACTGTCGCTCGGTCTTATTTTTCAAATACTTATGACAGTATTATATTTTTTATTTCGACTAACGCCGTGGTTTCTAGACTAATGATTCACAAACTATTCGTGGCAGCGCCCAGAGGCGTCGCGACTATTACAGGGTTGTCGTGGATTATAACACATTCAGCCCGGTAATAAAATAATTAAAAATCCCTTTACGTATGCTCGAAATCAGTTTAGTATATTTCATTTAACGTGGGTTTTTCAAAAGGGAAATTGTAAACAGATAAATCGAAACGAAAACATCACAGATAAAATATCAGTTACTTCTACGTTTCATGTCCATTGGGACATCATCAGGTTAGGTTTTTATAATTTTAATTTCCACTACGGAAACGAACAATAAATGAAGATGAAATCAATGATTGTTTACCTTTGTTGCACCCGTTTGAAATCTTTAATTAGGCAAGAATGGAAAAATGTCGATCGGACCAGGGACTCGAACCTCGGACCTCCCGTTTTCCGGGCGCGCACTCTACACAACTGGGCTCATCCGAGTCGACATCCCTTCATTCCCGTAAACCTAAGCTAGGCTCACATTCTTCACACCATAATTGCGTAAATTGATCAAAGGTGCATGGAGTTCAAGTTAAAGGAAGTAGAAGTGTTTCAATCGAAGCTCACGCAGGAGCGTATAGATATTTTAGATTAAAGACAAGAACGGAGAAATGTCGACCGGACCAGGGAATTATCTTTAATTAAGTTAATTAGTGTTGCAAAACAGAATCTGTTTTTGAAGAACGCTTGTCACGACTTATGAAATGGTACGAAAAATACTTTCACGCAGATAATATGGACAATTTCACGTGGACTCAAGACACATTTTGAGCCAATCTCCATCTGAATTTACATCTTTGGAAGAAGTAAATGAGCGACAATTCATTGCCATAATGGTAATTCCCATTGTAACTTCACTCACCACCAACTGTTTCAATTATGACTCCTCAATAAATTGTTTGTGAATCTAAAATCCATGTTTCATTTATTATAATGTTTTCAAAGTAACTAATCGCATTTCCATTGGACTTCAAATGAGTTCAATAGGCCAGTGTTTTGCCTTGGAGCGTCGCGGAAAACTTGTCTGAAACCAAACACGTGTGGGAATCACAGTTTTAGGCTATTGATTTGTAATAATTGCGTGTCTGACTCTGTAAATGAAGTTACAAGGTAATTTTGAGTGTGACGTGTTGGGGATATAAGGACGAGTTTGCAAGTTTGCAGTGGTGATAGATATAGGTTGCAGTAGCTGTGTGTGTGGAGGGATATAGCCGTCACAGTGGTCGAACAATGGCCCGCGCTGATTTATTGTGCTCCTTGTTCCTGGAAGTATTTGCGGTGCGGGGAACACCTCTGCTGATTGCTCGACAAACGAGTCTGCCTCTGTGATTTATAGCTGGAGCTGGTCCGCGGGGCGAACTCATCTTCCTCCGCCCCACTAGCTTCCATTCCGAACCACATTCCAAACTATTCATCCAGTTTCGGCGAACATATGTTTCTCTAGAAATACTTACACGGGATACTTGTAAAAGCCACTGCAAAACTTGCTTATTACGTGAAAGTTAATAAGAATATGTTCATTTACAGCGCGCACGTCCATGGTCAAGCACGTTAACGAACATATTTTAATTTAGATTTTTTATTATTCAATCCATTAGTCCTCGGATTCGTCAAATATAATATTACAAGAAATTTACAAAATTTTACAATTAAGAATTGAAGGACAAAAAGAGGAAAGATAAAATTCAATCTTCAATTTTCAGTCGACGGAGGAGGCAGCAGAAGATCGTGCGTAGGTTCCCGTCGAACATGAAAAAGAAAATAAGTCAGCAGTTAAATTCTAGTAGAGTATAGTTCTAAAATAAAAGAAGAATTTGATAGGATCCAGCAAACTGTTTTAGTCCGTCCTATCTACGAACTCTTTCACTGAGTAATACGCTCCATTCATTATCGGAGATTTACATGCCTTTAAAAATAATTTTTTAACCTTTAAAACTTTTATTTCTTCCGTGAGTCTATTGTATAGATTTATACCGGAATAATGAATGCTTGTTTCAAAAAGACTTAGTTGTTGTTTTTCAACACGGAGCTGACAGATATTTCTAGTGAGTTGAACCGTTTAGAGCATATAGATTGATGTTGTCCCATAAAAAATTTAAAATTTCTAGAATATACGTACAAGGCAGGGTTAAAATTCCAAGTTTGCGAATCAAAGTTTTGCAAGTGGTATTCCACTCCGCACCAGATACAAATACTATTCGTACGGCCCGCTTTTGTAGTTCAAAAATGTGAAGCGCGTGATGCGAATGACCCCAGTTTGCAATACCGTAACTGATGACAATGAAAATATGCATGGTACATCATTTTTGATGTAGCTATGTCGGTTTCCCGAGCTAATATTCGTAATGTAAAGCAAATTTTGCTGATTTTTCCCGATAGTTTTTTAATGTGGTGATTCCATTTCAAATTATTATCAATCAGCAGACCAAGAAAAGGCGCGTGCTCTGAAATGTTTTCCAAGTTAGGAGATAAACTATTCGTATTTGCTGTGAAGTTACTGTCAAACAGAAAACTGCTCAGGTTTAAATTATAAGTGATATGGCCATAACGTTACCTCATCATACGTTTCATCAGATAAACATTTAAAATCATTAAATTACATAATTTACTACTTCCTATTCACAAAATTTTATAAATAATTATGTAGGCAAAGTTTTACCCAAATTCAATGAAAATCGAATTAACTTTAATTTTATACATACCATAAAATATTACATAAGTTTTTAAATTTTTTTAAAAAAATCTCACAGCAATTTTATTTAAACTCCTTTTAAACGTACCTATATATGTTTCAGGTTCAAAAATAGCTTATTATTATATATTAGTTGGGGACCCGGCATTGCCCGTGTAGTTATTAATATTATCCCCGTACAGTATTTAATTATTGGTCAACACACAATTAAACCGACATCGAAAACGTCACAATGAGAACTTCAAATAGACTCCCGGTATCTCGAGAGAGTCCAAAATACGCCCAGTACAAAAGCATTTTGTGCATTCTAACAGAATAAAAAATTTTCAAGAGTCTCATCCATTGAATTTACAGCCAAGGGACATATTCGCCCGTGGTATATTTTTACTTTTGTTACTCTTCTAGTGGTTCCAGCTTGGACATTCGTTTTACCGAAAACTTATTTCTTCTACTAAGCTTTTCGATGAATTCATAATATTGCTCAGGGTTGTTACTTTTTTGTATTTTCATTTCTGTCGACCCAAAAATCACGGTCATTCGGTAGAAAGGAATGACCAGATACCAACAATTTGTGGTCTATCGTTTCAATATTACTATCATTTGCTGACTGAGCAATTTTTACCAACGGCAATGCTGCTTTACTGTTACGATTTTGGACTGAACAAGCATCACTGTGTTGTGTTGTGTAGTTAAAAACGCGCCAAAGAGGGTCACGTGTCATTTTAAGATTATGTTTGTATAATTTCTTTAATTTTTGACTCAGACCACTTTCATAATTAACATTAAATAAATTCCATGTAATGTTAAAATTACAATCTCTATATAATGGTTCATTTTTGACAATATCGTAAAAATTACATTGAATAAATATAGTTTAAAATAATGTGGTGTAAAATAGCTGAAAATTATTTTTTTTAATTTCGACTTAGAACACTTTCATAATTACAATTGTAAATTAAAAATCAAAAGTTCATAATCATAGGTATTTTATGTATTTTACGTAATTCATTATCTGAGAAGCATTCAGCCACTTGGACCATAGTCATTTATAAAGAGATTAGTATTGTTGTAGAGGCTGAAAGCTTCTTACAATATGAATGACGAAGTATAAATAAAATACCTATATAATTGTGGACTTTTGGTTTTAAATTATAATTAGAATAATAAATATCCTTTTAAATTATGACTAGTGGAAGACACCTAAATACAGGATGCACAGTAATATAATGATGAAATATGAAGTATGAGGATTTGTTCTTAGAACGAGAGATGAAATATACCTAGAAAAAAAGAGTAATGATTTTCATAGGACGACGTACATCAGTTTAATATGCAAGTTTATTGGCAACCGGCACAATTATCTTATGAATAAATAAAAGGCACATCAACTGAACACTCTAGTTTAATGTACCGGGCCTGTTCAAACACACTGAGAGCCATAAGGTTTGCTCTTAAGTGTTTCTATAACATTCATCTGATTTCCGTGAAATTTCGGTGTTTAGCGGTGATCACGCCAGAAACGTTTCCTGTCAATGATTTGAAGATTTCGACTTTTAGGCCAAGAAAAGGCGCGCGTCAGTTATCTGCTCTGCGGCTTTTTGTTTGTCCCACATCCATTCCTATACCATTCATCTGTGTGCCATGAAATTTTGGTTATTCTATGATCAGGCCAGATAAGGTTTTTTCGTACTTCTTAACTGTTGGATTTATTACTTCTCCTCCCCCTTTCAGCCCCAAAAGAGTCCTAAAGGCATATAGAACTTGCAAAAGAATAGATTGCGATATCGCGTATCCAGTCAAACGAGTTGATTAAATTACTGTAAAGTGTGAAATAATACTTAAATTTATTGGAAGACAGACGAATTGCTTCAACTGAAGGCTTTATTCCCGGGTCCGATCGACATTTTTCCATTCTTATTTTCTAAGCTTAAGTTTGCTTAAATAATGATATTTTTAATTAACTAATAAATATCCAAAATGTTTTATAAGTCGCAGTGCGAATGATTGGGACACGTTACATAAATATAATGGCAGATGACATTCAGTTCTAATTTTCGTAGATGTATGCATGTACCTGCACACATTATTTCACGCTAGTCAAACCGAGGAGATGGTTCACGTATATTCTATTTATAATTGACTGTTTCTGTGTATTTTTCTGTATGTATTTGTTTACTTAAGGCACTAGATTCCTTGACTAGATTATAATACTGTGTCATCGCTGTGGTTAAAATGAAATTAAGCTCTCATAAAGTAAAGGACGTGGAAACGTAAATTTTCAAAAATTTGACGCTTTCCCTGACAGACAGATTATTGTCGAATTAAAAACTGTAGCCGGCAAATATAGGACAACTTACGTTTAATATGCAAGTCTCTTGGCAATACTTAGAACTACGGCTATCTTTGTTATTTAAAAAGAATATTTTAATCAATGAAACCATTAAGAAACCAGTTCACAATCCTGTAATTTGAAACCCGTTTTATAATGGTTGATAATAGAATGTGTCAGGAATTTGCTCGTTTTGGGATATTTAAGGTTATTAATTTTATGTTAAATATACCACAATAATTTTGGTTTTAATTTAGAGGACTCGCAATTGGGTTTTGTAAATATCTTTATAGTTTACGAACACTATAATTCCATTTCTCGAAGAACATTATTCGATGAAGTTATACAAAGTCAACTATCAGTTGAAAGGATAATGTTGCAAGTGAGGAGTGACTTTGAGATGTTCGGGGTCACGTATCCGACAAGGGCGATGAATGGACCAGAAGGGGGGAATTGGTGGGGTCTGTGTGTTTTACGGGTCCGGGCGGCTGAAGGCACCGCTCGCTCACGACTTTCACGCCACAATTACTCCAAACACCGGTCCTCTTTGTTGCGACAGTCCGCCCCTCAAATACGTGACACTATGTCGGCGGCCGAAATTAATTTCAAATCGTTTTAAATCCCTCCCCTCCTTTCGTATATTTTCTATACAATTTATCAACTCAAGTCTGAACAATACCTTAGTTTTTGTTTCATTTTTACAGTTTTCATGAATTATGAACATTTTCAAGAATTAATCGAATGTCGAGACTCGTACAATTCTCGTTTTGAATTGTGGTCGTGAGAGATGATTTTTCGTGACATATACAGGGTGTTCAGATTATCTGATGACAATGAAATATCTCGAGAACAACAAATCGGATCAGATAAAGTGTGACTATCAAATGTTCGTCTCCCCAAATCCCCATCCTCTGTGGTGGGGAGGGAAGAGTTAAAACTTAAATGGGTCGAGGGATTGAAGTAGAAAAGAGGAATGTAATTTAGAGTTATTTTTGGCTTGTACAATGTATTATTTTGTAAGTTCGGACTCTTCAGAAAAAAAATTACTTCAATTTGATCTACTATTCGAGTAATTTCGTTCACAGATGGAGTTGAAAGCGACAAAAATCAAAATAGGTAAGACATCGTTGAAAAATGGGGATATCTCAAGAAATAGACACCAGATTAGCAAAATAAAATTCAATGTGTTTAATATTATTACGAATGCTACCATCCCCTCAGGGGCGGGGAAAGGGAAGTGTGTAAGTAATTGAACAATGAAACGCAAAGGAACGCACCTAAAACCAGCAACATAAATTGTGAGAGGTAAGGGGACTCACATAAAACAAGCACCCCAAGGGAACAGAAAACTACTACGTCCACGTCGTTGTTCCTAGATAACCCCAAACGTAGCTACTATTTATCAGCAAACGAATAAATGTACACCTCCGTATTCTTTCGATGCCAGCGCAAGCTGCGAAATAATTTCCATGAATAATGAATTCAAATAAATGGTATTTGACATTAGAAAGCCAAGGTTACCTATAAAAAATTGGTTTCGTATTTAGAAAATCTGAATATAATATTGGAATTAGATCAATGTGTTACAGTAAATTTATGTAAAGTTAATTGAAGAAAATTAATCTATTTTTAATCAATTAACATAAATTTATGTTTGTACTCTTTATTAGCTACAAATTTTTTTCCGTCTTTTTCTTACCCTTGAATTATATTTCCTGACTGTGTTTAAATCATTTTGGTGAATAATATTTTAATCGAAGTATTAACACTTCTTCACAAAAAACGTGCCAGTGTCTCAATTCGTCACGTAACGATGGTATGAGAGAGGTGTAAACTATCATTTCCATTAAAATATTTTTAAACAGAACTGGTAAAATACTGTTTAATAGAATATTTTATCAACTTTTCAGTAATTGTGTACGCTTCACCGTCTTTGGAAATTCGATAGCTAATACGGAAGAGAATCTTGGAAACGATTTTTTTTTTCTGATTTATTTCTTCACGTTTATCTTGAAAATATTCAGTGCCTTTCTTACGTAAATGTGGAATGTGAAAGCATATGCCTTTGATTTATCACTGTACTTAATGATTCCTTTTCACACGTAACACAGTCTACTGCGTTTATCTTCAATGTTGAAATGAAGCCTGATACTTTCGCTAAGTATTCAATTCATTTTCTTCAGTGAATAAACACTAGTGAACTAGTGTGCATGCTTTATATATCTTTTCGATTGTTTATTTAGACTTTCTGGGGGTTCTGTAGAACACAGTTTAGAGGCCACTGATCTATATCGTTAACGTGCGAAAATCGCACTTTTGCACGTAACCGGTGCTTTTATTCCCCGCAGTATTCCATACAGGAAATTGGTTTTCCGTTGGAAGTCGAGGGACTGAAATAGAAAAGAGGAATGTAATTCAGAGTTATTTGTGGCTTCTACATTGTATTATTTATATTTCGAATGCAATGTATTGAACGTGAGAAATTATCTCTCCTTATTGAAATGAATTCTTTTCCCGTTAGCCTGTAGCCTGTGGCCTGTAGCAATTGCAATTGTAAGGTCCCATGGCGGAGTGGACGCGGCAGACAGAGCGGCGTCGGGCCAGGTGTCCGGGAGGCGTCCTTGGGCATTGTCTGGGCGTGTACAGAATAGAGGATGTGATGGATTACTGCGCCATTGACGACGCTATTACCTCACCGTCCGGCCGGCCGGCTACTGTGCTGCGCCAACCGAAAAAACTTAATCAAAGAAGCTGCCTTCCTCTTCTTCTTCTTGTTCCAATTCCACCTATTCTCCTCCCCCTCTCCCCCTCTCGCTCCTCTTTCGCGCTCCAGAAATACCTCGGCGGGTGACGCATGCAGGGCAGCCCGCCATTCACATGCAGCTGCCTCACCTCTTCCACTTGGCTTCTTTAC
The DNA here is from genome assembly GCA_034510155.1 of Eucriotettix oculatus. Lineage (NCBI taxonomy): Eukaryota > Metazoa > Arthropoda > Insecta > Orthoptera > Tetrigidae > Eucriotettix > Eucriotettix oculatus. The sequence goes on along the minus strand of CM067376.1, from coordinate 198,720,581 downwards.
TTTGCACAGGTGGATGCAACGAATTTTGTATGAGTTACCGATCAATATAAAATCTGCAGTGTTTATATAACTTGTCGCAGTTTTCGATGCCGTCTGGAGGATACGCCCAATATCTTATCGTGAAACATTAACTGGCTGAAGACATCGTGATGTGTTGCCAACCGATATTTTATATGGATGGAGATAAAACGTATGTTATAAAACAGGTGTCAAACTTCACATTGCCGCCAAAAATGTTTTATTGAGATTCAGGCGATATTTCATGCTAAATATCAATAAATAATATTTTATAGATATCGTCATGGTCGCGAGGACCGGGATTAAGGCTGCTGGGGAACTGATACACTGACCACGTATCAACCCAAATTCGGAATGTGTCACGCCAGGTGACAGTCCGCAGCCGCCTCGGTAGGCCTAGGCCCTCAAGAGGGCTGTTGAGCCCTTGGAACAAGAAGAATATTTTATAGATATAAATAAATTTGACGAGGGTGGAAATTTAATAATTCGGACAGTGACTGAGGAGGTACCGCATTAGTTAAATATAAAAATAATTGTGGTATATTTTATCAAAATCATCTACATCTGGAATACCATATGCTGAACTGATACTTTTAATTGTTAATTTAGGGATTTGTTATCCAGGATGAAAAGGAATAACGAAAGCGTATATTTATAGAAAAATATCTGGGTGCAGGAATTGCCAGGAAATTCATTTATATTATCCGGATGCTGTATTTTGACAGTAACATCTTTGTCAACACGCGATCAAACCATCAGATAATTTGTCACATTTTAAAAAAAATATCTATGAAATCGCACAAAGGAACGTTGAAAATAAAATGTTTTATTTACGATGTTAGTTGGAATGCCGCTGAATGAACATCGTAATTCTTAATTCAAACAATGGATCTTTCAGATTTGTGTAAGTACCCGAAATGTATTGATGCATAAGTAAATTTCCAACGGCCAGGCTAAAATTTTGGTATTATTATGTTTTCTTGTGACAAATCCAAAAAAAATCGGTCGGAAAATTAAAAATATAGATTCCTGGATCATGTCATCAGTGTCACAATCGGTTCTAACTATAGCTAAAATGTGTCTATACATACATGGGAAAGAAATCATAAAAGCCGGTCAAGTTGTTTAGGAGCAGAAGAATTGCGACACACGCACACACTGGAATTTTATGTATAAAGATTAGGCAAATTATCATGTTTTTAAATAGTTTAATGCTGATGAAAGGTTTATCTATATATTAAACGTTTGAGTTTTTGGATTTTTATAATCTGACATACACAAGATATACATCAATTCTACATTTTTTTACATTTATTGAAGACAGAAAATATGTTTTGCTGATATGACTGAAATTAAACCTGTAGTTGCTAATAAAGGAAATTTTGGTGAAAATAAATCAATTTCGTTAAATTCTTGTAAAAGGAGATTTTACAGTTTAGCATTCATTTTATAATCCACTTCAAACTGCATTAAATAAAAAACAGTTTAATTTATATGGTTTACGGTCATTAAAATCAATTTACAGCCATATGATTCAAGCCACTCTGAGACATACATGCATGTTCTATAAGTTTTGTTTCTATATTTTTATCAAACATTAACTACACTGCTTAGATGTGTTGGTTTTTCTTCCAAATATAATAAAATATTGGCAATCAGTGGTGTTCAATCCAAACCAATAAAATTTAATTTCTTGGCTTTGGAAGAACTTCAAGTGAAAGCTATTATTCTGTCTTTTGAAATCTAGTATACATTTCTAAGATCTTAAAAAATTAATTTCCACGAAAAATCCACATCAAATTGAGATAATTATAGCCCATGTTATTCTTTTTAGTTGTGTATGTAACCATTCCAATAATTCACAATTATCTGTTCAGAAACTATTTACAATTAAGTTATTCCAATCCAGGCAGTGCCTAAAATTTACCGCCATACATCTCTTTTTGATATCTGTTAGCTTCCTGAGTTTTCCTACTACAAGAATCGAACCATCTTCCGTTTTTGTGTTGTCTTTTGAAATACTTTTTCTGTTCTTTATATTATAAACTTATTGTGCTACATTTCCAATAACTGACGACAGATTATTTTTGGTAACATATATTTTTTAAATGGTAAGTGGCGATATTTTATTGTATGACTTAATGTATGATCAGTATTGAATATTCTGTTCTGTTTCCCGCCTGGGATCGCATATGAATTACTTTCCTCTGAAGTTTCATAGCCTCATAGCTTTAAGAACAGTCTTACAATTTGTATCCTTGTTTGAAGCACTACTATAATTTTTCTGTATCTATAATGGGTGCATACAATAAACCAGTTATTTGCAGCATTAATGAAGACAAGAAACATAATTTTATATTTATTTATAGGTCCAAATAACCTGGTGAACGATACATAATTGTATTGTTCTATGTACATATTACTTCTTATTTAAATTTAGTCACAATAACATAAAGTTATTTAATAATTAGTTTCCTAAATAATACTTATAAGACCATGAAGAACACTGGATGGCCATGGTAAATCACGAATATTCGCAGAGAGCATATTTTGTCAGATATAATTTCCTGATAACGGAATTGATTTTGTAAAGCCTCATAGCATTAAGAACAGGCTTACAAATACAGCATTCTTTTAAATACTTGTGTTCCACCAATAATACGTATAGAAACATTTTCCTCATTTTACAAAAGTGAAATACGAAAGTAATTTTGTATGCTTTAAACAGGCAACAAGTAATTATTGAATGTGTATATGGTCGTAGAAACACAGAAGTGATTGTTACCAAACGGAGCGTGAAATAGTACTGGTAAAACACTAGGTAGATCAGCGTTTTATATGGGTGGAAAATCCTATTTCGTTGTGAGCGGAAGTGAGTTCGGGGAAACTCTCCGTAAAGTTAATGGCATGACTCGCCCAAATTCTGAAACAGGTTAGAATAGTCTATCACTATTAAAATCACAAGCCATGAAATTTGCTTCCAGTGAATATCCTGTATCAGTCTCAAAGGCACAGTGTCCACCCCGCTGATATGCACTGCAATACTTCTAAATATATTTCCCAACAACACTCTTACGTTCTCAATGTGAAAGAAATATTGTATCTTGTGAACTGTTTTTTCCAACTTAAGTAGTGAGTAAACGATGAGTTAAAAATTACTTTTAACAACTGTTATTGGGGAAGTAACTCCCGAATAAATACAAATACCAATGGCGATTAAGTTCATAAGCACCGTGAATTAATCATTTTTGTTTTAAAATGTAATTTTCTCAACAGACTACACAGTGTGGCACGTTTGGCTGTATACGTTTCTAGCAGCATCTACATATTTATGAGCACTCCGTACCACAGAAATTAATTTGACACAGAACGAATCGGATCTTTTGGTAAGTCAGACATTCCAAAATAAATTTTTGCGTGTTAAAGTGAATGCCCAATGGTAAAAACGCTGACATCCATGAAGACCTTGGTGTTCCAACTGTCAAAGAAGAAATTAATAGAATTGCGGACAAGCACGTAGAAAGGCTACCGGCATGAAAGCACAGAAGTTCTTCAAGTAATACCTGTTCAGAAGACTAGAACGAACTAAAGCATTTGAATTAGTATGAGTGATAAATTACAAAAATACAGCATGCTGTGTGCGTGTGAAATAAAGGCCTAGTGCAACAATAAAACCTAAAGGTTGTCATTGGACTATTTTAGCAAAACATAAAGATAAAAAATTATCAAAGGGAAACTAATGGTTGGTCTCTATAGGCCAGTTTTAGCTATGGAAGTGTTTTTTAATACTTAAAAATCCCACACACCGTGCAGTACGGGTTTTACAGCGTCTTTCAGAAGATTTTCCCCCTGCTCTCGGCCAAAATAATAAATATTTTTGTAAATGTAGTGGCACGAAAAACTTTCCGTAATTTATTCGTTTAAAATTAAGAGGGCGAATAATACGTCGTTTGGTGAAGGAACCCGATTATATTAATTACGCCATCACAGATAATAAAAATACAACATAGTATTCTGACTTTAAAATTTTAAATTGTTATATATTTAATGCTTGGCCGTCATTTTAGATAATAGAAATAAGTCTAAATTATGTATATTTAAAATTTTTAAATCAAATCATTTTTATTGATATTTAATTAATATAAATTCGACGATTCGTTTCTCTCTCTCGAGACTTCATCAGGCTTACTACAATCATAACATTACAAAAGATTAAATATGGGTTATGTTACAACTTTTATATATAAAAACATTGTTAAAAACTTACAAATTTAGGATTTGGTATAGAAAAACAACATATTCCGGAAGGTTTCTTATATATATATATATATTCCCAAAAGAAAGCCATGGTTTACAATCTGGTAGATAAGGTAGATATCACAAATACTACAGTGAAAATCTAAATAAAGTCATTAATATTCTTTTATTAAATTCTTACCCAGTTAATTGCATGAAAAAATATGTCAAAATGGGATTGAATAAAATTAGGTATTATGACAATAATTTATCTGTTTAAAAGATTTATAGCATAAAAATGTATTTTATAATTTCACCTTACATAGCTAACATAAAATATAAATTTATTGACTTGTTTCATAATTAAGGTGTAGGTGTTGTTTTTAATTCAATAAGTAATTTAAATTTTGTTAGGAATATTAAAGACAAAATTAACTGTCATTTACAAAATTAATTGTTTAGATTGTAATGCAATATATATCGTTCAAAATGAAAGAGCTTTAGTAGCTTGCTTTAAAGAACATAAAAACAACATATAATTAGACATTCAGAAGTACACAGTTGTGTCCAAACATATTACATTTTAATAATCACAACTTCGATTGGCAAACTGTCGAAATATTACATGAAGATAATAATTAATTCTCGAGAATGATGAATTAAATGTTGTATATCGTGTGCAACCTTCATGCTCTCAATGTATAAAATGATACGTGTAATTTGAACAAAATTTATGACCCTCTTTTGATATAATAGTTGAACTTTTTATTAAAAAAAATCCATTGTTAAAATTTAAGCGCTCATTGTTCCCGTATTATTTTGGCCGTAACCGTCACGGGAGGTAGTCCTCGACACCAAATTCCTGTTAATACATTTGATAATCTTTTAGGACGAGAGAGTAAAGGATTTAAGGACATGAATTGCTAAATTTGTAAGGTTTTAACCATGTTTTTATGTATATAAAATTGTAATATAGTATCTATATTTCATCTATTGTATTGTCTCGGAAGAGATATGAAAAGCCACATTTATATTATAATATTTTACGCTCAATTATTGACCGTCTTTTTTATTATTAAATTTTGAAGTCGGAAGAATCATAAAGGTCAAGAGCGACTGTAGCTAAACAATTACATACTAACAATTACAAATCCTGAGACTTATTCTAATCAAATTCTCCGGAACATTGGAAACATTGTTTCTATTTTATTAATAGCCAAAGTAATACAATAGACTGTAAACCTCGTAAATAAATTATCTCTAAAATAGTGATTTTGTAACACTGTGAATACTTTTACATATGAAAGTTTTCTTTATTTCAATTTTTTTGCAACGGTTTGTAGGATTTCATACATTTATTTCAATGGAACAGAAAAATTAAATATTATAATTCGCGTAAAAATGTGAAGATTACTTATAGTCGCCCCTTTAAGAAACAAACACCTCACGTTTCAATAATAATAAAAATATTGCATATCTATTAATGATTTAATTAGATCTATTTAAATTTACGGAATATTTTTACATTCTAATATATTTGTACTTTTGTTAATTACGAAAATATTTTCTTTCTTTGAAACTAAAATTTTCTGGATGGCACAATTTCATTCATCACCTCACAATTGTCCCCGTCTGTCAACCTAATTTTTGACAACCAGGCGGCTAAGAAACGCTATTTTTGTCTTATTACTACTTGTTGGAAGAAACGTGGCAATTTGCTGTAGTCTTTAGGAAGCCACCTGTAGCGAGACTCATGAACATTCAATTTGGCGCAATAGCAGGCATATAATGGCTTCGGCCCTGTGATTCGTAGTCAGTCCTTTTGCTCGTGGAGGAAGATACGACCATCGACCCCCCTCCTTTTCTCCCCAAACCTGATTAATAAAGCGTTTTATTAGAAACAGCTACTGCTAGCGACTATCCACATTACTTTTTTGTCCTTTGAAAGAGAATAAAAGGAGGCGAGAACAGCAACAAAGAAGTGTCTTGGAAAAATAATAATGAAGAATCCACTTTATACTCCCCCTTCCTGCCGCCCCCCTTCCTCTCTCGACAGAATTTATTACCGGCCACCGTAGCCGCCCCCGAAACCATCAATAACGACACGACACAGCCCTAGGAATTCCCATTGATACTAGCCGCAACCATAATCCCCGTAGCCATACCCATACGCACTGAGCTACTTAATGATTCAACAAGTATGTGGGGCACAATTAATACGTGGCTCTGAATGATTTTAATTATTAGAAACTAAATGGGTAAAATCACTTTTTTGTGTAGCTACCCAAGCTGTACTATCTCGTTAATATCCGGTAGCATTCGCTGTCTCTGTTGGAAAATTTAGGTTTTCATAATTTGAAAGTTTCTTATGAAGAAAGACCTATAGCGATAATTATGATGCTATGATTGAGAACAGAAAAAAATAGAAATTTATTTTACAGGCTCTTGAGAAATATGACGAAACAAGAGTGTGTAAGTGTAGACATCAACAGTACTAAGTACAATAATAAGCCAGATATTCAATACGCAACCAAACGTAGAGCAAAATAAAATTTTAATTTTCGCAACATACAAATATTTGAGGGAAGAAATATTAAATTTATTAACAAAACGCAGCAGTGCGTAATTTAAAAATTACAGTTAATACTGGGTTGCCCGTTCAAAAACTACTCAGTCCGCAAATTACTCAGTGATATTAAATAAGTAGGCGCTATAGAAAGGGCCATTTAATCAATAATATTAATGCATTTAATATGCTTGAAATTGTTTCAATCTCCAGGCAAAACCATTTTACATAATAAAGAGAATATATTAAATATAAAGAGAAAATTATGTTAAAACTAAATATGAATAGAAATTTTGAGCTATATTAATGTAAATTAAAATTATTGACAGAATAACTGAAGTAATCTTAAAGAACAATATCAGAATTCATTATTTACTGTTCCGTACTCGGAAAATTTTCTACTATTAACTCAAGTATTTTATTTGAAGGGGGATTTATAGAGGAAAAGAATTTCCGAGATAACAACGCTGAAAAGCTATTATCCATAGGCATCATTATTATGAAGAGTTCAGTCCTTTTGGGTTCTGAAAAAGGCATAGATTCTCGTGTTATGCTAAGAGCAATGATAAATATCGTAGTTAATACGTCGGACTTGGAAATAATATTACTTTCTATATACTAGTTGTAATATACAATAAATAAAGTAAAATAATCATATCCATCACAACACTCAAAATACATAGAAGACTAAAAATTCAAGATCAAAATTCTTTAATAATAAACATTTGAAATGAATAGTTCGTAAGTTGAGTTATTTCATGGACGGAAAATCATTAAAATTCATTAAAAAATTATTTTTGGAATTAGTTAACAAACATTACTTGATTGACTTTGTAATAATGCAATCCAGTGATTTACTAGTGATTTTACGAGTCGCCCCGGGGCGAAAATATTACATCATTAGGTTTCAGAGCATAATTCAAAATCCCTTGAATTATGTTCGCAAATCGTTGTGATACAAAATACATATATATATATATATAGTTTGTATACTACTCTAATATTCAGCTTAATTAATTGTTTTAATTCTGCCTCTTCAATGAATTGTTTATGAATTTAAATTACTGTTCTCATTTATTTTTTTATTTGTAAAATAATGTAATACACAGACCAATTCCAATGCATTCTAACAGATCAGCTTATTGGCTAATCGCCTAACAATGTTTGGAAACCACTAATATAAATCATTCCAATTTTTTGTCTAAGAAATGTATTAGAGTAATAACTTGGTTTTGAGTTTGATTTTACCGGACTATATGGTCAAATAATGAGAATTAATAATAGTATGAGGCAACAATAGACGATTTGCGGTCGTCTTGTGTGGAACGAGAATTAATATTGTGTTTAAATAAGTTTTTGAATAAATTGGATATCACAGAGTTCTGAAATATTTCAGAAATGAAATAATTAACCGATAGAGTTTCTTAGTATCCATTATATCAATATTTAAACGGTCAAACAATCAAATGCATTGATGTTTTTGTTCTTTTCACACTTTAAATATGTATTGACTTTAATGGTGATATTTTTTCACAGCAATAAGTTGACTATGTGCAGATTGTTGTGTAATATTTCTTAGACAATGATCTTTAGATGCTTTAAGGTGTTCAATATCAGCTTTAAATAAATAAATAAATAAGAAATAAAGGTATTATAGTGCACAACAACGTCAAAATAATAATTTATAAGAAACTGGGCCTATAAATTAGCCATTGTCGCCACAATATTTTGGTAACAAAGTCTATTTTGTACTTGCTATTTGTATTGATTATTACACTTCTAGAATTAGAATTTTTCTCAAGAAAACACGACGCTGTTAGGTGTTTCATCTACGCTTCGTTACGCTAACGATTCCCAACAATTTCATTGAAGACGCCCCCCGGAGCGTCAGCCTGATTCCCAGGCACCCTCGACATCATTGTGATCAAAGAAGTTTATTTTTTCTCCTCGTCACAAAACATTCCACGATGGGGAGTTCAATCGAATTCTCGGTTGTGACATACCAGTAACTTTATTCACGTCATCTCTTTCATAAATATCTTCTTGGGTGTACAGTTTATTTTGTAAGTTGAAAAACTCGCAAGAGACACGTATTTTGAAAATATTTTAATATGCTTTTATTCCTTTTTAATCAATTCTGTAGGCCTATTATGTAATATGTCAGCATAATGAATACAGAAAGGGATGAAAACATTAAAGTATTTCGAAAATTCATATTAAAATTACCGTATTTAGGTATATATAGGCCACACTCTTTTACTAAATATGTAGGGGAAAATGGCGTGCGCGTTGTACTCGGAATTTTTAAAGTAAATACAGTAAACACCATTAAGTGTATAACACTTTACTAGTAAAACATTAGTATCTACATACCTTACAACGTATTGCATTTTGACAGTTTATAACTCTCATTACCGCTGTCGGATGATTAGCAGAAGAATAATAATGCTCTAGAATTTTTCTAAAACTTACCAACTCCGGCGTTAACGCAGCTTTGGAAATGTATAACATTCCCACATTTCGCAGAAATGAGTCTACAATGGGATTCAGAAAAATTTATGTTCTCCGAAAATTTCTCAAATTCAGGAGCGGTTTATACACGCAAGTGGCCTTTACATGCCTAAATATGGTATATAACTTATATTAGATATTTTTCTAGAAATTATTATAGTCTACTTTGGAATGAATTTCAAATCATTACATGAAGTTGCGATACAGTGACGACTAGCATACATTTTTGAAACCTCAGTAGGACAAACCAATTTGACTGTTTTGTTCCATAAACGTAGGTTGAAATACTATAACAAAACACATACCCATAGTCATATCAGATATTTTAAAATTTTTGAAATGCAGCGGTACGCTACATATTATTAGCTAACACAAGATTACAGATTATTCAATTGTTTTCTGGATACTAAAACTTGTTACCATCATTATGATTTATAGGAATTGGATCATGCCTAATTTGAGGAACGATCCCCGCACGACCATTTCCGATTATGATGAAATTTTTACAGTCTGGACCTCTGCATTCAGTTCGAAATATGCATTTCTAGTACATACGCGTTTTTTTCGTAGACGTCAACGGAGTCAACATAGTCTAAAAACTGTCATTTTTGAGCTCTAATATTGTGGCAGTTATTGGTGAATAGACCCTGAAAATTCGATCTAAGGTAAACCCTATGCGAAGAAAACAATAACGAAACGTTACAAAAATATCATCCCTCACCAGCATGACCCCCCCCCCCCAACTAAGTTGTCAAAAATTAAGCTTATTTGTCTTTCCTGTTTTTTAAGAAATCCTGATACGATAAATAAATTAGGTACAGCATTAATATTTTGCATTTAGCATGTTTACAAAACTGACTACAAGTCAGAGAATTTATAGCCTTAAAGACAATGTTCTTCTTTGGCTCTGCAGCCCATTCAGGGCTACCGGGTCGACTACGGACTGTCATCTTGCATGACACTTTCCAAATTTCTGATGCGTGGTCAGCGTATCGATTCTGCAGCAGTCTTTACTCCGGCCTCCGTGACCATGATGACACAAACATCCAGGCCCATTCCAGGATCCGAACCTGTGACCGTTGGGTTGTGAGGCACTGATGCTAGAAAGACCATATACTTTGGTGTAGCAAGCCTGGCACCAAAGTGAAAAACGTCAAAAATGAGATTTTTAGAGGGGTAAATCGTTTGAGAGGATACTAGTTATCGTTTTTTAGTTAGCTCATAGTGTCTCGTAACCTCTTTCCCAGAAAGTAAATTATCGATCATTTTAAATTTAGGAGACGAAAATTGAAATAATTTATATATATATATATATATAACATTACAATATTGCGTACATAAAGTATGTCAATTTTCGTTTCCTTGATGACTGCCAAGATAAGTAGAATGAAGAGGTGCGAAAAGCTAATTTTTTTGGCAGAATTGTGGGATCGATATCAGCGAACAGAAGCCAGCAGAGGTGTGAAAATGGAAAGTGCGTTACCATCTGCCGAGCGGCAGCAGCAGCAGCAGCAGCAACAGGTGCCGGAAGCAGGGCCGGGACGGTCTGGAGATGTAATTAAGGAAAGCTCGCGGAGGTGTGATGGAAGTGGCATTGTCTCGCCCTGGCTTTTACACGCGTCTCGTGCCGACAGAGGCGGCCGGGCTAATGATGCTTTGCTTATAACAGGTAGTCCCCGCCAACAAAGATTTCCTTTCTTTTTTGTGTACACATTGTGCGGGACGCCTAGATTTGTTATGAACGAAAAAGATTTTTTGTGTGTGTTTATGCTCCAGTTTGGTAGGTCATTTTTTCCCCCTTCTTTTGTGGAGGAATAGACCAAATCGGAAGATGAAGGCGGCTCGGGAAAATCCAGCGCCGCGGGCGATGTTCACAAATATTTTAGAAAATTAAGAGATCCTTTTATTAATGTTGTTCCTTTGCCGTCCCTGGGAACGAAGGTATCCTGAGACAATTGCCACACACTGAGAACTAAATGCGATTTATCATGTTGTACTTGGATAACAAAAAGGTACGTTTCCGTTAAATTTGCTATAACCAAATTTTTAAATGCAGAGAAGCAACATTGAATAATAACTTACGAACTAATGAGTGAAAACAGATTTAGCAAAATATGTGGTAATTTTGAAATAGAATTCCGTTCATCAAAGTGTTCTTTGTTCATATTTTCATTTTCGGCTATTAATAGAACAAACAAATTGGTGTGATCTCTTGTTTCCAGTTAAATTTCTCTTGAAAATAGGAATCTTTAAACGGCCACAAATTTTGCTTAGGATTAATTTATTACATTGGTAGCTTTCAGCAGTTAAACTGCCATACTCATCATAAATACAAACTATAGTTCAAAAATCAATCAATTAACTTTTTCTCCTACAGCCCATTATGGGCCTCGGCCTACCGTGTGTACTGCGGACTGTCTCCTTACATGATACATGAACGTGGAGTGACACGTCGTTAGCGTATTGATTCTCCCAGTTTTCTTGACCACAATCAAATAACTACGTCATACAATTGTATTCCTAAAATTTTAAAAATATAAATAAATTTTACGCAACTATTTTATTTTAAAAATTGACTAAACAAAAACATTATCCATACTGTGTACTTTGTAAAAGTTTAAAAAGCTTGTGTTCTAAACACGTACCTATTAATTTTTAAAAATTGATTAACAAGTTTTTTTAAAATTACATGAAGTAAACAGTACGGATAATGTTATGTTAAGTCAAATTTTAAATATACTAAGTACGTAAACTTTATTATTTTTTAAAAGAAACGAAATAGAATTGTATCACATAGTTAACGGATTGATATTTGTAGTATCGTTTGTACTTAGGAAGAACATGGCAGTTTAACTGCCAAAAGCTCCCATTGTAAGAAAATAATCCATAGCGAAACTTATGACCGTCAAAAGGGTTTTTATTTTTAATATCAACAGTTGACATTAAACGGTCAGGCAATCCAATGCGTAAAATGTCTATTATAAGATGTGTAATTGGTCCGTTATTACGTTGGATGTAAAGAGTTGTAAAAACTCATTTCATTCAGCCGAATTGAATCAAGGTTTCTGTTTACATTCATCTAAAAACAATTATGATAATTTATTTTATTGAGCGAGATGCGTCCTTCCCGCCTTCACTTTGGTGGTCCACAACTTGTGAACTCAGTGAAGCCCAAGGTAATAGTAAATGTAAACAATTAACTAAAGCATAAATACGATTTGGATGTACTTGTCTTAACCTGATTCCTTAAAGATATACGGAAAACCCGTCACAGAAACATTATTGAATTTGGGAAAGGAATTTCATTTTCATTATATGGGCTCTGGTGCACATCACAAATGTCTGTCCTAATTTATGGTCTGATCGATCATTTCCAACTATAATATCACTGATTAATAAGACATTTGATTTGTATAATTATAACACGAACAGATTTCTAAATATACTGCAAAAATACGAGAAAACATTTAGGGCACGTATTTATACAATAATTTTATTATAGTTAGTATGTTTGTATACTAAACGAATACATATAATAAAGTCTTTAAAATGAGTTTCCCTTCATAAATTATCCAATTAATTTAGACAGTAGAGAGAACTGCCATACAGTTAATATTTTCAATTAAGTAGAAATTTAAAAAATTCTAATTGCATTCTTGTACTGAATTGTTTGGTGTGTAGTTTTATTCCACTTTGATGACACATTAACTAATTATTACACAAATATAACTTTGGGGAATTGAATCATGAAATAAGTAACCGAGAACCGTTTACTTTACTTTTGTAAACGGGTGAGTTAATTTTAAGACGAGTTCCAAACGTAACTTTTGAGAAAGCAAAAAACAGAATCAAAAATCATAAACTACATATCAAAACCCTATCAAGATTGTAATGTATGATCTATGATGATTATCGCCTTCATAATTCTCGTATTCAGATTATTATAAAAATTTATTACTGATTCTGACTATATAAACATAGTAAATATACAAATAAAGTGACCTGTCAGAAACGATTTATAAAATAAAATCCAATTAAAAGAAATTATCTCGACGTGAGCATTAGAGGGAATTGTGTGGAGTAAGAACAGATGAGGGAAGACACGGATGGAATACGCTAAGCAGAATACGGAGAACGTGGGATGTGGTAGTTATGCGGAAATGAAAAGGATTGTGCAGAATAGGTTAGCATCACACCAGTCTAAGAACTGATTACTACTACAAAATCTTGACGTTTCTCCTATTATTGTGGACTTCATTTTATAAAAAGATTGATTGATAAATATATAATATAAAATTTATAAATAGATTTTTAATATTCAGTTAAATTTGCTTTTAAAATTATCCGAAATTATTATATAGTGAATTAAATAATCTTGGGAACCTAATAATTAACAATATTGAAGGTCTATTCGTTGTAATTTATGAAACTATTGAAGATCTACAAAAAAATTAAAATCATAATATTTATAAATCATTATAGATTTTATAATCGTTTTATGGAAAAGGAATCTTATTGCAAAGAGAAGAAATAAAAACCTTATGCTTTGCCGACGATATTGTATTATTAGGGGAATCAGAAGAAGGCTAGGGAACCATAATAAATTGCAGGAACGGAGACCTGGAGAAAGAGTTCAATATGATGATTAATAGAGGGAAAACCAAGGTAATGGAGTGTAGTTTGGGAAACAGTGGAATAACAAAGGATGTTAGATTGGGAAGGGATATTTTGACGGAAGTTAAGGAATTCTGCTACTTGGGAAGCGTAATAACTAGTGATGGTAGAAGTATAGTAGACATAAAGAGTAGGATAGCACAGGCAAGGAAGGTTTTCGCGAAAATGAGGGACTTACTTACAGGTAATATAAGTGTGAATATTAGGAAATCGTTGCTAAAAATATTCGTATGGAGCGTGGCATTATAAGGGTGCGAAACGTGGACGATAGGAGTTGGGGAAAGGAAAAGAATAGAAGCCTTTGAAATGTGGTGCTATAGGCGAATGCTGAAAATCAGATGGGTGGATAGAATCACTAACGAGGAAGTTCTAAACAGAATAGGGGAAAAGCGAACAATATGGAAGACGTTGACCAAGAGAAGGGATAAATACATACGCCACGTTTTTAGACATCGAGGGTCTTGTAAAATTATCACTAGAGGGAAGTGTGTGGATTAAGGACTGAAGAGGGAGGCCAAGGATAGAATACGCTATGTAGATTAGTGACGATGTGGGTTGTGCTAGTTATGAAATAATGAAAAGGCTTTTGCGCAACGTAGGTTAGCATGGAGGGTTGCATCAGATCAGTTTTACCAACAACAATCTTTTTAGTGTTCATTACAAATCATAACGACAATTATTTTAATTACATTGGTTATTAATAAACATTTTCTGACTGCTTGGTCGTTATAATTTATTTTTATTTTGTTTACAGAAGCATTAACTGCTTGATTTTTAGCCACTATTTTGCCGATCGGGAGCTTATTTATTTTGTACGATTTTCTCAGTTTCTCAAAGATACACGCTGTAGCGTGACGTTGCCAGGACTCGAACAGGAGACCTCTGTGGTGCGATGCAGTGATGCTAACTCCTAGTCCACAGAGGCCGGCTCATTGCACTAATTTATTATCATAATTGTTTCATAAGGACTTAAAGTCGTTATAACTAGTATTGACGTTTGTAACGTGTATCGTTTATAATTAAATCGATGTGATTAAATTTAATCAAATTTCATATGAATTAAATTTCTAATGTTTATTTGCTGCTATGAAAAAATTTAATATTTGACAGGCAAATATAAAATGGTTTGTCACCGCTGGCCTAAATCATTACATCCGAATCCTAGAAATAAATTACACGAAACCATTTCTAACATCTCTACGTCACTTGGTAGAACTTTGGTACTCTAATACTTTGTTCCTCTTACTACTTTCATACGTACTCACTCTCTAAATGTAAAAACTCCGAAGACTGGCAATTGTTTGCGAAAAATCATCATAGAATAATGACTGTGAGATGGAATAAGTGTCACCATTTATTCATCCGTCATTCCCCTATTTTACACTTCACACAGTATGAGTTATTTTAAACATGTAATTATAAAGAAAGCAACTGGAAAACAATCATTATGTAGGTTTTATGAGCAGAGGTAAATATTACATTTCAACCAGTTTTAATTGCTAAACAACCGTGACTCTGAAGAAACCGAAACGAATGCCAATGCTTTGAGTTTATGCGATACAAGTAAAATAAACTAAAATTTTCTTAGCTACAATGATACATATTTATGTATTTGCTTTTATGTTGATATTATAATAAAATAAAACTTCATACATACTCCAACCTCTTTACTAAAACAATTTCATAGAGTCCTCTATTGTAATATTATATTTTACTCAAATTGTTTGAATTTACTGCATATTTTGGGATAGTCCTAGCAGACCAAATTATATCGGTTGTCTGTATTAACTATGAAACATAATATCTACTACTCGTGATTCATTCAATTTTTTACTCCACA
Source organism: Eucriotettix oculatus (assembly GCA_034510155.1). Taxonomy (NCBI): domain Eukaryota; kingdom Metazoa; phylum Arthropoda; class Insecta; order Orthoptera; family Tetrigidae; genus Eucriotettix; species Eucriotettix oculatus. Next base: position 198,704,736 of record CM067376.1, on the reverse strand, counting down.
CGAAGCAATTGAATTACTTAACTCGAATATGCAGGTTTCATTTGTTGTTTTAATTTCCCAACGCCTTTCTAATTCTTCATTAACTTTCTAATGACAACTTTCCAATACTTACTACAGCATTAGTAACCATCCAGATTAAAGAAAAAATTTAATTATGACTTTCACAGAATTATTTTCATGTTTATACTGTAATTAACGCTCATATAGCAACAGTGCAGTTTTAATAGCAGACAATTAAAGAGTTCCGTATGTGGATATCAGCATTTGATGCCCTATAAATAACCGAATTTAAGTAGTCAATTATTAATGTGCTACTAAATACCGGCTCTTTTACGGTTATGAAGCAGAACAAGATGTGTTTAAGAAAGTTACTGCTTACTGATTCTCCTTTTTCGCTTTCTGCAAACAGAGTCCGTTCTATAAACCAGTCGTGAAACAAGAATTTGAAATAAGACAATGCTTATTTATTATGTTCATAGTCCTAAAATTAACCATATTCTTCTATATCTCAAAATATCAATTATAATATCAAGTACATATATAAAATCATTAATTGACAAGATAATTTAAGTATAATTAAATGCATAAAATCGACCGTTTTTTGTGAATTTACTGAGACTGATATATTAATAACTTTTTCATAATATAGTTCCATATTTTTTATAATGTACATATAGAAGACTGTAGTGTTTGTCCTGAGATTTTATCAGTGGATTGAATTTAAATTTCTGGTACATTTTATAGGGGAAGTTGGTTGCCTCTGACCAAAATACCTAATATTTTAATATTTATAGTACATATGCCTAAAGTATTGCATGCAGAAGCTACCAATTTTCTCTATAAAATGTACCCTGTATAATTATAATAGCTATTTTACAATTTAAGTATATATAATCTACTAAATTAAAAATAAATTATTCAGTCTGATGGTTCTTTAAGCAGATCACGGTTACTAATGTGCCTCAGTTTTTGTGTGTTTAATACGGTCAGTAAAACTAAACGCTAACTTATTTTCCTACTATCCTTCCAGATTTATGATTTTATGATTATTGTTACTCTTTACGTGTAATATTTTCTCAACGACAGTGCTATCTGTATCTGTTGTGAACCTCCTTAAGTGAATCACTTTCCGCTCTCTTCTTAACTACTTTCACTTGCAAATTATGCATCTCGATTGAAAATCAACGTGACGGATTACGCTCATATAATTAACATCTTGCATATTTAGTTATTGCTCGTATTTAATAATTTCACTTTGTAGGACGTAACAAAAGGGACAAGAGTGGTCAGTATTCTGTTCAACTATTGTCTTTCACCTACATGATATTTTATTCCTTATACATACACACAGGGCCGAATCAACACTTTCTTGGACCCCCGGCGGGAAAAGAAATGTGAGGCCACATGATCACAGATATTAAAATTAATAATAATACAGTAATACTCACCGGTATTGAAATCCCAAGCAATTGTTGGTTGAACCTGAGGCCAAATCGAAAACAAACAAAAAACCACAATAGTCCACACCTTCCCGCCGACACGCTTCCCCATTTTAAATTAAAATCATAAAATTATTTTTCTGCAGTTTGATATTGCAAAGTCGAGAATTATAATGTCAAAGTTAACATTTTGTATAATGTTGTAAAATATTATGTTCAATGCTTCCCCATTTTAAATTAAAATCATAAAATTATTTTTCTGCAGTTTGATATTGCAAAGTCGAGAATTATAATGTCAAAGTTAACATTTTGTATAATGTTGTAAAATATTATGTTCAATGCTTCCCCATTTTAAATTAAAATCATAAAATTATTTTTCTGAAGTTTGATGTTGCAAAGTCGTGAATTAGGATGTCATAGTTAACATTTGGTAAAATATTATGTTCAATGCTCATAAAACTTAGATAATTAATAGTGATTGTGTCATGCTGTTTTTTAATTCATTCTTAGCAACTTCATTTTATGAAATGAATGTGCACCACAGGTGTTAGTAACCATCATTGCACCAAAAATTCTCATCTAGATGTCCATATTAGAAAAAACAGATAATAGGGGAAGTCGGGGCGGAACAGGACACTTATTGCTTAACAAAATATGTAAAAAATTGAAAAGCGAAAAATCGCTTCATAAATGTATAAAACATTAGTTTATTCTAATATTACTTAATCTAATGTAAATATGCAATTATTCTGTAGTGTAGTGGCTAGCGTGACTGCATCACATCCCGGTTCGAATCCTGGGATGGGCTTGCATGTTTGTGACGTCATGGTCACGGAGACTAGGGTTATAAGTGATGGAGAGTTGGTACGCTGACCACGTATCACTCCAAAATTCGGAATATGTCATACAATAAAATTAAATTTAAATTAAGGGAAAGATTAACATCTTTTGTGGTTTTTCTCCTATATTTGTTTTGCGTACGGTTGATCGCTTTATCAATTTCTCTTTTCGCAAAGATATTTTATTGAAACTGCACGTTCTTTGTTAGCATTTTCCCGTTTTCGCATCCATTCCTCTCTTTATTTATTCATTTTGGGAACGGCATCTTGTAACTAATTATTATAAGATGAGTCTGTCATTTATTTCTTTTTTTCTTCAAGAACATATTACTTTTTGCCTTATACCGTAGTATCCCGTTCCGCCCTGCACGTACGTTTTAATTTAATAATTTTCTCTGATCTTCAATACAAGTAGATATAAACCTAATACGTAACTTATATGCCACTAAATACATCTACTTAACGAATATATACCATTAAAGAGTTAACAGCGAGCAGTTTTGTAGCTTACCTTTTGTCAAAATGCTGCAAAAATTATAAATTCACAGATTTAAGAGGCCCAAACAAGAGTTCATTCTCAAGGTGCAGTCAGAACTTGGTCAAGTCAGCTGCCGGGATTTCTTTCTTGACCAGTGGCCATACTCTACCCCTATCTACTAACCTCCAGCACTACCCAGTAAAAAAATAGGGTGCCCCGTTCAATCCGCTATCCCGTTCCACTCCCGAGTTGCCCTTTTGCATATATGAGTAAATTGTTTTGAAGGTAAAAAACAGTCTTCTTCATTTATGGTTTAGGATTTACATCCTACATTTACTCTCTTCATAGATTCTATATTCATGAGGTAAAGTCTTAATTATTGCTAAAATAATCATAACAGAAACTTAATTCTAATTTGTTATGACTTCTCTGCACACATAGTTAAAATACTATTCTCAGCGTGTTTTTGTCCTTTTCATGCCATTAGTTTTGTTCCACCTCTTGAATAATACTGTCACGTCTCTGTAGGATCGTGAGATACACTAACACACACTGCTAGAAGTTTATTTAACACGAAGAGCTGTACATTGTCTCGTAAAGCGAAGGACTGACTCCGCTTCGGGGTCCAGTACAATTTATATATTCATAGAATATTCCAGAAACAGAACATTCCCGAAACAGAAAATACTAGAAATGAAAGGTAAACAAATAAAAATTGTTGCGTTGAGAGAGACTTGAACCCGAATCCACATTTCTGCAGTCCAGTTCTAAACCCCTCAGCCATGACTGCTGGTTTTTTAATTGTGGCAATATGTTTATGTTCTCAAACCACCAATCGGCTCTCATGTAAACATTAACAGCTTTAATTGAGAAGATTGTGTACAATGAATATTCCGAATAAAGTTTTCTAGATATATAAGTTGCAGTGTAGACAACACTCATATTTTTCAACGCATTACTTACATAGAATGTTTCGTTTTAAATAAATCCCGATGTTCGGCTAGAACAAGGTCAATGTCCTAACCCCCAGGGGATATCGAGATTAACCCTTGTTCTCAAGGACCGTGTAGCCTCATGGAGCAAACTATGTTTGGAAGTAACTGCTGGTTTCTCCCAAAAGAACAATTACACAATTTATTTATATAAGCATGAACCGTTACAGACGAAACATTGAATCCTCGACTGGAAAAGACAATTTGACATCTTGGAAGCCTATAGAATAAACTCTCCAGACTTCACCTTCAACCTCCGTACATCACCCTCAACAATTCATAGTAGTACAGAAAGTTGAATTTCGTATTAGAATCAGCCGTTCAATTGTCAGGTACGTATCTTTAAATTGAAGAACGAATAAAAGGTTTCTGCGTGCCAATATGTTCGGAATACAAAATTTTACCGTTGCACTTTAAATTTATTAAAGAATATTGTATATTTTAATTTTATTTTCGTTTTTCATCATCTCATATTTCGATTACATACTATACGTACAATTTTAACGTATATTATTCGTTATATAAAACTTTTTTGTCTTATGTATTCGTCAAAATTTATCAGTCGTAAACAAATTCAAATGTATTTTCCATTAATTAATTACTTTATAATTATTACATATATATATATATATATTGTAGCGGATCCGTCGTTCCTCCGTATTCGAGGATTTATAATTCTTTTAGGGCGCCAGGTATTTTTCATAAAAAACACCAAAAATGGATTTTAGTAGTTTTAATTCCAATCCGAGCATGAGAAAAAATTATATCTGCAGGGCGTGGTCATTCTCTCGTCGTCCCGCAGACACAACCTGCTCCTTCCACTACCCCATGACGACTCACTAAAGTCTCGCCAGACTACATTGTTGGCCCGGGCTGCGTCGTTCCTCAACAATTGCAACTCGCAAGCTGGCCTGCATTGTTAAGTGTAAATTTTCATGTTACAATATAGTTTATAATTTTTGTATGTATTCGCTTCCCTACTTACCCAAGCTCTTAATGTTTAAAGTTGTGAATATAATCGGTTGAATTTAGGAAAGTCGATGAGTATTTTAAAAGAATCGACACGTAGCAATGAATGAATCTACTCTGAACGAGTCAACAAAAAGATTCTATTTGCTTAACGCTATTGCACAGCAGAAAACAGAATCTGAACTTAAATACATAAATTTATTCAGGTTAGTATTGACATTCAACAATCAGTTGCATGCAGTACCCGGCGACAAAGTTTTTTTCGTTGTAGAAGCATTGAGAAAATAAACAAGTAAGTTATTAATACTAAAATAAAACAAAATTTAATGGCAGTTTTTTAAACTTACTTTTTTGTTGCCAGAGTTTGAAAACGATAATGGAAACTAAACTTTAACTGGTTAATCGAATTTTTCGTATCTATATTTAAAAAAAAATCGGTGCTCCTTAAAGAGTAGGGACTTCCACGGCCGCCGTGTTCGCTGTTTACTGCATACACATATAGAGATTAAAGACGCAAATGAAATATTTCACAAAAACGTGCTATTTATGAATAGATACTTTTTCAACCTATGTGCCTTCTTTATTTCTCTATAGTTTTCTTTAAAAATAATATTTCGGATAACAGTAAAAAATTATCAGACAAATGAATGAAGCTTATATCACCAAAGACATAAGAATATACAAACCAATTAAGTGATCAAGAAAATACCATATTCAATTAAAGATATACAACAGATAGACCAGAAAGGACCAAAGAGCTAAAATAACACATCGTAAAGCTTACTAAAATTATCTGTCAAGCGTAATATTAACAGTTTTAGGGTGATTTTTAATTGAACATTTACGTAATAAATCTTTTCCGAAAACGTATTGTTTTCTCTAAAATAAGAGTCTTTTCAAAATCTGTTACGGTAAAACACAACCACATACGGAATTTAGCAGTACAAAATCGAAGCCAGGTAAGTTGAAGAGATTTACAGACACGGTAATTAAACCTAGACAAGTTCGCACCAGCCTGGGTTTCAGATTCCGGGAAACCTGTAATCTGGCAAAACATGGTGTTTCCCCCAAAACATCGGTGGAGTGGGGTGAATGGTTCCTCTCAAAGCGGAAGATAATTATTTTTGATTGAAGAAGATCGGGTCCCCGGTACCGAAGGAAATTAAATAATGAAGTGGGGAGAATGTGTTAAAAAACATGGGGAAATTTATGTTTGGGGATTACAGAGTGAACGCTAAGCAGTGATTAAGACTAGACGTTACGTAGTGAATATTAAAGAGTAAGAAGTTGGAAAGGCAGAATGCTTGCTTTTGTCCGTGTCGGCATATAAGAAGGTGGTCAACTATGAAGTTTAAAGGACACGGTTTTGGTCAGTACATTAACTATGTCCCGAACGGCGAGTTCCAGGCTAAGCAGAAAAACAGTGCTACTGATTGTTTCGTGGCCACATTTATATCAGTATTATACGACACTTTTTTGGGATTGTTAGGTCACATTGCTTTTTTTTACCTAAACATCTCGTTTATTGTCGTTCGAATACATTTTCACACGAAATTTTGTTGGTATATAACCACCGCATTCATAATATTGAACAGTGAGTGAAAAAAATTCAGGATGCCCTTCCCCTTTGTGTAAGAAACCACCGCAGGACGAACAGCACCCAAATCGAAGTTTTTTTTATAAAATTTGTGAAATGTTTGTACGAAATCTAACAAAATGTAGGCATTGTGCGAATTCCGGTCTCAATGTGCCTATAACAATGGTGTGGCGTGAGGGGAACGTCTACAATTCTGACCGTATACATTTCGGATGTTGCAGGTGTTAAAAGACCGTCCAACAAATCGTTAAGTAAAGCTTTCTCGGAGAATTTGCCAGATATGCTGGAGGTAGATGATTTCCTGAACAGCCTTGTGTTTACGAATGAAGCCGCTTTTCATGCTTTGGCAATGTTAGTCGGTATAATTTACGATCTTGGGGTTCGGAAAATGCACACGGTGTAATGGAACAATAGCGTGATTTTCCAAAGGTGAACGTTTCCCATTCCATTTTTCTGATCCTTCTTTCTGCGTGAAAAAAAGTTGATTAACGGGTGCATTTCCCGTGTACATTCCATCAAAATGGATGCTACTTCAGTTGGAGGAAGTGGTTTCCGCCTTCATTGTATAGCAAGATGATACTCCACCACATCGGCATAAAAACGTACGTCAGTACCGGAACGATAGTCTACTCCGTGGCTCGATTCTCCGTGCGGGATCAAACGATTTGCCACTGGTCACCGAGATCCCAGCTCTAACCACTTGTGATTTTTTACAATGGGGTTTTGTCAAAGACAAATGTTCACGCCGCTACTTCCCCAGGGCAACAGCTGAAGCAACAGATAATTGAGGTACTCGAAAAACTAACAAAGGATATTCTATCAAAAGGGTGTCAGGAACTGGAATACCGCATTGATATTTACCAAGTCACCGGAAGGACACACATCAACATCTACAGAAACTTGGATCACTATAGTTTCACTGTAAAGTTATTGAAAGAAATAATTCCAGCGTATGTATGATTTCTTTTTGTCCCACACAATATGAAACAATCTGTAGAATAATAAAGAAGCTAGTGTGTTTTGGTGGATGCCAGTCAGGTTGTACCACAGCGGCAGCGTGCTTTTAGAATGGTATGCATACTTTAAGTGTCCACAGTATGTTGTTAACATTTTAATTATAGGTTATGACACCCATATTACTGGTATTTGATTCACGTAACAATGTCTTGTTTGATGGATGTATTTTCAAAATTATTAATAAAAAATATACTCATGATTATGGTCAAGTGATCGAATGTTCCTGATTATGTATATGTAATGTAATGAAAAGCAGATGAGTTGCGGAGAGGACGGAGAGAGCAAATGACGAGTTGGACCTGGTTCATACTACCTTCATCAGTGTAAAAAACCTGCAAGACGCCAGAGAGACGCGGAAACATTCGTGAAGTTGAATGTTTGTAGGCCCAGTAATTGTGGGTAAGTTCTTAAAAGCTGTGAAACTTGCTCATTGTGCTGATTGAATAAATTAAAATGATTTCTTTTCTATTTTCAGTAACTGCATACTCCACTTCTCGAGAGACCCAAAATCCCCTGATATATTGGCTCATGTAATCACTGTAAATTAATAAATATAAAATTTTCAAATTGATTAAAATTTGTTCAATTAATAAATTAATGTCTTATCCCTGAAAAGGATATTACAATATATATATATATATATATATATATATATATATATATTTAATGACAAATTTCTATGTTGGATGAATTTTTTTCTCAACGACGTGCTCGAGTTCATACTGTGTAGGTTTTGAAAAGCGTACGACTGATATAAATGTTAATTAAATATATAAAGCGAAATTGATGACAAAAAAATATTTAGCGATAGTTGAAGAGGTCTCCAGACGGGAATCTAAATAACTTTTCCACAAAAACACTTTCGCTTATTTTTAATATTAACGGAGGACCATTTTTTTAACAACAACCAAAGTCTCAAAATAAATTTATAGTTAACATTAACCTCATAAACTCTAAAATTTAAAATGTAGAAATAATTTGTCGTAAAAACTTCTTGAAATTACGGTTTTATCAGGCCGAAAGAAAATACATATTCCCCTATATGTATTCAGGGCGGAACGAAATAACGGGGTAGAACGGGATAACTTTTTTTACTGGATCGTGATGAAGTTTGGTAAAAAGGAGTGGAACATGGTCATTGGTCAAGGAATAAATCGCAGCAGCTGACTTGACTGCACCTTGAGAATGAACACTTGTGCTTTGACGCCTTACATCTGTGAATTTAGAATTTTTGCTGCATTTCGACAAATGGTAAGCTACAAAACTGCAAAATTGAAACCGTTAATAAGAGTGAACGGGAAGTTGGAACCGAAAAAATCGTAATAACAGAAAGTACTCATAACAGTATTTTATCTGCACTATTTATAGATAGCTACGGCTAACATGAAACCTCGGGATAGATATTATACCTAAGTGAGCTAAAATATTATTTGTTCTGATGCTTTAACTTGCATAAATAAAGAACTAACCAATACTAACATAACTACCCATTTAATTACAATAAGAATTATGCTAGCATTTTACTCAAAGAATATCTAGTAAAATCAATTATACTTCATCTATACCAATAAATAAAATTGAAGCGTCTGTCTGTCTATCTGCTATCCGTATTTTGTCTGTAATAGCCTCTGAAATGGCTCGATTGATTTCAAAGAAATATTGAGGGCTTAAGATATGAAAATTTAACTTAAATATTAGTGAATATCTAATTTCTATAATGATATTAATATGAAGGTTTCTTTACTATACCAGCGTTAAAATCTACAAAACTATGCTCTTCATCTGTTTATGCTTCGAAAAGGCTTCACGTATTTCAATGAAAATTTCAGGGATTGAAACAGGAATTTTAACTTATACTTTCGTGTATTTTTCATTTCGATATCTTGAAGAAATCAGAAGATATTTATGTAAATATTTATAAATCCATTGTATTGCTGCCCGAATTGAAACAGGCAGCTCCCCTTTAATAGCATAGGAAGGGAGTTGAAAAGGGTGAATGTGGAAGGCAGAGAAAGGATTGACTTGGGCCCCCGGATCCTATCCGGTGTTTCACCTAAAGAGATGCAGACAAAAACCCTAGAAAACCTGTGTGCGGGGCGGAAAGGGATGCTGCTGCATAAGGAAAAATGTAATGTGTTCCTGAATAAAAAAGGGAAAAACTGACAGACGTACCTTATAAAAATAATTTATAGATTACTGTGTCCAAAAAGAATAGACAAAGAAAGAAAATGATCGGTAAAAAGGGAAAAATGCTAACAAAGAACGTGCAGTTGTAATAAAATCTCTTTGCGAAAGGAAAAAAGCGATCAACCGTACGCAAAATAAAAATATGAAATAAAACACATAAGGTGTCATGATCTTTCTTACTTTAAATTGAATTTTGTAGTATAAGTTGTATTTACAAAACATCATATCCCGTTCTGCCCCGGGGGTTGGGGCAGACCGGGATATTTTTTTCTCTTCAAAAATTCACGAAAAATCTAAATTCGTTGTTTTAAGTTATATTGATATATTAAGTAAATAAAAAATAAAATAACGTATTATACCTTTATGAAGGGGTTTCAACTTTTCGAAAATTTTACAAAAATACTGCAAGAGTTTCGTTTCGTGGTATATTCAGTTTGCGTATATGAGAATAGCCTAGTACAATGCATTTATTCTCAAGATTTAAGTGGACTATACAACATAGTACATCCCACTTCATGGAGTTAAACGGTCTCGCAAGTGTAAAAATAAGATTAGACGTCCGTTACGGCATTCCAGCCGGGCGGAGTAGTGTGAAATTTTGTATAGTTATGCTTGTCACTGTGAGGTTAGTGAAATACGTTTCAGTCCGACAGTAGCTAAGTATACTCTGTGAGAAGCTTAATTGCGTAATATGAGGACGCTGAGCTGTGAGTGGCGGTGCGTGGGTGCTCTGAAATTCGTCGTTTGGACTATTGAGCGGTGAGTTTCCACTTCTTACACAGCTTTTAAATCAATTTTGGCGAGATGTGACGCTTTACACACCAAAGGAAATGCAATTTAGGACGGCAAAATGCCTGTAAAAACCGCGATGAACAATCGATTTTCAAGCCTCGGCGTACGCTTATAGAAGCTTATCAAAACGCGTTGGAGACTTTCTATTCCAGACCGGTGGCTCGAGTAAACAGAGAGCGCAAGAAACAGATCTCTGTGTTAGCGCAGCTTCTCTTGTGTGTCGCTGCCAACCTTTCAAGTGTCACAGGAAAGAAAGCGTGCTGTTGTTGATACTAGCCAATTTGAGACAAATTATTACTTCGGAACGGATTGCAAAAGCAGTTGCTACATTACAATTAGATACAATATTAAAGATATTATAATTTTTCGTCGCAGGTTAAGCAGAAACATCTGAAGAATGAATTGAAAATTCGTGAAAAAGACATTTTACAAACATGATTTTTAAAAAATTCTTATTTTCAGTGATTTGTAACAACTTGCGAAATAATTGTTAATGCTTATGAATCACATCCATACAAATGACTGTTAGAATTTATCTGAAGGAGTGTTTGGATCTAGTCCTCTAACGGAAAGAAAATTTGGGCTCAAATTTAAAACTGTTTTCTGAATGCAATTTATTGTAGTGCTTTGGAGTGAAGTGAGAGGGCAGTGTTATAGTTTATTTATTCAGTTAATCTCTGTCTTAGTTTATAAATCTATTTCTTTCTGTTTCGTGACAGAACAATAATATTGTTAAATTCATATATAATTTATATTTTTTAAATCAATTATTGATTTCCATAAATTAAAAAAGGTATTGTCGATCGAAACCAAACAATATTAAAAGACCGAATTGTCTATATTCATTCTCTAAATTTTATTTCTATTTAAAAAAAATTATTTATTTATTGAAATATCTATCAGAATAACAGGTTCTATAAACTATTTTTGATGTCTCCGAAGTGTCTTGATGTGGTCCTCTCCAGTGATCAGACCCCTGTTACCCCAACTTTGATGAGGTCAATTTGCCAGCATCGTCTTAATCTTCTGTGGTTTCTGTATTGCAGCACTGGTTGTATAATAGGGTTGCTATGGTTTTCCAGTTTCTTGTGGTGTTTATTGGCTCTCTCGTATAATATCCTGGATGAAACGTGTGCCTAGGTCCTGATGTAGAGTTTGGTTGCTCGCATACCATGGAGCATCAGCCGTGGCTCTGAGGATTAATTTTATTTTGTGAGAAATAATATTAGTTCTATTTTTGTCTTAAAATTATAAGATCTTGGTACTAAAGACTTCACATACCATACACTATTTATCTGACACATTTCCTAATTAGTTCAGATAAATTTTTTTATCGTTTTTATATATTTGGACCAATTCAGGAAAATAGTCATATCCAGTAAATGCTGGATTTTGTGATAGCCTGAATTTTATAGGAACTGCAGAAGTGGCTGCTGGTGAATATGTGCTCACGTACTACTTCCCTTAAATAAATTTAGAAAGAAATTTTATTTATTAATTTTAAGAAAATTTATAAGATTTTGTTTTAACATTATGAATTTCTGCTTCGATTTCGATGGCTTTAAACTGATAATGCAGCCAACTGGCTTTGTCGCAGCCACAGCTTAGCGTAGAATATCTGCCTCTTATAAGACCAAGCACATGCATACTATACCGTTTCACACCCAATGAATCACACGTAAAGGTCATGGTGATGGGATAAGATAATGTTTCAGCGGGATTAGTGTTCGAATTGTAGCCTTTCGTTTAAGTAATATTTTTCTTAGTTATATTTTCTGGCTGTTTTGAAATAATAAATGGAGAATATAAGTCAGAATTATTGAATTTATTGACATCGGTTCATTACACGACGTTTCGTCACTTAGTTTGGGACCTCATCTTGTGTTTTAACTATAAAAATACAAAGTAAATATTTAATATGTATTATAAAATTACTCATAAAATGAAAATTACTTACAGAAACAAAAATTTTAACAGGCGGTATTTTGCATGTCGCACGAACACAGAGGTATGAGGCATAAGCAACAATCCAAAGATCAAAAAATAAGTGAAATAAGACGTCTATAACTGAAGCCAATGTTATATTTTGTTCAAATTGCTTGCATCATTTTTAACATTGATAGCCGAATTGTTGGATGATCAATATGAAAAGTGATCGTATTCTACATCTAATTTTTTTCATTTTTCCAATCAATATGATGATTATTTAAATACATATGGTTAAACAAAACTGAATAATTTTGTATACTATATATTTATGCTCAGTAAACGGTGCAAATAATGAGCGGTTGGTTTGACAGTAAAACAGTGATTTAATCTAAACAATTGATTTGGCATACAACATTACGTTTATCTAGATTACTATTTTTATCTTTAATATTTTTGACAAAGTTTAAATTATTGCAAGTTTTGAAGGTAACCAGGATACCATAGTTTTTACACAAGTCAATAATTTTGTATTAAATTTTTTGAAAGAAGAAGAGAATTATGTATTTAAATTTGTTGCTTGGTAATTTGACAGGTAATTTATTAATTTCGTATTTAGTCTTAGTCAAACTTGTTTTTAATATATTTGTGAATAAATAGCAATGGAGAATTAAGAATAAGAATATTTACAATTTTGTTCTGATTAAATTTATGATATATATGATGAAATGATTTGATTGCCTTATCTACTATTTTATGAAACATAGCATTGAATTATGAAAATTCGTTTTATAGTCGTTTGTTTTAAATGTAATTTCGACCTCTACGGTCGAGCGGCATGCACGCCATAATTTATTTTGTTTAAATTTCATGCTCTTGTAAGTATTTATCATATTATTGTATTGTTAATATTTGTTTTGTATTTTGTAGTTAAAACACCAGAGACTAAGGGACGAATCGTCATGTAATAAACTGATGTCAATAAATTTAATAATTATTCTGTCTTATAGGCTCTTTTAGCGTTTAATAATCTTTTTTATGTATTTCTTCATGTAACCTTGTTGATATGTCCCGAATCTGATGGTAATGATAGTTTTGTGCTGCAAGAAGCGACAAATATTAGCCAATTAAATCGCAGAGGAACGTAGTGTGCACGGTTTAAGTGGGGAGGATGGCGCCACACCCTCTGCTTTTAGCAGCGTGACTGCAGCGCACGTGTGACAGAACAGCAACAATTAGTGAGGATGCGATACGGAGACACCCAGATGTCAGGGTCAACAAAACAGCCAATTAGAAGAGCGGCACATGTGGGAGCACCATTGTTAACATTCCTGAGCCGTCACCTCCGACAACTCTTCCTCTCAAAGGAAGTCGTGTTCTAGCGGTGCGAAGATTATCAGCCAGGGAAGCTCAACACCAACTCGAATTATAGAGCGGAAGCTCCTGCTTCACGGCCATTACGAAGACACAAGCGCTATCACGTGTCAATTAGTGTGCTCTTGAATCCGATAAATTCTAACACGCCATAAAGATTAGCTTATAAAGGAATAAGTACGTATCTTCAGATCTGTCATGTAGACTGAGAGTAATATTAGTTAATAGAAATTACCGTCCTTTGCCATTCCCTAACATCGTGTAAACGTTTATGAAGCAATGTAATTTTCTACAGAAAAATTGAACATCGGTATTTGACTGCAAACCGTTGAAAGTCACTGTACGTTTAATTATACTAATAAATTTAGATCAATTCTAGCTGAGTGCCTGTCGTTCACACGGGAATGAAACTGTTGAGCACGGTTCTTACTATTAGGGATAACCTTTCACACAGTAATTTGTCTGCAATGTATCCCCCTTTTTTTCGGGATACGGCTTCAGTCTCACTTCTTCACGAAACTCATTCCTTATAAATCATTTTACAAGTTTCAACGTTTTCTTTGTAACGTTTTATGGGTGATTTTTTATTTTACTTTAAATTAAGACTGCAAGGCGAATAAATAATGAGAATGTCTAAAATATTATAACATATTTAACAAAACAATCTGATCTCTAATCTCCTTTATCTCCTTTATTTCCGTAGAATACATAAACACCGCTTACCGTTTAAACATAGAGCGGTTTGGTACAAAACAAAAGAATTAAAAATTAATTCGATCTCTAAAAAATATGCATTTTAGAAAAAGTATTTAACTTTATAAAATATAACTAAAACACATAGATTTTGTCTCTTTCCGAACACTAACACACTGGCTACTGTGGCATTTAGTTGATGGATTTCAAGAAATTATGGTTTCATCAGTACTTTACCAACCGTAACACCGGAAACTCGTAGGTAGATCTGACCGGAACCTTCGAAATCATTGAAGTGGCGACGCTACGGAACTGGAGGGCCGAAACCTCTGTCTTGAAATCTAGCTGAAAACCACGCTCTGTTGCCACCAGATGTTTCACGTCCGCTAAACAATTTAACTAACTGTCTTAAATCTTATTAACCACTACCCTGTCTGAATTTTTAATCCCACTCCAACAAATGCTAAATTGTAATTCACTTAATCACTCACTTAAATCTTGACCATACTTCTACTACTGCTCTTCCTAAATTCCTTTTCCTAATTTCCACCTTCTCAACAACTCCTCAATCTTCTTCCACCAACTCCAAATTTCCGATCATTCCATCTCTCGGTGAAATATCCACGGCTTTAGCCAGTGGGAATTCATTTTACATTTTGGAGTTCCTTATACGGGGTTCACATTTTTGATTCAAAGACGAGAAACTTTTCGTACTAGAAATTATTGAACTTTCTGTGGGACATGTCAAAATGTTGAAACTGAAGTTTATTCCTTGACAAATTTATGACACTGGCTGGTTCCTCCGTGGCTTCTTAATCCCTCAAAGGGCCACTTCAGTAGATGTTGTGATGTCAGGCCCTTTAGCATTTCTACCGCCACAAATTCCGCAGCTCGGGAAGTTTAGTTTAACAACTTTTCTTTAAAATAAAATGAAATAAATATAGCCCCTAAATACATTTCACTACATCTTATTTAAGATTTTTTTACTTAATTCTATATGTAAATATTTTTCTGTGATAAATGTAGCTGCCATTCATATCTTGTTTACCAATAAAGAAAAGTTTAAATTGGGGAGGATTAAAATGAGTTCGAACTTTTAATTATATCGTATGATAATTTAAATTGTAATAGAAAAACTAGATGATTTATAGACCTGTGTAAAACGAAAAAGCTCATGAAATCAGGTATTTGAACGTTCCATATCTACCTGAATATGGTGCGCATCACTTTTATATTATGTCCATATAACAACGATAAAACGTTTAAATTCATAAAATCGCCAACATGGCCAAAATATGAATGTGTTTAACTTATAAAATTTTAAAACATTTGTTGTATAGATTTTATATAAGCTTATTTATTGAATTGTAGATTAATATTTATACTCATAAATTTAATCCCTAACGAATCAGGATTACCAAGATATAAATGTTTTGTGATAAAATTATTCTTTCCACGTTAATAAAGAATTACAGTTAGAAACAAGATCGTTTACTTGCTAATTTTAACCATTCTTTTATTTTTAAATATGCCAAAATATCAAAACTTTTTTATGTATTTTAAGAAAGACGTAATTAAAGGAAATAATTAAAACATTATAAATCTATAGGCCTACCAGAAAATAAAATTCAAGTATAAATAACTTAATTAAACCATATATTTTGGGCCCCGGACGTTGCAGTAGCAGCAGGAAATTTTGTAGTATTTTAATTAAAGAACTGAGGAGTTCACTAAAGTTGGGGGCACGAAACGTATTCATTTCATAATTCCATTTCTGTCTTTGGCCCTTATTTGTATTGTTTAGTTATTTTTATTTTGCTCTAAAAACGAAACAACAGGTGCAGAATTTTTATAACGTTCAATTCATTGAATATGTAAGAAGCACGGTACCATCTATTTATGTTCACTTCGGTTAAATCTTTTGTGTTTAATCCCTCCAATTTTAATTGAAATCTGTTGATCCGTTTCGGAGCCTTTTCGAAAGAAACATACAGACAGACAGACACTTAAATTTTATTTATTGGTATAGCTTAAAGTGTCTGCCTCGAAAAGGTTCCGAAACGGTTCAATGGACTTCAATGAAAATTTAAAGATTAAAACAGTAATTTTAGCTTCAAATTTTGTGTACATTTTCATTTCGATATCTTGCAGGGTTCAGAAGATATTAACAGTAGCGTTAAGTTTCATCGAAGCTTGTGAAAAGCGAATTAAGTTAGCATAACGGAGAGGAATATCAGATGACATCGATAGATAAAGGTATAGCAAGATCAATCCATTCTAAAAAAAATTACAGACATGAGTGCTATTTTATTTATTTAGCTCCATTACCTTTTCTCTTGTAGTGTAATTAGAATCTGTGTTGAGTTCCTGTTAGTGTTTGCTGTGAGGGTGGAGGAAAACTTCGCTAATGTAATTTCCAGGATAATCACAACTTGTGCTCATTCTATCAGGAATTTATATTAAATTTATCACATTGTATTGTGTAGTCTGTATAATAACTACTTGTTCGAAATTCTGATAGTGATGATTCTATTTCGAATAACGAATCCATGAGACATATTCTTTTCTTTATAGCCGTTTGCGGAGTCACCGTTTTGCTATTAGGCACGATATGAACGAACCTATGTAGTAAATGTTTTGGTTAGCATTGACAGCTCCGTAAATCCGTAAAAGTACAAACTTAATTAAACAAAAAATCGTAAAGGAGATTATTGCAAAGCCTTAGCTATGGATATTATGAACGTCAGCATGCGATCGATTCAGCGAACAAAACTCGTACAGAATGTTTGTTTATTAGTCTCAAAAGTATAGGGATAAAGTAAAGTTAAAACAGTCAACAATACCCTATTCATACCTTTCACATTTAAGTAGATTAGACCAATTGGGTATTCATAGGAAACCTCGTTTCGGTCAAAGAGAAATAATATACATGTTCCATCTTCTTTCATCTTTAATACATTTTGGTTTGATCAATATTTGACATCTTGAGTTTTTATTTATTGCAGTAATTATAACAGAATTATATTTTTAATTAGTTGCAATTATTCCATACGGAGAAGAGAGATCTTTTAGCTATAACACCATTGAAAGTAATCAAATTTCATTGAGCATAACTTGGTAATAATGAGATGAAAGGTACACTGAAGGCGAAAATAGTTAACAATTGGAATATCACAGTCATCAAATAAATTATTTAAGGAAGATGACTGTATCTTAAATGCCCTTCAAGAACAGGAAGCTTTGAGTGAAGCATAGAACAAGCAGAACACCATAAAACACGGGAAATGTGAGATGCAGTAGTTATTTTCATATCCTATCTATTTTTATTAATTCACGCTGTTTCGTCTCACATATCATAAACTTAAATTAAAATTTTCCGCCCACAGAAACAGAACACCTTGTTTGTCACTATTGGTCATTAAAATAATAATTTGCAAGAAATTCCTTCGTCATCAATGGTACAAGTGGAGATATTATTGATAACCAGTTTCAGGTATTCGCTGAGTGCTGAGGAATTATAATTACAAAAATATATCCTTAAATAATGTTACAAAAATTTTCGCTGCCCTCCCTGCGTCAATCAGACCATGTCTCATTTTGTATGTAGACTGTAATATATGGATATACATACCTATTAAGAAAAATTATAATTGCAATTCACCCTTCAAACTGTAAATTTTCAACTTCAAAGCATAAACACTATATCCTTTACCTCAACAATAATGATAATAATATAAGCAATTTTTGAAGTTCAATTTTTATATGAGGGATAATACCTTGAGAAGTGAATCGCTTCACGTACTCCTTCCGCTTCAAAATATCTGGGCAGTGAAAGAAGACAGTCTGGCAGGCGTCCCGGTCGGCCAAAGCCTTAAACAGGAATCTTGTCCCAAGAAAGGGACAGAATACTACGATAAAGATAACATTTTGTGTAGCGGAAGTTCCGTAACAGCTACAATCATATCCTACCACGTCACCGTATAATTTTTAATATACCTGGCTCGTATTCAAGTTGTCAAAGATCGACAATTTATTTTCTGAAATGGTATATTACTTCATACTGTAATATATTGAATGATTAATTGATAGTCAAAAGTAAACGAGCAATTTTTATAATGGTTCTGACTGTACCTCGTTTAATGAAGGTGAAACATTTCGGCCAAATTTGTCAGCATTAAAATTATTTATTTATCAAATTATATCATGACGTTTCGTTCCATTGTTTGTAACCTCCTCAGGTGTTCAAAACAATCTACAAAAATAATTATAATTAAAGTAAATGAGGTAAATTAATTAATATGCCCGTATATAAAATACATAAGATGTATTTACAGAAAAATATTCCAAAAGTTGTATAATTTCCGTTAGTAAAAAATCATTTAATTTGTTTATTAAATGTTAAAGATTATTTTTTAAGAACTTTAATTTTGGTTTAATTTTTCGGAAGGCACATAGTTTTCAAAATTTTACCATCATTTGCATCGATAATCAAACATATTTATTTTCTTAGTGAAGACTGTTGTAGGTTATATTTTGAAGGCAAAGAACAAGTCTTCAAAAAATAATGATTTAATTTGTTGGTAGGTTTCGGCCTACTGGGCCATTTTAAACCTCAATTCTTACAATTTCTTGTCACCCGTGACTTGCAACTTTAAAAACATCCCAATTAGTCTAAAAACTAATATAATTTGTACATTTAATTCAGGTTTAAAATGATATAGAGGATCCAAAGTATCCGACGAAATAAGTAATTATTTTTTCGAGACTAAACATGTTTCTTTTCTTCCGAAACGTATAGTTTCTTTTCTTTTTATCAGATACAATAAAATGATGAGAGCATTTATTAATATACATTTTTATTTAATTAAATTGCTTTCTAAGACATAAAATTTTATAAAGCGTAAGTACTGATATAAAAAAATTGGAAATGAAATAAAACTTATGTGACAGGTACGCGTAATATACTTTTGAATATAATATATTATTTTCAATTATTATGAATTAATGGATAATTTTATTAACTGAAATTAGGCTTACAATTGTTGCAACTTACATTATTCATAAAACTGTATATGGAAATTTAATTATAAGTACTTCATTAAAATAGTTTAGTGTTTATTAGCACGTAATCGAATGTTCGCATTCTCGTATATTCGAAAAACCTATTTTCGTCATCTCTTAAATTTCTAAAAAGATGGTGATACTCTCCGAAAACTTTATACTCCTATTTTTATGGGATTTACTCTCAACTTTCTCTTGCCTTTCGTTTAAATTCGTTTCCATAAAAGGAGTGCGTCATGTAGAAGGAGTGCAAAACGCAAAGACGTAAATGTCTCCGGTCAAAGAGTAGCGCTGAGTTGAGATATAGCTGGCAATCGCATTAAACTAAATTAAATAAAACGCACATAAATGATATATTCATTGGATTTTGTGCTTAATACATTACTGAAATGCAGATTTTTACTATCGTCATTTATGGTTTCATAAAAGTGACTACATTAAGGTATTCGTACTCATTTCCATTAGTATGTCTCGACATTAACGTATCGTTGGGAGAGACAAAGAAGAAGGGTAATAATAGAGCGAATGCCAATTTCAATAGTGCAAACATATATATTACATGTAGTGATAACATAATTTCGAGAGATACATTTCAATGTGCATTGAGCCTCATTCCAAGAATTTTCAATACTTTTGATTGTGGATTGATGGATTTACAATACCGATTATCAGAAATGTTAAAAATTTAATGACTTTGAAAATAAATACATATATTTGACATTTATTAATAACTATCGTACGGCGTCATCGTGCGACTACATATATAAATATTTTGTTGCTAGGGCAAACTCTGAGATGTTTAATTGTTTTGTACCTTCTTCTATTAATATTTATGTTTTACAATTAATTGAAATTTTATCGGGTTGTCGCTTTATTTAAGTGGTTAATGGAAGATATTAAGTGATTTTACAATACGTTGTTTTAGCATAGAATATAATTGATAAGGATACTATTTTCATAATTTTACAGCATTTACACATAAATTTCACATTTATTGATAATTATCGTTTGGCGGTGTTGTGCGGCTTCATTAAATAAATATTTCGTTGCTATGGAAACTCTGTGATGTTAATCACGCAGCAAAGGTCTCTTTCTTGCACTAATATGAGGCGCATCAAATTAAAGTAATTTAAACTACACCTCTTGCGCCTGAATACGACGCTACTAACGTCTTAAACTTTCCCTCTTACACTATAGAAAAATAATTATTTTTCGAAGAGTTCAAGGCGTCGCTTCTTTTCTTTTAGTAGGGCATAGAAAAGTGCAGTAAAATTCGTGTTTTAATAAGACTCTCTTGAAAATATTTTACCAAATATTTGTTATGAAAATTTAATTAATCACGTTAGCAAGCACGCACGCTATTTCCTTAATACAGGCGATTGTGTTGTGGAGATCTGTGACAGCTGCGGCAGAGCAAGTCCCAGTTCCCACGGGTCGTCGCCAGTGTCCCGGAACGCGAGCGGGTTGCGAACCCAGGCTACAGGCGGCGCCCTCTTTGTGGTCGCGAAATGGCGGCCCGGAAACAAGCCGTAACGTCAATTTGTCTTCTCGCCGTGAGGGGCCACACACGCCGCTCTCCCACCACGTGTGATTACTCACCCACGTGCCGCACAGCCACAGGCACATAAGGCAATTATCACATTTGACTTAATGGGATTGGGAGCGGGGGCCAGTACCCTACAATATTCTAAAGAAATCATTCATTAATAATTAATTAATTTCAAATAAAAAGTCAGCTAATGTGATGACGTAATTGGAGGAACATATCACTTACTTATTGAAATTGCACAGTTAATTCAGAACCCCAAAGTAAAAAAATCGAAATCCATTTGCGTTTTTTTAAGAAAAAGAATCCGATTATTCAATTGAAAGTCACCATTCAAGCCAATACAAAGGCCAATCCCAAATAGTTAATTGCATAATAGTTTTGCTATTCTTCCTGAAATAGTATCTACAGTAGTTTGAGTATTTTATTTCGCCGACCACCTGTGTTCAAGTGACTAGCGTGGCTGCTCCGCACCACAGAGGTCCCGGGTCCAATCCTGTCTTGGGTGGTTGTGTTGTTTGAGAATCCATACAACGTTACCCCTACCTGCATATAAGTTACCCTTAATCCTAAACAGTCACTCATGGCCTTGCAGTTCATGAGACTAAAAACAATTTTTTTTAATAAATATTTTTTATTAACAGTGTCGGGTGTCCTCCGGTCTTCTTCAATAGCATTCATATTCCAATAAAGAATGAAGCTAAGTATTTGGGTTTACATCTAGACCAAAAAATGACCTGGAAAGAACTTGTACAAAAAATCGACAGTAACTAAATATAAAATAAAGGGAAATGTTTTAGCTAATGGGAAGGAAATCAAAATTATCTTTAGACAATAAAGTTTACAAATGTATCATTAAGTCCATATGGGCTTATGGCATAGAATTGTGGGGATGCACCAAACCATCAAATCAAAAAATAATTCAAAGGATACAGTCAAAAATACTCCGCACAATCACCAAAGCTCCATGGTTTGTTTCCAATTTCACAAAACACAACTATCTCAAGATCCCATTCATCACTGAGGAAATCAAAAGACAAACAACACTACCTTGAGCGAATGGAAGAACACCAAAATAGGCTAATAGCCTAAATAATCCACCCTCCTGAAACACAGAGAAGACTTAGAAGATCGTGGCCCACAGATTTAATTCAGCAAGACAGAAAATAGTCAAAAAAGTATATATATATATATATATATATATATATATATACCATTGAACTTCTAGGGAATCGTCATTTACCCTACTCAGGTTTTAACATACTTTTATAAAATTTACTTATTGCATTGTATTGCAGATTGTAAATTAGCAATTTAAAAGAAAAACAGTGTCGGGTATTGCTGGCATGCATTACCTCACTTGAAGCTGTATAAAATCACGGACAACAAACAATAGGGATCATTAGACTTGAGTGACCAAATTAGCTTGAAATACTTTATCAGTGTCCCGCCTACTTTTAATTAGGAGTAAAAAATAATTGTTTACTTATGTTTATACAGACAATTAGTTATTGTGGCGGCCCATTTAGAGCAGGGGTGGCCAACGTTTTGCATACCAAGAGCCAATTTTTTTCTTGACTGACTCGTTCAGATGCGTCATATGACTCGAACACATTTAAAGCGTCGTACATTAATGGTTAGGGATTGGTAAATAAATATGAGGATAGAATCTGCTTCGTTTAGGGAACGAAAAGGAATAACTTTGACGCAGTTGAATTGATTAATTTGTGCCAATTTAATACTGCATTAATCTACAAAACTCAAGCATGATGCTCCTGTACGAGGTTGGTGATATCTTCATGATACTCGTTTGGTGAAGGTAACCCTGGACTAGAGTTGTTGCCACTGAGAGCGAGATCGACTTGGAACTTTGAATTGCCTGTTCTCTTTGTCAGAAGTACTGTTATTAAATTCTTATAATTTTGACCTTTGGACAATCACTGTTCTTATTTATAATAAATGTCTATCTGTATAACGCTTTCTACCAATGTAAAGGGACTTCTCGTCAAGGATTCAATGCGCCACTTTTAATCGTGCTCGGCGCTTAGATTAATGGAAAATATTAAGTAAATTTAAAATAAATTTCTTTACCGTTCAGTATATTGTCAAGAAAACTATTTACACAATTTTGCAACACTTATAGATGCACAATGATGAAAAAAAACCTTGGTTTTAAATTAGTAACAGATTTAATAAAATAAAGATAATACTCTATATACACAGTTTTAGCGCTTTCTCTAGGTAGTGGCATGAACCGATTTCAGGTTGAGCGTTGGAAAATAAGACCATAAATAAAATGAATACCACGTTATAGACGGTTAGTTCAATTCAAAAGTATGGTAAGAATCTCGAACGTAGCGCGTGAGGTAAGAAGTTTGCGAAATTGAGCTTGTGTTCTCTTACTGAGAGTTGTTAATATTGGCTGCTGCGTCTCTGATGATCCAAAGGTGAAAGGTGATGAAGGCGTTCCTGAAGACTCTTGACAGCAATCTTCACTTTAGCTCAGCTGTTGTGAGCTAACCACAATTTGGAGTTGACCACAATTTGTAACTTAATGGGTGTAGAGGAGAACTTGCAGCTTCCACCAGGTTTTCCGCGTAGGGATATTTACTCCCTTTGAGGAATGTCCTGGGAGAACGCCTTTCGCTCGTCCCTCTGATCTCACTGTCCTCTTTCTCTCCCTCTCTATCTTGCTCCCATTCCACTAATACACCATTCTTAGGCCCCAATTTACAATCTCTCTGAATTGAATATGCCTCCAATTGGCCACGATTTTATTAATTTTCCGGCGTTTATCAATGAACGTAACTTGGCCTGCTGAAATTTATGCGGAAGCACGACGTTCAACCAACTTTTCGCACATCATTGGTTGTTAAAATTCTGCTCTTCCATCGCTAAAAGCATTTTAACTCCAAAACTGGAGTCAGGTCAAAAACTCAATGGCCTGACGCTCTAAATTTTCACTACCTCCAGCGAAAATAATAAGGACCGTATTTCCACGGGCAATATACTAAAATAAATTTAACAACGTTCTTAAAATATATGCACCAATGCTACATTTGTACTTAAATATAAACGCATAACGTACATTGTTTAGTACTCGTTTTATCAATCTTGTACCCTGCTTGTAGTGCAGAGGAATACCCCCTATCTTATTCATAATTTTATATTCTGTTTTCAACAATTTAGAAGAATATAACCGGTTACAAAAGGAATATCTTGTGAATTTTCCTTGTACTCGGCGACTTGTGCTGGCAGACATGACTTAAGGATTAGAGGCCTGCCAATCATCCTAAGGCAACGAACTGTTGAAAACCCTAGGCCAACAACTATCATATAAATTGAAAGGTCCTGCTATCACCGAACATTAAATAATATTGACAGATACACACCACGTAGAGTGGCGTTTTGCTGAATAGTGGGGATGAGAATACCTAAGCATGGATGTGTGAGCAGGCGATGTCAATTCACAACGCAATCTAGTGGGAGGAGATAGTCAGAGAGCGGAAGAGGGAGAGAGACAAGGAATATAAGTTTCAGACTTAGAAATACGAAAGAGAAAGAAGAAATAGTACAGTTAGTTCTGAAAGAAGAAGGGGAGTCGATTTCCTAACTTACCGAAGAAAGTACAAGTCCATCAGAAGTCTATCATCTTAGCAAAAGTTGTAAAAGAGGATAACTGGTTTCCCTTAATCGCTAGGTAGTACCAGATCCATTAAGTTCTCCGCCGACAGAGGGAAAGTATCTAGGCTAAGAGGAAGGATGTACGCCATTGCTTGCCACTGCGTCCATTCTGGGAAGTCTTCATACCTGCCTCGGTCACCCACCGACCAACAACAAACAATCAGGATCATTTTCGGCTCGTATGAATAACTGAGAATTCTGCAACAAGTTGTTTTGCTTCCCCCCAGAGATAAAGCCCTGATAATTGATATGATCTCGTTTAAATAAATATTTTGACACTAACCAGTAATATTAACATATTCAAAAAATTATACCACTCTAAAATTACTGCATTCTGTTCACTGCTCCTATTGGAACAAGTACCACTAGTCCAACAACCTGTCGCAGGATTTCTATAGTGACTTGCAGCTTTTCGTAAATGATACCCTTCCCAGACGTGAATGATACCCTTCCCAGACGTCAAGTATTGGGAAACTTGGCATCGTACCTGGTTCAATGTAGAAGTGCCAGATTCTACGTAGTACGCCCTCCTCAGCATCGCAAGTAGACCTAGTTCAAAAGTCCGGAACCACGTCGGTTCCCTTCCGTCCCCTTCAAGTTCCAAAAGATGAATGATAATTCATACAGCCTCATCGCCGTGTGCAGAAGCCTCAAGGAATTGATCTTTAAGATCGATTTTATTTAGATCACTAATTCCCATTGGCTGAGGCAACTACGTAGTATTAAAATATTTCGCTAATTGAGATTAAAAAGGCCGTATCTCTACGATCCGCAATGCTATCCATGGGGATTAGTAGCGGCATAAGATCTCGACAAGCTATCGCCAATTCCAGTTCCCAATACTCGCTAACATTACATTAATAACTTAAGAAATATTATCTATCGCGCTACACATATTATACCTTATTTTAAGTTCTTTGGTTTTTATGCATTTGTCTGTGGTTTTAGAAATTTGCTAAAGCAAATGCTTTCATTCTATGTTTAAATTCCGTTAGAGTATGTAGGGTTGTATCGCGGATGCATATTTTAATTTTAATTGTGTAGTACCTTCGAATAATAAAATTTGTCTGAGGAAAATAAGGTCATTATTAATCTATTTTGCCTATTCGTAATGGTGTTTGTCCCATCACGTACTGACGGTAGCGATACCTCTCCGAACACAGTTACCAATATAAGTAAACCGATGAATTAAGAGATTTTGCCCATAGTTGAAAGTCAGAGTATAATAATGTAGGTTCACGCGTAAAACTGAAAGGTGAATTAAATATTAAACAACGATTTATTCACAAACACTTTAGAGGCAGAACAGAAGTAATGATGTAAATTACATTATAAACCAGTTGATTCAGAATTTCTCAAATATGGTTCTTACCGCATGCCTATTAATGAAAAGCGTGGGTCGAAATAATAACACACTACATTGAATGACGCTATATAAACGGGTATTATTTTATACTTATTCATAGTATGGCCTTTTATCAATTGAAATAAGACCTCTCTCTCCAAAGATTTAGTTTTCAACAATACTATTCGATATGAATATAAAGAACCGTTTTTCACTTGTATAACATTTAATACACTTCCGTAAAAGTTTGTTAATAATGTATACGTTACATATTAGATAAAAAAAGTTAAAGTCCAAATATATCGGTAGATGGGATCATCAATTAAAAGTAAAATGTAGAAAACGAGAAACAGATGTTTCATTCCTAAATAGAACCACTAACGGCTCGAATAATTTCCTTGTCGGGGGAAAATTCTCTACAGGAAAATAAATTTATGTTAAATCTAAGAAAACACGTCAAGTGAAGTGTATTTCTTCGGCAATATAAATTAATACTAACGCATAATCCAATTTAAATGTTTATTCCAAAGTTTACTTAATATATTTCTTCTAGTGTTTTTTCCTTCTTTCAGAGGTATAAACATTTCAGAGGACAATAGGTTATTTAGATTAAGAGTAATAAGTATATAGGAAAATTTAATTATATATCTGCCACCGAGCTTAAACCCAGAAATAAATATAAATACAAAAATATTACAATTTGGCGGTCAACTGTTTTACTCCTATATTTCGATCTACATTCGATCTTCATCAATTAAAATTGTCATTAGGAAATAAATATAATTACGAGGGAACGATTAAATTTATGTTTGTAAATGTATATCTTCATTTACTCACCTGTTGTTTACTATGAAAGTCGAAATAAGTTTTGCGCCTGTTTTTTTTGTGTTACTTATTTTTCAGATTATAAAAAGTTTTAATTCTCTTTGCATATTTAATCAATCGATTATATAATGTTAATTTTTTTAGATACGTATATCCAGATGCTCCACGGTATTGCAACATATTATATTCTCCTTTTGTGACCAGGAATAGTTTCGAAACTTCGGACGAAACTTTTTGTGTTAGTTTGATTTAAAACAATCGATGTTAAAGAAGGTAATTAAGTTTTGAGTAACACATTTTTCTCATTAATTGGTCAGATATCTGTTCATTTCAATTATAAACTGCATCGCTATTTGTAATGAATTTATTGATACTGCAATTGAGTTAAACTCGGAGACAGTTACAAATTAAGCTTAAAAAAGGGAATATGAGTTATTACAAAAAAATATAAACAAACATAGTAAATAGTAGATTATATCTTAAAGATAAAATTAAAGTACTCATTGTTTACATATTATTTCGTCGCACTACACTTCATTAGACATTCTCTTCACGATCACTTACGGTTGCTAATTCATCCCTGGAAAACTTTGATATTGGAAGGAAATGTTTCAACAACTTCTGCAGGTAAATTGTTCGAATCCCGTATAGACCGATTTCAAAACGAGTATTTCCCAACATCAGTTTTAAAGCTGCTCTGCCCAATTTTACAATTAGGATCCCCTCTACTGTAATAATTTGCATGTAAAAACT
The DNA here is from genome assembly GCA_034510155.1 of Eucriotettix oculatus. NCBI lineage: Eukaryota > Metazoa > Arthropoda > Insecta > Orthoptera > Tetrigidae > Eucriotettix > Eucriotettix oculatus. The sequence goes on along the minus strand of CM067376.1, from coordinate 198,677,219 downwards.
TTGATGCCAGATCCTCTCCGAATTGTTGGTCTACGTACGCTTTAAAAAGAGCCCCGAGACGTCAATTTTCTCGTCGTTTTTCTAACATATCCCAACCTAATTTATGAACCTTCTCATTTCCGTGACGAGGACACCGCTTAACAAATATTGCCTCCCCCCCTCTGTACCCTTTCCAGTGCTCGATCTGATATTTTCGGAACGGATCCAAACAAATACAGCCGTACTCTAGTAGAGGCTGCACGAGAGATTGATACACAACTTCCCGTGTTTCACTGTTTCCTTTTTTTTTTTTAAATCCGGATAACGAAATGTAGTGCCTTCCACGCATGTTCTGTTTGATGTTCCCAACCCGTATTACTGCTCAAATATATACCCAAATACTTACTTACTTTCTTGTATAGTTAAGAACTATTTCAACGTGACGCCTACAAAAACTTATTGCCTTGCTCTTGTTACAATTTATTTTCAATTTTTTTAAGAAGTTTCTAATATCTTATTGTATCTTGGAGAAATTCTTCATCCATCATAGTTTTTATTTTCCGATACATTATGCAGTCTTCAGCACACAATTTGAGAATTCTGGCAGTAGTTTCATATACTTAAGTTATATCTTATAACAGGCTCTCTTCTGATAACTTGTTCTCAGAAACGTTTGGTCATATCAGTACCCAAAATATCTTTAGTTTGTCTTACAAAAATTAAAAAGATTAAAGTTTGGTAAAAGTGAATTAAAAGTAATTACACAAGATTATCGTTTAACAAAAATATTACTTACTATTTATTCGCTTAAAATGCTTGAAAAATTATCCAGGCTGTCAAATAGCATACTAATCTTACAATTTGTAATGGCTGTAACTCAGATTTTGAAATTACTGACTTCAGATCGTATCAAGGACGTTTATATTTATTGATTTGTCTTTTTATATATGTTGGCAATGAGTGTTCTCACATTCGTGGATAAAATCAATTTCAACGGTATCCCCAGCAACTTAAGGAGAGTATACAATGAGATTTGAGAATCGAGTCCAGTAATTGCTATGGAAACTCCTTCCCTTCTCTAGCTCAATCGGGAGAACTTCCCACGGTCGCGGTTTCTTTCACTTGCAAGGCGCGCTACTATTTGGGGATCGAAGGTTCGAGCGAGAACAAAGGTACGTCGGAAGGAATTTTTCCGGTTGAAAATAACAATAATGATAGAAAAATGATAGCAGTTGGTGTATTATATCCTAAATATAAAAAGTTTTATTTTACAATAAAGGCTTCACCTAAGTTTTGATATGCAAAATCAAGAAAAAAAATATGGTGACGGCGTCAAGTTATTTACAAATTAATAAGTGAAAACAAAATAAATTATAGGGTGCAAGAAAATAGTTGTGATTATACTGATTGTATAATTCTATTGGATTTCATGTGATGTCGACAAATTACTATGTATGCGACCGCAATGCGGGGAAGTAAATTTGTACTTCTTTTCGCCGAACAACTGTTCGTCGGTTCAAACCTTCAGATGCAAAGATAAACCGAATGCGAGATCGTTTCCATTATCCGGCCTAAAAACAAATAATCATATAATTTAGGTTAAGTGAATTAACACATAAAAACAACACAAATGTTAAAAATATAGCATAAATAAATTAATATCTTAATGAAAGCGTACATGCAACAAAATTAAATTCGTTAACTCAAAACTTCCAAATACGTTGAATTACGTGTAAATAGCTGCAAATGTAAATATCACAGAAAAAAAGGTTCGGTTTGTGTGCATGCGAGAGAAAAAAAGTACGTAGAATCCGGTAAATGAGAGTTACAATCGGTATATATATACATATATTAACACACGTGAATGATACAGCTGGATATTACCTTATCTTAAGTGTCACAGCATCCAATGGAAAGGCGTCGCCGTTTGCCCCGCGCCTTTGATGGTGAAATTCAGCGTTGTTGACGACTCTTTCGTTTTGCTCTACCTCGTGGTCTGATCCGATACAGGTTCTGGAATTCCCTGTAATGTTTCTCGGGAGGACACGCCGAGCCGATGATCAGATTTTTTCTAGATAATTCGTAAAGGGCAGGTCCTATTTCTCTCGCAGCGAAGTTTTTTAAACGGCGTAAGGTAACGTAACCAACTCCTCTGATGCAGGTTTTCTAGGGTATTCCCTGCATCTCTTTAGGTGAAGCACCGGGTAGGATCTTTAAACTATAGCCCAGGGGCCCTAGTCACCCCTTGCTACCTTCCGCATCCCCTCTTTTCAATTCCCTTCCTATGCTATTAAAGGGGAGTTGTCTGTTTCAGGATCACCAAAAAAAGAAGTTCTACAATATAGTAGTCTTCTTCTTTTTAACGAAAGAAAGAAGCGCGGAACTGTGACGTCAGGTTCAGAACATAAACGCGATGTTCGATTTATTCGTATTACAGGCAAACGAAAACCCCAATCGAAATTGTACGTCTGCAGAAGTGTTGCAAATAATATTTGCGAATTTCCACGACAAATAAATACTGAAAGGAATCTCATTTTTCTGCATAAAATATGTATACTGTGAGGCTTCCACCGTTGTCTGTTGAAGACGCTACAATGTATCACAGATGTACAGTCGGACATAAAAAATATGCAGTATTGGAAACTGTACATGTTTAAAAGCAACATAGCTCGAAACGTATTGAAATAAGCTAAAATAAGGATTTTGTAGGGTAAAGGGATATGTGAAAAACGATAAAACACAATAATGACAATGCAATTTACGTGGGAAATGTAACGGTCGGTTACACTATCAATACGAATGCATTCTTTCATTACGACAAAATCAAACGTATTGTGCTTATACTATTATTAAGAATTACAATAGCATAATATTTATCAGGCTACATAGAATGTATTCTTAAACTGCCAGTCCCTCTTAATTGTTGGCTCAAAAACGTTGATTCGCTGCTTTTACAAGAGGCACACTTCCCAGAGTGTGGGCAATTCATTTCGAAAGCTCATTCGTTCACGTGTCAACGCGTATAAATAATGCCCCCTCTCCAGGTTTTTGCTTTGAACTGCGAGATATATGCGTGTTTACTCGCACCCGAGAAAGTACCGTTTAATACGACGCTGATGGGCGTGAAGCTGAGATGCTGTGTAATGAGCTCCAGAAACGGGCCAGACCTTTGCGTCTTCCCGGCTCAAAGGGAACGGAATTAGTGTTCTCGTTCCTCAAAAACCTGACACATGTAACGTATGTTCCAAATGAGAGAACTGGCTGATTTAACGGAGTACTCGGTGAAAAAAGAAAAATTTTAAGTTTAATACTATATTTTCTTTACACTTTAGACTGGTGAATAATGAACACCTGCATTTATAATAGTAATAAAACTTTAGGCGGCTTGCTCTTCAAAATAACAAGGAAAATAAAAGAAGCTTTCTTTCCAATCCCACGAAAAAGGTTCACAAAAGTTTTTCATTTAAAAAGAATGCATAGTTAAGGAATTAAACCATTAACTGTCAATTCTGAGACCTGATTATAAATAACAATATCTTTTCGTTATAAAATTTGGTATGAGGTCTGTTTTAGCAGTAAGTATTAATAATTATTTAAAAAATAACAGTATATAATTTTCTCAATATTTTATTAGTTATTACATTATACCTCACTCTACTTCCACAGTTTGTCGTCATTTATAATAACAAAGATTTACTTTACAGGGTTGGGCAACAACAGGTAGCAGCTATCTTGCTTATAAAGACGAACATGTTTTTCGTTCTTTGCTCGTTTCGGAACCAGGTATCAGGAATGACGATTCCCGGACTTCCTGACGGATGGCATGTAGGCAGCAAGCTGTTGCGGTCCCTTCCTCACACAGGGTGTGATTTCGGCAAGCGGAATACAGGAGATTTTTTTGCACCGTCGAGTGACGAGAAAAAGCAGTCTTCAGTCTCGGCGAAGATATTCACGTTTCAGCAGAGACTTTTGGCTGGGATATAAAACTTTGTTCGTGCAAGTTTGTATCTGCTATCGACAAATAATTTAAAGCGTCTTCTTTTCTCTTCTTAAATACTTCTTCTTTACAACTTTCGACCAACACTTGTAATTCTCTCCTCTTTCTACTTTCTTCTCACTTAAAACGTACACTGACTATATTTTCCACTCCCTAAGTCGTCTTCTTTCCAACTACAAACATATAATGACTGCGTTTCTCCTTTGTATACTCTCTCTTCCTTTCAAATTTCAAACAACACTGCTCTTTCTCTCCTATCCTGACCTTCAGTTCATTCCAACTTCAAAACCAAACTGAATTTTTCACTTCCTTGTCACCACCCAGCCAATCTCCGCTGTCCCCTAATCTATGGAAAAACGCCACCCCACGTGACGTGTATTCACTAATCGCTATTAATTTTCACCGACCGCGGGATCCGCACTTATGACGGAGGGGAACCTTTCATGGGTCATCGTCCCCTGGTGGACAATACATTAAATCCCGGCAATTATCTAAGACACATGGCTCTTCTCGACACTGGTATATTTTAATCGCAGACTTCCCGCATCTTCTGTACCTGTCTCGGAATATTCTCATTCAATTTTCTCAATGTAATTCGTCCTAAAATACGAATTAAATTCGTGAAGGGTCTCCTGCACTACAATTGTAACTGGAAGTGCGCGCGAAATGCTTGGCATCTTTGTAACTGTTCGCCAATCTCTCATTCGAAGCCACCGGCCATGTATTGCTGTCGGTGGACGTAATTTGAGCATTTATTGTTAAAATTGCTGGAGAGAAGCACCAAACTATGATGTTGCAAATTCACAATATTTTTCTTTATTTGTGTCACTTTTTGTGTTTGTGTCTCAACGCTTCACTTCCGTGCATGCATTGCTATACAAAGAAAGGTATGCTTTAGTGACGTGTACCACTCTTCAAGGTTAGTCTATTGACCGTAGAACGACTGTTTATTCATAATCATTTGACAAAACTTTTAAATAAGGTTTCCTATCAGTAATCAACAATATTATATTAGCACCTTATGTCTGAAATATTTGTTCATACACAATTTCATTTAAGTTTATAGTTTATCAGTCTTTCAAACGGTTATCCTGTAAGATAATATAACGTATCTACGTCCAGGAGAGCTTCAGTCTTTATCCAAATATATAAGGAATATTGACAATATTTAGAAAAATTATTTTTATAACAGCACATTAAAACTTAATTATACAGGTTTAAATGTTAATATGAGGGTTATAGATATTTCAGAAAATTGAATAATTATTATATTAATGGAGTGCTTATATAAAATATGTACAGTTAAATTGTTCTAGCGGTAGCTTTGTTGAAGACGTTGGTAACTTGCCGTAAGCTCATAGGAAATTAAAAATTAATACGTATTCCTTTCTCTAAATTTGGTAATTGATTTTAACAACTGAGGTAAAGAAATAAACAACACATACAATTAGCCAAGGTAAATTTAAAATATGTTCAAGAAGCCTTAATTAATTAGCACAGCATGTTATAACGTAACAAGTAGGATACATTTAAAATTATCAGGAAGTATTCCTGACTATGAACAATATGTTCTTCATAACTGTAATTAAATATTTGAATCGAAATTTTAATTTCAAGAATCTGGGTATATGTTAAGTTCTTTAATATTTCAGACGACTTCAATTTCATCAATCGCTTAGACCGAAGACTATCAGTTCATTAAGGTGAAACGGACCGGAATACTATTTGTGTCTAGCTAATACACTCGTAAAGCTTGAGCTACGCTTTCGGCATCATTCTTAATAAAGAACCAACGTAAATATAGAACATTATTGCTCACAGGTTTAATTACTAAACCACATAAAATGATTAAACCTCTTGCGGTTACGTGCAGCCGTGATTGCGTGCAACTGCTGTAGGTGAATTAGACGTGTGTGCAGAGAAACAGTTCTGCCAACGCCACTCATTCGTCAACCGTAGAAAAGAACTACTTTCTGGCCAAACGTCAAGAGGCATTATCCTGAATTTTTCTTTTTAAAGAATGAAACTACTGCTTTGAGGGAATCTTTATAAGCACTGTCACGTATAAAGAAATTATTTAACGATGATAATGAAATTAATGAATTAAGTCGTCAGTTTATCAGTTTTTTAATTCGTTATACTATAAAAATAGAAGCTTCTAGCGTAGACCCATATTCACCATGAAAAGTATATTACAAGAGATACTATTTCCGGCTGCTTTAAGACTTACAATATCTGGATTTAAAAATACTTCATCTCATAGAATTTATAATCGAGTTGTAGTAAAAGCTTTAAAGCTGTCAGAAATAATATATCTTGTATTATTTACTAGCTGAGGACCCGGCGTTGCAAGGGTATTTATTTTTATTATCCCGGTAAATAGTTTAATTCTTGGTCAATACTTGTTTTAAGCCGGAATCTAAAACATCATAATATGATCCTTAAATATACTCCCAGTATTCTTGACAGAGCCAATAATACTCCCGGGACAATATTAGGGCTAAAAATATTATCAGTGCTCTAACAGAAAAAAATGTTCCCCACTTAAATCGTATACTAAAGGTCATAATGTAACAGAGCGACACGCGTTACACCGGTTTCGACACCAAACTCGATAGTTTCTTTGCTATTATCATACGACTCATTTCCACCCTCATCTCTCACATGCTGGATGGGGTTGAAATTATACACAAATATTGTCGGGGAAACATTATGTAAGTAATTTTCCTTAATAATTCTTTTGCAACTCAAATATGAACCTTCATTACATGTAAAAATTCCGGTAATTCAAACCCCTCCCCCTAAGGGTTGTAGCCGTGTCTTATCACCAAAGTGTTTGGTTTCGGGCCGCAATGAATATGGAAACAAAATTTTATCAAAATTGTTCTGTTCTTTAAATGTATTACGCAGGAGTGTTTTACCCCGTCCCATTCCCCTGTTAGGGAATGAACTGCAATTCAATTCTAAATGTCAGAGTCAAAGTCAAATAGTCTCATAGCACCGATTTCGATTCCAAACTCGACTGTTTTATTTTAATTTTAATATGACGTCCCTTACACCCCCACTATAATTGGGTTTGAAATGATACGTAAACAAAATTTGTGAAAACGCTATCAAATTAATTGACCCAAAAATATATATATTAGAAATAACGGCATTTTATGGATATTTAAAAATTACCGCCTCTCCACCTCCGACCCAAATGGTGGTGGCCGTGTATTACCCTAATTGTGTTGAGTTCACTTGACCAAGAACACTTGTTCAAAATTTGGTCGAATTTATTCCATTCATAAAGGATAGTATGCTGGCTGAAGTCCGTTTTATCCCCTTCCAACCCCTATTAGGGGATGAACTGTAATTTAAATTGAAATTTTTATGTCAGAATTAAACTCAGTGGCACACATTACACCGGTTTAGAGCCCAATGTCTTTTCTTTCTGGTTATTTTTGTTTGGCCCCTCCACCCCTACCTCTAAGCATACTCGCCTTTTATGGATGAGGTTGAAATTATACGCTAGCAGCATCGGAGGGCTCATTATAAAATTAATTGATCCAAGACTGGATTAATATGATAAAAATATCGGTCTTTTTTGCTTTTTTAAAAGGTAGATTCCACCCACGCCTGCCTTTAGGGCTGGTAACAGAGTAACTCGATTTCCGGGTTGCAGAGAACACGTGTATATGATTTGGTTGAAATTGGTCCTCTCGTTTATATTTGTATGCGGGATATGCATATACACAGACAAACCCACATACACAAATACAGGCAGTTTTATTAGAGATTTTTGGATGAATATAGCTGTATGACTAAAGCTTCAAGTTTTTACTGTATGACGAATTAATAAATGATAAATTGAAGACTGAATTTGTTGTAGAAAAAATCAAATTATTTAATTATGTTTCATAACTGCTACAATTATGAAGACTACTAACAGTGACTCGAAAATTATATTGTCGTATTTGTAACCTCGAGTGCATATTCTTTAGAGGAAGGTTAGTGCTTGTACATTCACTTAAATTGTGATAGATGCAAAGAGTAAACACGTGACGCCGTCAGAAAAGTTCTAAATATTGGTGTCTGCGGAATGAATAACAATAATACTGACTGCAAAAACAGACAGACATACTGTGAGATTTTAGACGGGGCGGAATTAAGTAAAACGTAGAAATGTAACATCGTAGGTTTTCGAGAATCTTAAAAGGACAATTCAATGGAAGGTAGACGGAACACTGATAAATTACAATTTATCAATACAATGAAATTTGAAACATGAAAAGATTTTCATATTCAAACAACCAAAATCCATGTCAAATATGCTAAAATGAAACAATTTGACTGAGTTAATTCCAAGTAAGCGGTCAAGTAGAGACAGTAATAACTACAAAAGTTTTGTAAATCAGTGTAAATTTTACTCTTTACAGGGGTTTCTTGATAGTTCCCTTAATACCTGAAATTAATCATTCAAAAATTTTGAATACGTTGCTTTGTCAAATATTCTATTGTTATATCTTTTACGCTTTCTGTATAGATTCCTCGTCGGTCAGACACAAGAAGTGACATTTCCATTGTTTCTGCGTGTTTTTGTGCTTCTTTATGTGCGTGTCGTGTTCAGTTAGTTTATAACGTGTATTGTTTACTCTAATTACATATATAAGGTTTGTGTTAGTTATTTGTATCTTTTTTATTTTGGTCGTGTAATTATTTATGGAATATGGTGCAGCATGCTGGGATCCGTACAGGATAGGTCAAATAGAATCCTTAGAAATGGTGCAAAGAAGGGCCGCAAAATTCGTACAAATAGGACCTGGGCATGGGGACGAAAAGGTAAAGCGACTAGGGTGGGATACGCTACAGACAAGAAGAGAAAGAGCTAGGCTACACATTTTCTACAGAGCCTTGGCAGGGAATCCGAGATAGAATGAAAGAATCGCTCGGAACGGGAGGGGAGGGGAGGGTGATCACCTATTTAAATTACAAGCAAAGAACCAAAAAACAGACGTTGGAAAATACTCATTCGTAAATAGGACAATTAATGACTGGAACAATCTGCCTGCTCTAACAGAAAGAAAATTTCGACTCAATCTAAGTTTAGTGTAATGTAGTGCAGTAATCAGTGCTGTGAAATCTCTAAAAATATACTACAGTGAAATATATTTGTTTTGTTTCTTTTTTTAGGCAAAAAATTCTATTCTTTTTGTAAAAAAAATCATTCCTAATAATATGATTCCACACTTATTTATTAATATTGAATATAATTATACTTTCAACTATAGGTTAAATATGGTCCTTACGACCAGTTTATTAATTATTGTTTAAGTTCTATGTATCTGCCACCGGGAATCTGCCCATTTGTAGATTTAATAAATACTTAATACTACTTACTTATTTTATTTGTTACGTAATGTAATGTACGACGTAGCCTGTTTCCCCAACCAAGGAGTAATGGAAATGACAATAAATGTCAATCGTATAAAAAGGTGTAATGTGTATCTGCTCTCTCTCCCCCTGGTCATTGCGTTGCTGTGGTATTATAAAATGGTTACTGTGTCGTTTTGGCGTCTCCTTGTTTGGCGGAAAGGAATACTCAGATACCGGTAGGGGCAAGTATAATTCTACCTGTCTTTCTCCAGACTCCGTCTCCGGTATTTGTTATTTTAGCCACTTCTATTGACTGACCTTTCTCACTAACCTTGAGCGGGTCTCTTTACAGGCCTTAACAAGGCAGTCACATCCTTAAAATATAAGTCTTGACCACGTGAGGGAATGCAAAGAATAAAATACCAGTCGTCAGACTGTTGTCGCATGCAAAATACACAGTCAATTTTTTACTAAAATAAAAATAAAAATTCGTAGTATATAAAATAAATCAATTTGTACTACGTTATAGTAGTCCCACTCGTAGAGAAGGGGAAGAACTTTTTGAAAGGTGAATTTGGTTTATATTAATTTATCATCAATTGACCTCGAAACATCTCAGCTTCAAAATAAATATCAGAGAGTACAAAATATAAGCTATGCAGAACTTTTTGACTCAGTTAATAAGAATATATTGACTTTATTTAAGAATTACAAAATACATTTCGTGAGCCATATTGAAAAGCAATCATTTTCAACTTTATTACAGTTTATATGGTATAAGATACATCTGATGTACATGATTCATTCGCTTTACGCTCTCCATATTTTCCTGCATAGTGACGAAGTTCTTTCTACTTCCCAGTTCTAAGGATTTGTTCTACTTATGTTTTCGCAATAGCTTCCCAGTTCTTCCTAGCTTTTTCTCCAAAATTAATGGAGGATACGTAACGTATATCAAGAAGAATAACTTAATTCCCATCGAAACGGAATACAAACATTTGGATGAAATTCCGTTTAGATCAAACGGGACCTACATGTATCTGTACTACTTGTATCCTACAAAATATTACTTAAACGTATAATTTTTTATATTAGGGTGACATGATACATGAGGGTGAACCAATAAATGAAAACTCATATTTAATGGTATAAGAGTGGAATTTAAATAGAGGATACAGAAATGATAGGAAGTTTAACTAGAAAGAGATGCAAGGAATACCCTAGAAAACTGGCATCAGGTAGGTCGGACACTCTGGTACTTGTCTCATGCGCCTTTAGAATGATGGGAGAGGAGGTAGCAGTGGAGCCGTCGCAGCATTCCGTTTTCCATGCCTCGATGAGGTTAGAAAGCAGGTGGTCAACTGATCCGTTGACTGCTCCATAATAACTTTGTTGGAGACACTGGCGAGAGCTAAGATCAGATACCACTGGTTCCATAAATCATCTATATTGTAATGAAAAAACGCAGATTTTGGTTATATAGTGGCATTGTGAGGCGCAGTTTGGCGCGACAAGCGAGGCCAACAAAATGTCGAATTGGCTTAAAGCGGGTGAACCCCCGATGGGGATCCCCCGCGGGAAACTCCCTCGGGGCGTGTGTAAAAAAATGATGTTGTGTGAAAAGAGACCGATGGCGGGGAACCCTGGAATTTTGTGAAATAAACCACTGGCGGGGGCCCCGGAATTTTGTGAAGAACCTATGGCGGGGAACCCCGGAATTGTGTGAGAAAACTGATGGCGGGGAACTCCCGGGGCTAGAACTTAAAAAGCGAGCCGTTGGGAGGCTCGAAAAAGCAGATGAGTTGGGCAGAGGACGGACGATGGATCTGTCAGATGAGTCTGAAAGGCAGATGAGTTTCAGATAAGGGCAGATGAGTTGCGGAGAGGACGGAGAGAGCAAATGACGAGTTGGACCTGGTTCATACTACCTTCATCGGTGTAACAAACTTGCAAGACGCCAGAGAGACGCGGAAACATTCGTGAAGTTGAATGTTTGTAGGTACAGTAATTGTGGGTAAGTTCTTAAAAGCTGTGAAACCTTGCTCATTTTGCTGATTGAATAAATTTAAATGATTTCTTTTCTGTTTTCACTAACTGCATACTCCACTTCTCGAGAGACCCAAAATCCCCTGAGATATTGTTTCATGTATTCACTGTAAATTGATAAATATAAAATTTTCAAATTGATTAAAATTTGTTCAATTAATAAATTAATGTCCTATCCCCTGAAAAGAATATTACAATATATATATATATATATATATATATATATATATATATATTAACGGAGTAAAACATATCTCGAATTTAATTAGTACTTTATGACGAATTAAATAAGAAAATTCGGAGGCAGTCAGAGAAGATGTGGAAGTCCCAGGATTTTAAAGGCCCTAGACCTTCGCGAAAGAAGGTACTTGCTGGTTGGGTGAAACGGATTCAAGATGTTTGTTCACCATGGGATATTGACCCATGGAAAATTCCCAAGATTCTACCCTTTCCATCGTAAGTGCAGATCCCACATGTGGAAAAATTAATGACTAATTATTATTAGATTGCCCAAATGAAGGTCCTTGATTAAGACAAAAATACAATTTGTGAGACAGTATCTTTATTAAAGCAGAGCTTTTGGACGGTTTAGTAATAGTAATAATACATCCAATTTTTAGAGTAACAGAAAACGAAAATAAAACAACAGCGTTGACATTTGGTTTACAAGCGTCAGTTCAAATTACATGGCTTAACATAAAATTGTCATTTTTTGTTCGAAAAAACAACACATTTAATAAAATTAATAGTTCAATTCGAGCTACGACTACATATTGCATGACATTCACCAACAACGGTGTCTCAGTCAAGGGTGAGATACTCGAGGCCAACTAGTCACGTGTCCGAAAATAGCACTAGTGGCGACTAGTCAAATTAAATGTTACATAATCTTAAACTTAGCAAAACATAAACTGTTAACACCACTGAATTACATATAATTATACAATTCTTTATTGACAGCTCATCGTGGCGAAATGGTTGGTTACATATATAGCGCCTACATCGGCGACACAGTAAACTTAAACCGTAATACATTTTATGACCTAGCAATAATTTCCTCAATTAAAGTATTAATAATTGCAGAATACACGTCACGTGGGATGGCGTTTTCGAATAGAGAAGGGGAAGGGAGAGATTGATTGGCAGCTAACAGGGCGGTGAGATAGTCGTTGTATGTTTGCAGTTGGAAGGAAGATGAAATGGAAAAGGAGAGATGTAGCAATGTTTTTCGGAAGTTCTGAGGTAGAGAACTTAGGCAGAGGAGAAATAGAGTTTGTGTTTAAAGTTGAAAAGGAAAGGAATCAGGTGAGGAGAGAAGGAGCAGTATTGCTCGGAAGGTGGGAGCAATAGGACCTAGTGAGAGAAGAAATGCCACCTGTGTGGTTTGGATGTTAGAAGGAACTAAATGGAACCAGTGTTTGTTTGAAATTGAAAGTAAGTAGAAGTATAAAGAAGAAAAACGAAGGCGCTTTTAATAATTGGTAGTAATCAAACAAGAAAGCTGTAGAAAGAAATTACGATATCCTATCCAAAACTCTGCTGAGATGTGAACGAATTCGCCGAGACGGAAGAGTGGTTTATTCCTTATCGCCCGTCGGTGCGAAATATCCTGTTTTTCCACCTGCTGAATAACACCTTGTATGAGGAAGGGTCGCTACCAGCCTGCTGTTTGCCTGCATCCAGGAGAAAATTCCCGTAAGGAAGGTTTTGCTTTGTACCTACTCGATAGTATCCAAAAGAAGAATAAAACAAGTTCGTCATAAGAAACAAGATCTCTGGTAAGCTTTGTTTCCCCGCAGTAATTAAAACCTTGATTAGTGACATATGAGAACAATACACTGAGCTAAGCCGTTGCTAATGCAATATTTGATCCCCCTTTAATCGTAAATTTTATGGTAATATAGATAGTGCAGGAGCAAACAAGGAAATTGTGTTTTAATGTATAAATAAATAAATGATTTTAAAAACGCACTTCAAGGTTAATAATTTAAATAAATCTCATACCCTCTTTTTTTCATTTACAGTATATGTACATCGAAAGAGATCATATCAACCTGCTTTTGCTTGATCACTGCGTGACGAATAAAAATTGATCTCTACCATAGCCGGGATAAGTTGAGCTGATTTTCATACTTTAGGCTTCTGTTTTATCGAATTGGTCTACCCGAGATATGACTGACATCAATATTTTAAAATTAAATAGATTAGCAGGATTTAGTCAAATTGAATCGAAACTACTTAATATTTGCGAAAATGAACCTAATTTTAAACCAGTTCAGTAGTGGATCAGGAAAAAAACATTACACAAATGTGGTATTGTACCCAGTAGTTGGCGAGTGTCTCCAGTTTGACATTTCGCCAGGACGGAGGCAAATATAGAGGACACATTAGCGATCATTGCTCGGTCCAGCGACGCTGTCAGCCATTTACATTCGGCGGGTCTCCTCTTGACAGGCACGACTAATGACTGCAGCGCGACGCCATTCGCCACGGACTCAACAGACGCCAGCGTCTCTGGGCTCCTTCAGACCGTAATGGGCCCGCACACGGCTTCCTCTAACCTTAACAGATATTCTCGTACAGACAGAATGAAATGGCTTCCCTTCCACGCTTTTGGATTACCGTGATGAATCGCCAAAAGCATCCGACGCGATTGTTAAAAGACGATCATAAAGAAGAACTAAACCGATCTCTTCATTAGCCGACGACAGCGACGAAGTCTTCAATGTCTTAGTTTCTGATGTCATCGGATAGATTAATTTCGCCGGGCATAAGATAGTATTGAGTGATCTGAGATGTTTCCCACAGATATGATAAATATTTTTCATTAAAGTGTTCTTGTTATTAAAACTGGTTTTCTTAGCAATATTTTGGCCCATGCGTACTGGGTAATATTATAAATAATCATTTAATCAAATAATAAAATCAACTAAGCAAATTAAGTCTAGCTATATGCCACTCATCGTGACAAATAGTTGACATATTATGATTGAATTTAGAGAAATGGGTTATAAGTTTGATAATATTAATAATATATTCCGTAGAGAAATCATTATGCCAGTGCCGAGCCCAGCTGGCAATAAAATGCATTTCATACGATTATTTCAGCGAGGATACTGTTTCAGTAATTTAACTTTGAGTCTACTATATAAGCAGAAAAACGTCCATAACACAAGATCACACAGCCATTAAAAATAGGATCAATTCTGCAACACTTTCTCTTCGGGTTGACAAGTGTTGTAAATGCATGAGAAGCTAATCATATACTTAACATACATACTATTCGAACATTACCCACATGATATTTAAATTGTCATCCTCAAATCGGTTTTTACTATTTGGATGGCATATTTAAAATTGTATTCCCAGGACTGATAAGGGTCTGTAAATTGTAACAAATCTAAAACTAAGATTGAAAAATTAATTTTTTAATTATGAATCTTATTTTTATTTCAGAAAGTTGGATAATAAGTCAATAAAAAGTCAGACTCTTTTCAAGTTAATCTGCAATGTGATGTTATCGGACAAATATATTTGTCGTGGAGTTATTATTTTCTTTACAACGATTCTTCAATGTGAGTGATGAAGTGTGTCTCAGATTCCTCCCGCCTTGCTATTTAAGTGCTGAATGAAGAAGCCAAGAAAACCTTGATTTGTAAAACAATTAATTACTACCATAAACAGCTCATTTCGTTAATTATATAGAAACTAAGTTGTGAAACTTCTTCAAAATTACATAAAATCTGTTTACCATATCCCACCCGTTAAAGGATGTTTACTGGTATAAATCAATTGCAGCATACTTTTTATTTCCTTTGGTGGATGGAATATAATAAATAATTATGAAGATTGAATTGGGTACAGGAAACATTGCTGCTGACCTAGCCTGCAATTCTTTAAATTAATATTGAATAAAGTTGTAATAATCCTCGATAATCATAATATTGACACCTGGATTTCCCGAGAATGAACAGCGTAATAGGTTTTCTTCCTTTAAGTCGAATCTCATTTCACCCGTGCCTATTTTTTTAGAAGTCGCTTACTAGGAAGAGACGCCGAGTAATTGCCAGTGTTATGAAAGCTTCTCGCTCAAGGCTTCCCAGAAATTGCTGCTCACTTGATCGCTTGTGTTTTTTACCTGCCCTCGTCGGCGTTAGAAAACGTTTCTCTAGCTATAATTTCTGCGCGATTACCACAACACCTATTTTAAACTTCATGAAACGTGGATAATTGTCGTCCAATGAAATGATAAAACAAGCCGCCTCACGGTACCTCGCACCAGGGGAAAGCCTGCTATTTGGCGTCGGTGCCTTCCTTCTGAGAAATATCTGAAGAAGAAAAATTGAAACCGTTAATAAGAGTGAACGGGAAGTTGAAACGGAAAAAATCGTAATAACAGAAAGTACTCATAACAGTATTTTATCTGCACTATTTATAGATAGCTACGGCTAACATGAAACCTCGGGATAGATATTATACCTAAGTGAGCTAAAATATTATGTTATTTGTTCTGATGCTTTAACTTGCATAAATAAAGAACTAACCAATACTAATATAACTACCCATCTAATTACTCAAAGAATATCTAGTAAAATTAATTATACTTC
This sequence comes from Eucriotettix oculatus, assembly GCA_034510155.1. Classification (NCBI taxonomy): domain Eukaryota; kingdom Metazoa; phylum Arthropoda; class Insecta; order Orthoptera; family Tetrigidae; genus Eucriotettix; species Eucriotettix oculatus. The sequence continues at coordinate 198,661,232 of CM067376.1, read as the reverse complement.
ACCTATACAAATAAATAAAATTGAAGCTTCTATCTGCTGTCCGAATGTTTGTCTCGAATAGCCTCTGAAATGGCTCGATTGTATTCAATGAAATATTGAAGGCCTAAAAAAGGGAATTTTACTTAATTATTAGGGAATATTTAATTTCCATAATGATATTAATATAAAGAAATATATATATATATATAAATTCTACATGAAGGTTTCTTTTGTATACGAGCGTTAAAGTTTCCAAAATTATGCGGGTTGCCTATACTCTTCATATATGCTTCGAAAAGGCTTAACGTATTTCAATGAAAATTTCAGGGATTGAAACCGGAATTTTAACTTATATTTTCGTGTATTTTTCATTTCGATATCTTGAAGAGTTCAGAAGATATTTATATAAATATTTATAAATCCATTGTATTGCTGCCCGAATTGCTATTTTCTTGGGTGTGTGTGTGTGTGTGGGGGGGGGTTAATAGGCTACATGAGGGTGATCCTGAAACAGGCAACTCCCCTTTAATAGCATAGGAAGGGAATTGGAAAGAGGGGATGCGGAAGATAGAGCAAGGTGGCCAAGGGTTGACTAGGGCCCCCAGGTGGAATTCCCCTCCCCCACTCCACAAAAAAGATAGATACTCTAAACCAACTGCGAGTTGCCCTGAAGCGATCATAAATAAATGATACCGTAGTTTATTTATATATATATATTGTGATAAAAAACGCGGATTTTGTGATATTGTGGTGTTATGAGGTGCAGTTAGGCCAACAACAATGTCTAGTCGGCTGAAAGCGGGTGAAACCCCGAAGGGTGTGCCCCGCGGAAAACCCCCTCGGGGCGTGTGTAAAATAACGATGGTGATCCCCCGAGGGAAACTCCCACCGTGTGTGTGTAAAAAATGATGGCGGGGAACCCCGAAATTTTATGAAATAAACTGGCGGGGAACCCCGGAATTTTATGAAGTAGACCTATGGCGGGGAATTCCCGTCGGAGAATTTAAAAGGGGAACCGATGCGTGGCTTGTGATCAGAAGTCAGACGAGTTGAGGAGAGGACGGACAAAATCAGATGCTGTGAGAGGTGGGCAGAGAGCAGTCGTGTTCAGACGTGATCAGATGGAATGAGAGTTGAGACGTGAGCAGAAGTCAGACGAGTTGAGGAGAGGACGGACGAACTCAGATGGAAGGAGATGCTGTGAGAGAGGGCAGATGAGTTGCGACCAGATGGAATGAGAGCTGAGACGTTGTCTGACGTCGCCAGATGCTGTCAGAGGTTTGCAGAGATCAGATGTTTCGAGGAAGCATATGAGTTGTGGATCTGGTTCCTACTACCTTCAGTGATAAAAATCCTGCAAGACGCCAGAGAGACGCGGAAACATTCGTGAGGTGGATGTTTGTAGGTCCAGTAATTGGGGGTAAGTTATTAAAAAAGCTGTGAAACTTGCTCATTGTTCTGGTTAAATAATATTTAATGATTTTTTTTCTATTTTCAGTTACTGCATACTCCATCTCTCGAGAGACCCAAAATCCCCTGAGATTAATAAATGAAAAATTTTAAAATTGATTATAATTTATTGAATTGATTAATTAATGTTTTATACGCTGAAAAGTATATCACTATATATATATTCAATGAATTTAATTTTATCGAAATTCTGTATTTGTAGTTTCGTTTTTAGGGAAAAATAAAAAGAAATATGTAGGCGCGAATGAATCGCGGGGGGTTGGTTGTATAAAATATAATCTCAGCCTGAAGTCAATAATCATATAAATGAATGATTAGTCACATCTTTTCAACGAACAATTTTGTAATTATTAGTGACTTTGTAAGTTTATTTTTGTTTGTTAAACTAAACACACACACCCGAGACTTGACTCATTAAATTTTATGCAAACCTGAAGACAAATAATTTCATTTAAAACATATTAGTGATACAGTAGAAGTTCTATAATATGTAACATATTCTTTTCTATCACTGGACGCAGTAGATGAAGCATTTTTTTCTCCATATTTTCCATATTCGATTTTATTATGATTCATTGAAACTGTATGTGTTATTTACATTTTAATAGTTTAATTCAAAACTGAACAATGTATATATTAAAGAGGTAGTGTTGATTTAAATTTGTAATTGGTTGCAAATAATTTTTTCTTTATTTAATTTCATAAGTAATATGATTACCTTTGTCTGTACCTAGAGAAGTCCCAAAATTGAGGACGGTATGTCGTCTGAATAAAAAACGAAATTGTTTTGACTGTGAATAGGTCGTTAATTTAATTATTTCTATTAGAAGTTGTTTTTACTGTATGAATTGACATGGTTTACTCTCATTTTAGCAATGGATGTTGTCGAAGAAACTCTGAATTATATATTATAAAAATGTAACTTACATATTTCCACATTTAATTTACATATGCAATAATTAATTGCAATGTCGCTATTTATTCTTGAGTAAGCACGTGAATAGGTTTAAACTAAAAGGTTGGAACGTTGTGTACTAAATGAAATGTACATTTTAAACTTTTTTAATGTAATTATTAATTCATTGGTTGAATTAATTTATGCTTGCCTTTCTTGGCCATATTTCATTATTGTATAAAATGAAAGTATTTTATATTTACGACGGTTGTTTGCATATCTCTGATTTGTGGGTTTGTAACATCCGCTTTAAGATGAGACATATGGCAGTTGATTCTAAAACTGGTCTGACAAAACCAGACAAATGGCTTGAGGTCTCCAGCGAGGTGAGTTATTATAACCCAAGCCAGGCTCCGACACGGCGGCATCTCAACAGTCCTTCATCTGCCGCCGAAATTACTAATCTCAAAGTGCACCATGCTATTATACTGCCAGTTAAGTGAATATGAAATATTATTCTCATAAAGATAAACATACATGAAATAATTTGCAAGTATCAAATCATAGCTAATTTTCAGTTCTGAAAATTATACTGTCAATATATAGTAAAGAAAGGCCCACGATTCTAAATTCAATAAGAGACGTGAAAGACTTATGAAAAGTGTAATGAAACCAGAAATAAAGAAAACTATGATATTTTGGAATCATTATCTTGTAGCAGAGCAAGAAAATACGTGATTTTTGCATTTCAATGATTTATTCACGAAACACAAAGATTATATACAAAGTAGTGCAAAGATACATTATGTTACTTCCAGTCATTCATACCAACTGTTGGTCGTTCACGCACACTCAAAACACTTCCCCCCTCGCGGACGACTATATCGATTTCTTCACACAGATCTTGATGTTTAGTCTTTTAGTCCTTTCATCAAGGATGCAGTCTGACGCCCATTCCGTTTAACTTATATATAGAACAGGCGATGAAGAAAGTTAAAATGGAATATGGGAAAGGAATCATACTGCAAGGAGAAGAAATAAAAACCCTACGGTTTCCAGAAGATATTGTAGTAATGGGGGAGTCAGAAGAAGACTTGGAAACCATAATAAATGGCATGAACGTGGTCCTGGAGAAAGAGTTCAATATGAGGATTAATAGAGGGAAAACCAAGGTAATGTAGAGTTGTATGGGAAACAGTGGAAAAACAAAGGGTGTTAGATTGGGAAGGGATTTTGACGGAAGTTAAGGAATTCTGCTACTTGGGAAGCGTAATAACTAGGGACGGTAGAAGTATTGTAGGTAAGGAAGGCCGTCGCGAAAAAGAAGAATTTACTTACGGACAATATAAGTGTGAATGGTAGGAAATCGTTACTAAAAATGTTCGTATGGAGTGTGGCGTTATATGGATGCGAAACGTGGACGATAGGAGTTGGGGAAGGGAAAAGAATAAAAGCCTTTGAAATGTGGTGCTATAGGCGAATTCTGATAATCAGATGTGTAGATAGAATCACTAACAAGGAAGTTCTAAACAGAATAGGGGAAGAGCGAAAAATATGGATGACGCTGACCCCAAGAGAAGGGATAGATTAATAGATCACGTTTTAAGACATGAGGGTCTGGGAAAATTAGCATTAGAGGGAAGTGTGTGGGGTAACAACAGAAGAGGGAGACAAAGAATGGAATACGATAAACAGATTAGGGAGGGTGTGGGATGTGCTAGTTACGCGGAAATGAAACGATTTGCTCAAGTTAGGTTAATATGGAGGGTTGCATCAAACCAGTCTGAGGACAACAGTCCTTTCGTTAAGATATCTTCCTGCATCTGTTCGGATGGCCGGATGGCATATACTTGACGCCGATTTGTCCCTCTACAACCGTTTCACGAATGAAGTGGTGACGGATACCGACGTGCTTAGATTTGGAATGGTGAACAGGATTTCTTACCATTCTTTCCGCTGTAGATAACTGTATTGGCTGAAGGCTGGCCGTTGATTTCTTTGACGAGTCTTTGCAAGTGCATTGCCTCTCTGCTTGCTTCGCTAAATTCCACGTACTCAGCGTTGCATGTTCCAGTAGTTGCTGATCGTTGTTTACGTGATCCCAAACTGACTGGTCCTTGAACCATTATGAATACGAACCCGGTGAATGATCTTCGATCGTTTGCACAATCACCCCATAGCATATACGTAGCCAATTATATGTTTTTCATTTTCTAACTTTACTCCGATTTCGAATTACCCTGAAGATATCTTAATATTCCTTCCAGATCTCTTCGTTATTTTTTTTTGGGAGGGGGGAGGTTAACAGGCTACGTGAGGGTGATCCTGAAACATGCAACTCCCCTTTAAAAGCATAGGAAGGGAATTGAAAAGGGGGGATGTGGAAGGTAAAGCAAGGTAGCCAAGGGTTGACTAGGGCCCCCGGGCTGTGGTATAAGGATCATACCCGGTGTTTCACCTAAAGAGATGTAGGGAAAACCCTAGAAAACCTGTATCAGGTAGGTCGGGCATTGGGTACTATTCTCACGCCCTTCCAAATGACGGGAAACGAGTTTGCTGTGGGGTCGCAGCATTCCCTTCTCCGTGTCTTCACCAGGTTTAGGAGGCAGTTGGCCGACTGATCCAATGGGATCAGCAGACAACTCTTACCATATGCCCAAGGTCTTCGACTCCAGTACTTATACCTCCTAAATTAGGTGAAGGTGTCTCGGCATGTGAGAACTTCGATAAAAAAAGAGAGTACGAGGCATTCCCGACATAATCAGTTGAGCCCCGCAGTTAGTCTGGGGAGAAATGCCTGCGAAAAACTCTCACAGGCATTCAACTTTTTAATGACACCTTTGTTTTTTAATTTTTTTTGGTTTAAAAGGCTACATGGGGGTGATCCTGTAACAGGTATAGGAAGGGAATTGAAAAGGGGGATGTGGAAGGAAGAGCAAGGTAGCCAAATTCTTCACATGTAAATCAATTTAATAACAAGTAAATGACCTGAATTGCAAAATTTTATGCCTGAGGAAGTCTCTAAAGGCAGACGAAGCGTCGTATTTGATTAATAAATATATATACTGACTTATTGGCCGTCTTTTTATTTATTGAAAATTTAAATCAGGAAACTATGTTGCCATTCTTTAATAATTCTGAACGCCATTTGTTTGCAATTTTCGGAGTTTCTTTGTCAAACTTTTCTGGATTTTAAATGATGTCTTCGAGTAGTTTGGAATTACCATTTAGACTTACAAATAAAGTGCGCAGCTATCACAGCATTGGGAAAAATACTTGGCTTAAATTTACTATATTTATACTGAAATTATTGAAATACTGTTGAAATTTAACTTATTACGTCAACAGACATTACAAAAATTATCAAGAAAAATAGGGACTTCTAGATTACTACGGTTCGATACTGAATAGCAAAGGCATTTGAAGTACTCACTGACTAAATAGACCTATTTCTTTCCTTTTCGGAGAAGCAATTTGAGCACATTCTTTGGCGAGGCTCATTCACAAGAGGGAATTTACTGTCGTGGCAAATTATTTATTTCTCACAGTATGGGGCAGCTATTTATGTGAAAGAGACGATGACCAAGAGCTCTGAGGCCGTGATCTATCGTGAGAAATCGGAGCGCATTGTGCCTCTCAAAGAACCACGAAAAAACTACAGTCGTGATGGGGCGAACAAAACAAAGATCCCTCGTCTTTCAGTAGAATCTCTTAACGGTGGAATGTTAAATTGTTTTCACACCGACCACATCGACGGCGATTCCGTCATTGAATGGCCAATTGATGGTTTCAGCGAACCGGACAATATGGGTAAAATAACATTCATACCTTAGCTGAGTATCAAGAAATAAAGATCCATAATAAGTCCTAAGCTCAATGGAAAATTATTTTTAAGAAGTTAAACTGAGACAATTAGAAAATACGGTGATAAAATCTACTATAAAATGATGAGATTCGATGAACAAATTCTACTATATTTCGCTCTGATGATTTTATTAAATTCCGTAATATTTTATTCAAAATGAGCTACTTCCCCATGCTCCTTAGGGTCTACAACGGATTGGACTTGCGTCTATATTGTAATTAATGCATCATTCCTTATTTATTAGCTGCTATTAGGCATTAGCCCAAAATTAAGGACAATAGAATATAAATACAATAAATCTTTATTCAATATTTTTGTTTGGATTTTTAATAACAGGCTACATGAAGGTGATCCTGAAACTGGAAACTCCCCTCTTTTAGCATAGGAAGGGATTGAAAAGGAGGAATGTGGAAGGTGGAGCAAGATAGCAAAGGGTTATAGTTTAAGGATCGTACCCGGTAATTCACCTAAAAGAGATGTAGGGAATACCCTAGAAAACATGCATCAGATGGTTTGGGCTTTTGGGTAATATTCTCGGGTTCTTCCGAATGACGGTAGATGAGTTTTATGTGGGGTCGCAGCATTCCCTTCTCCGTGTCTCCAGCAGTTTTAGAGGGCAGTTGGCCGACCGTATACCCAAGGCCTAGAGCCCTGTACATACACCTCCGAAAATAGATGTAGGTGCCTTCGCATGTGAGAATCTTGGAAAACCAGAGAGAGTAAGAGACATTCCCAGGTGGGCCCCGCAGTCAATCTGGGAAGAAATACCTGCGAGAGGAAACTCCCACAAGCATCTCTCGTCCTAATAAAATATACACTAAGGAACAATTTTGTACAGTCTTATGAAATTTTCATCTGAAAGAAGAAAAGTCAGGAGAAACTCAGAATTAACATCACTGCACTTCACTATTTTAAATCTTTGTTTAGGAAATAATTTAGCAATTCACTGATTTTATATGCATAAATGCTCACTTTAGTATCCTTAGCCTACCCCTAAGCTGATCAGCGATGCCTGGAAAAGTCGTCAGTATTTCTGCAGGTAAGGAATTCCAATCGCGTATTGATATTTTTAGGAATGAAAATTTTCCTACGTCTGTGCGTTAACCTTTTTCTTTAATTTAGAAATTGTGATCATTTTTAGAGTAATGAGAGGCGGTTCGCCAGTATAAGTTTTATATATTGCGCACAACCTTTGCATGTTTCCAAATTCTCATGAGGATTGTTCGCGAATGGATCCCCAAATATTTTTTTCAGTCCGTTTTTGTAACTTTCTAGTGATCATTTCTATATGGATCCCAGCATGTTACCCAAATTCTAAAATTGGCCTTACCAGCGTTTTGTAAGCAGAAATCCTGATTTTTCTCGAGCTTTTCCTCAAGACCCTGCTCACATAGTGAAGCGCCTTCCACCCTTTATCTGCGACCTTCCTCAATTGATTGCCCCAATTTAAATATTTACTAGTCGTGGTTCCAAGATATTTACAGATGTTTGACTCCGTTACTCCTGCGTTCCCCATTTTATATTGAACTGGAGGAACATTTTTCTTTTTTTGTAAAAACGATTGCATTTATTTGCATTTTATTTCTAACTGTCTATTGGTAAATTTTATCAAAGTGAGTCTGAAGAATCTGTGCATCTTCCACGTTTACAATTTCCCTATAAACCATACAATCGTCGGCAAATAGTTAAATCTGTGATTTTATACCGATTGTTAAGTTATTTATGAATGCATGGAACAAAGTGGGCCTATCACACTTCCTTGCGGGACCCTGACAATTTGTCATTCACGCGAACTCTAAGTGAATGGTCTTTTAAAAATTCCCGAATCCACTTCAGTACCCGAAAATCTATATTAGTATTTTTTTACTTTTTCAATAATAGATCATGCGGCAGGACATCGAAGGCTTTAGAAAAATGAATAATTATAGCGTCAATTCTACCTCCCTTGTCAACCCCCTCCGACAGATCTTGGCAGACCGTTGTCAGTTGAACCTAACAAGAGAATTCATGTCTGAAGCCATGTTGCCCACTGTAAATCCACACACTTTCGCCCCAGTGCTTATGCAAATATTAGCTATCAAGCGCTTAAGTTACTTGCATATCACAGATGTGAGGCTAACCAGCCTTTAATTACTGGTTTCCGATCACACACCTGATTTAAACATGGGAACTACAATCGCTTTTTGCAACCGTCTGGAACATCAGAATTGTTAATAGATTTTCAGATAAGATAAGATATGTAATCATGGTTTCCCCTTCTATTATTATTCCATAACTAAATATTTTTTATTAAATAAGTTTTGCATCTTCTTGACTGTATCTAAAAAGATTCTATTTTCGCTTACTCTTGAAAACGAAGATTCTGTTTACGTACTGTAACAGGTCCGTAAAAATAAATGTAACTTTGGAGACTGTACTTTAAGTTTTACATATTTAAAATATTCGGTAAAAGCTAAGATAGGAACAGTCATTTTTAGGGAAAAAATAGTTGCACATCGGGTTTAAAAGTTAAAATTTTTGTCTCATTTATGTTTGCCATTTTGTTTAATAATAACGAATGACAGTTAAATGTCACTAAAAATGTTCTCATGGTCTCAATGAACGTAGGAACTGGTTTCATCGTCCGTCATATTTCAAGTGAAAAACGAAAAACATTAACATTGGCCAGTTTTTCCCAGATGACAATTGCATATCACTACGAATATTTTTACTTCTCTGCATGACGATAATAAAAAATACTAATCTAAATCGATCTATTTTATTGTGTGAAGCGAAAATATTTAGTGTTAGAAACACAGAAATAAAAATTAATTCGGTGACCCTAATACATTAAACGAAAATACAACCAAAATATCTCGATTCTGAGCAATGTACACAAGTTTTATTTAGTAATTTTGAATTAAAAATAAACATTATTTCGCTCAAAAACTTTCTACAGAAAATTTTAACATAATGAGTTACGAGTAATTAAATTTTATTTAAGAAATTAAACAATTCATTGATAAAAATAATTTTTTGATCTTATTTTGACGTTTAAATAATACCAAAGAACAATAATTTAAAAATATGTTTCTTCCTCATATTTTCAACTCTTATTAACACATCGCATAAATGTATGGGGTAATTCCTCAAGAATATATAACGTTATTATTTTTTAAAGAAGGATTTCTCGCTGGTTTCAATGTTCTTCAACAGTCGAACTTTCAAAAAGTGTCAGTAAATAGATTATTAATGCTATTTGTAAATAATAATATTATACTATTCGCAACCAATTCAGATGTTCTCAATTGCAATAAACAAACGAGGAAAACCTACTGATTACTCAGAACGGAATCCATTATAAAAGAGATATTAAATTTAGCAAACTACCACATAATATTAAACAGTTTAAAAGAATAAATAGGAAATTTATGAAAATCTTATTTCTGGTGATGTCCTTATATTTTATTAATGATTTGACAGGATCCGTTTACACTAAAAACAATACAATTGCACATAGCAAAAATTTAAATGTAATTTTCCGATTAGAATAAATAAATATTTCAGAATATTATTATATTTTATGTAAAATTTATGACTTATTCTACATAATTAAAACTCAGTTTTTTCGCTTTTATACCCAGGAAATTATTTCAGTATAAATTTTCGGTTACTATAAAATGACGGCTTTGCTATATTTAACATTCTTTTTTCTTTCTTTCTCCTTGGCTATATAGCCCATTGAGGGCCTGGGCCTACCGCGTCGACTGCGGACTGACATATTGCATGACACATTCCGAGTTTGCAGTGACACGTGGTCAGCGTATCGATCCTCCAACAGTCTTAATCCGGGACTTTGCGACCATGACGACACAAACATCCAAGCCCAAGGCTCGATTCGAACCCGGGACCCCTGGGTTGTGAGGCAGCAACGCTAGCCACTACAACACAGGAGGTCGGCAATTAAGATCCTATCCGAAGGAAATACAGTAGAAATAGTGTTCCAACATCGTGTAAACGAGAATAAGCAAAGTAAATTGAAAGATATAGCGCCATATGCTAGCATACAGAGGTGATATACGGTGTATTACGACATAGAGCAACGGTAAATAGGTATAGGAATTTAATATAAATATCAGCAAATTTATCTGAGGAGCGATCAGTATTAATTCTTAAATAAAAGTTACAGATAACTTTTACGATCAAAGAAGTATTTAAGAGTAAATCAGTCCTTAATGATATTGGATTGATTTTTTAAATTTTTTCTTTTCATGTAATGTTTAACGAGGGAAGAGAATGGAGATTTTCGATTTAAGCACCAATACAATCAATTACATAATAATACTTTATTGGATATAATTTGACAAATTAAATAATATTATTTCTGCAGTCCTCCGGCGTTGCATTATCAAAATAAATATTTCTTCTGCAAATTTCTTAGCTGTGTTTTTTTTCTTCTAAATTGATTCCCAGTTATTTCAAACTGCTGTTTGCAATATAATTTTCATTTGCTGTACTCTTTCGTGAATAAGAGTGCTTACGCATATTTCACGGTAAACGCATTTAACGTAATCGCAAATATAGTCCAGAAAATTTATTTATTTACCTTACAATTGGCGTGCTATAAATGAATTCAGATGACTTTGTTTCGTACATTGTGTAATATTTTATGCGTGACATATGGGCTAGACTCCAGAGTAATGTTTACAGTCGTAGGCGTGCGTCATAAATGGTAATTAGTCCTGTGGTCTCTAATGAACCTCCGTCTCGAATGGGATTAACGCGCCCCGTGTCTTCCTTCCGTCTATTCTACCATCTGGCGGCACTCGGGGTAAACCACAGACAATGGAACTTCATAACATACGAGGTAAATTCCATTTAGCAACATTTCGTGAGCTCTGCATTGAGGTGATTTATTAGTAAACAACGAGAACACAAAAAATTACAATTCCTTTGCTCGCGTTGAAACTGAGAAGACAGTTCTTACGTGAAATAGAAATAGGACAATAAATGGTAAAATTAACTCCATTGTTTCCGAAATAGGAACATATTAAAATTCATCACATGTTCCTGAGACGAGTAATCACCAAACACTGGTGTTCCGAGATACTTAAAATGCGATCAGCTTTAAAATCGTTCGGAAAGATGTTTCGAAAAAAAAAAGAATGTCACAACTTAAAAATTAAAGGACACATAAAAAGGACGAGCAGCCAGAAAAAGAAATTATATTCATTTGAAGGTTTTATGGTAAAACAAGATTTTATAAAGCAAAATGCGTTTCTCTTGGAGCCAAGGCTTTTTGGCTGCTTTGCACTTCCTATCAATCTCATTCTTCAGACGTCTGTGCTGCTCTTTACTATTTTCATCTCTTGCGTTTTTATATTTACACCTTTCAACAATCATTTCTATTATTATCTTGAGTTATCCATGCTTTCATAGTGGTCTGAACTACTCTTCCTATATTTTCGTCGCCTGCTCTAGTCATATCTTTAGTCATATCTTATTTCAAGAGTGCCTATTTCTCTTCTCTATTGATTCTTTTTTATTCCTCCTTTAATCTACTCTTGATTTCATATTAAACTATAAAGCACCCCTATTGTTTCAGTTTTTCTATTTCACATCTCTTTGCTTTAATTCCTTTCTTAAGTTTCTTAATTTTCAGCCTGAGTTTCATAATCGAGAGATTATGGCCCGAGTTCACATCTGCTCCTGGTAGTTTTTGCAGTCTAAAATCTCTATTTCACCATTATGTAGAGCAATTAGTATCTGCTTGTGTTCCCAGACTTCTTCAATGTGTATTCATCTTTCGTGGTTCTTGAACCAGGTATTTGTCACTATTAATTTGTGCTTCATGCAAAGTTCTTAGCCTTTCTCCATTTTCATTCTTTCCACCAAGTCCATAGCCTCCACCTACATAACTCTCTTCCCTTTCCTATAACTGTTCCAATCTCACATTATTTTCAAATTATTTGACATACTTTTGTTCTATATGTTCCCACATTTTTTTAATTTCTTCTTCCTCTGCGGCACTTGTGGGTATGCTAGCTAATGTGGTTTTGTATATAATCTTTCAATAAGTTGTTCATAATAACTTAATCGTTGCCCCAGCCTTTTATTCATTACATTGGTAATATATCTGATATAATTTTACATTTTTATAATAGGCTTAATAATTGATCAATTTTCTAGTAAGACCACAAGAAAAAAGTTTTTGAATATTGCAAAACACATGTTCTACATGTCAGAAATACTAGAAAATAAATTATGCAGTAATTATTCAGAGACCTTCTTTTAAACTTTATCTTAGCTATAATCATAAGTATACAGAATTATCCTGTCCGGTTCGTTATATATGAAAATTGGTTATATAGTTAAATAAATAAATTAGCCGGCTAAGTTCAATGTATGCTTTTCTTTCAGTATATTTAATTTTGGTCTCGTTTTATATTTGTTATGAACATTGTCACTTATGAGTTCCCAATGTGTGTTAAAAACGTTGTACTCCTAGTATTGTATTTTCATTAGATTAATTCATTAATTTATATGTTTTAAAACAAAATTTTCTGATACAGTTGTGAGATTTATCTATTTTATTTATACTTATCAGATATATATGAATTATATGAAATATAGTTTCCGGAACTAGAAGAGGGTGGTCGAAACGGGTTTTTCTGCTATGGTCTGTGACGCGATTGGATTGTAACGGAAGACGGAGGAAACTAATAAAACAGTAATAACTGCAGTGAATATCATACTGTATACGATACCGCGAACACTTAATGTATATTATTACGCCTGTACGACGGATGAATGAAATGACATCGTATATAAGGTCACCGTACCATTGCGGTGTACCACGCAACCTCTCCGACTAATAATGTAGTGAATAATATATTCTCTATTCATGAAGGAAAAATAATCAGGAAGATCAAGACGGAAAAATTTAGTATTGCATACAAGTACATATTACCCAGCGTGTGAAGTGGGTACCTGACCGAATTGGTATAGTTCTTTAACATGTTTCCAAGGCTGATATGAATCGGAAATGGTGTTACCTTTTCTCGGTTACGCCGAATGGTCTTTTTTTTAAAATTATTTATTACACTAATAGCCTGTTTTCTTGAATATCTATAACAGGCCTTATTTTCATATCTTACAAGATTTGTGTTACAGATTTCTTCTATTTTTTTATAAATGGTCTCCGCCATCACCGCAAACTAAACTTTGGTACGGAGAATTTCATGTGAGCTGATGCGAATATGATTTGAGTTGAAAACAGGTTTGAGCCACCTGAGTTCAAAGGATGCTGATAGAACTAAATAAATCAACACGAAACATAGGGTACAGTGAATTTTTGTAAAAGTACATAAATTATGGAGATGGCTTTATTCAAATAATTGTGATAGGTGGTGAAACATGGCTCCACTATTTTCAATCATAGAAGAAAAGGCAATCAACGGTGTTGCTTGGTGTAAGCTCGCCTAAGAAATTCAAGTTAATAACTGCTATTTAGGCTGGAAACGTTATGGCGACGGTGTTTTCAGATTCTGAGCGACTGTTTCTTGTTGGCGTAATGCCACTCGGAACAACTATTAATTCTGATTCATAACAAGATCAGAAAATTTGAATGGACAACAATGAAATACCCTAATAAGGTTCATGTTATTACCATCTCTCTGGTAAAACTTAAGGGAACGAGGATTGAAGATGACTTCCTAGTAAACGCAGCCAAACACTGGCTCATACGCGTTTGTTAAGACTTTTCCCATGAACCCCTAGTTCCAAAGTTGTGTAAAGACGTTAAGAGGAATGAGGCTTAGCTAGAATATATTTTAATTATTATAAACTTTAATGTATATCTATAATTAATATATGTTCTATTCCATACACTCTATGGGCTGTAATGGTGTGTAAATCAACCTTAGTTCGATCTCTGTAATTCTTTCTGCGACTTAATGTTTGATTTGTAGTTAATTTTTGTTTAGAAGTGGCAACATAAGGAGCAAGAGTAATTCAGAGGAAGTATGAAAATAGCCGTGTCACGGACTAAGTAGACCATGCCTTGTTGACCACGTGATAGACCACGCCATTTTAATATCGAATTCATCAACTTAAAGTGAATTTTTTACACTGACATAGTGCAACTCACTGAAGCGAGAAAATTATTCCATCCGACACATTTGTGACATTGCTGCCCAGCGGCTTCTTAATCCCTCAACATGTGTTTTGATGTTGCCTTCGGGTCGTTACTGAAAGGGGCAGAAAACCCTCGAGTTCCGCCGACTGTAAAATTTAATTAAAAATTATTCAATTAAAATAATAACCATTTTAACAATTTATAAAAGTGTGAACACTACAGTTGTTGAAAGTAGGTTTAAACATCTTTATCCTGGCAGTTTGCGGAACCTAGGGACCTAGGAAAATTCTAATCTTCCTATATTTTGTAACTGCAACCCATTAAATTTAGGGAACAAATAATCTGTTAAATAAGCGATGTCTTGTTTCCACTAGATTAAATTTTCGGACTTTATCTTCCAAAAGCTTCACAACTGTCTAAAAAACTCAGAGTGACAACGTTCCCCAATTCTTCACGGTTTTCTTAAACATTATTGTTAAAAGTTTCCCCAATTAATCGATAAGTTATATGCAATATTTTGTAGGCACAGCTTCTGAGGTGCAACATGACATAACTAATGGCCTGTGGAGAATGGAGAAGGAGGAGATGAGTATTATATTTTCAGTAAGAACTTCCCCTTCCAGCGTACCTGCGCAACGCTACTGTCATTGTTGTGGCTATATATTATATTCTTACGAATGGGATATATATACTGAGGCAATGTCTTTTTATGACTCTCTGTATTTATTAACTAGTAGTTTATGCGAAAGAGTTTTTTGACCTACAACATATCCTAAACTGAAAATAATATATTTTATAGCACCAGTGTTCTCAGAATTGCTTTTATACTACCAAGCTGTCTCAATAAAAACGAACTACCCCCGCTACAATATCTCAAAATTAAATCCGACATTTATAATAAATTAAAATACCCAAACAGCTGAAATTAATTATTCGAGAACATAATTCTTATTACCAATTGAAATTACAAGATCAGTAACGAAAGATCTCCCTTACCTTCTCTATGGAAAAACATATATTATTAGTTAATTCTGATTTTAGGTTGTTTTTAAAATACAATGTGCATTGAAAGTCACAATAACTTAAGCATTCATTAGCGAATAAATATTTTCAGTTTATCATCAAAGTTTTTGATTAAAAAATTAAATATTTTGGTATTTGGGTAGCATTGTTTAAAAAATTTTCATGATAGTCTATTATTTTCATTAATTCTGACAATTCGTCTTGTTATTTTGAAAAATACACCGTTTCTTGGATTTCTTTTCTTCTAAGTGCATTCCTTTTATGCTGTTTTAAAATTGGTGTAGAATGTTACATGCAATCATTCTTATTTATTATATCTTCGTTAAGTTCACGGTCGTTAGTTCATTAAAATGTAAGTTTCAATTAAATATTATATATTACGATATTAATAAGAAGCCAAAACAAATCCTCGGTTATGCAAACATCAGACTTTGGTGATGCGAAGGTGGATGATGGTCTATTCTTTGTGGAGTGCCAGATGCTATCTTCCTTTTGGTGTTGCATTTCGGTTTGATTTGGCTGGATAGGTTGACTATTGGTTTCAGCCTCCAGGTTGACGTGACTTGCGTGATTTAAAGATGTAGCCGTTTTACTTAACAGGCATTCTTTTGCAAAATTGCCTTGTCTTCTGCAAAGGTAGCAGTTGTTTTCAGGGGCAAGGAAAATTCTGTAGTTTGTGTTGTCATAGCAGATTAGCGTTAATTCCGGTATATTGTGGATGGACGATAGTTCAATGAAGAAATGCCTGCGAAAACTGAGTACATGAGCGAATCGGCGGTCTGAAGTATTTGCCCGAATGCCTGTGATTTTGGAAGATGGGGATCCATTATGGTTTGCCAGTTCCGTTCTGTTAGATCATTTGAAATTATTATCCGAGTATGCTTTATTATCAGCGATCTGTTTACTTTATGGTTCTTAATACACACGTATTTAGTTATTGAAGTTATTCGTTCGACTTCGGCTTTGGAGCTGACTAAAATACATATTCTTTCGTTTTCAATCTTAGAAATGCATCTGATTTTTCTGGGACAAATATAATTAGCTATTGCTATGAGGTACTCATCTGTATTGATTTCTGGTTTTGCATCTAGGATGATCGCCTAGAGTTCCAGTTGACGCGTAGGTTCTCTTGTTTGTAGTTTCGGGGTTTATCTTAGGAAAGGTCCTAGCAGTGATCTTGGTCAGAAACGGTTAACAGGAAGTTGCTGTGCTAATTAGTTTTGTTTCCAATTAATAAAACTTCGATAAGTCACTCACAGCTAGCTCATTGAGGCGATCCCTGACATTAATTAAAGAGAACTTTCATTTGGTATGAAATTCAATTATCTTATCACAAGGTTTTTACGTTTTTCGGGGTTGTTGTCACAATAAATTCGAATATTTTAGAACATTAAACTTTTCCCAGCGAAAATTAATTAATTATGGTAAATAAGAATTATAGATCAATTTTGTAATGGATGATTACTTTTTAACCCTGCTTAACATGGTTGACTCAAGTGGTTAGGAAGTTTTACTCTTATTCCGTACTCGTGCAGGATATTACGTATCGAAACTTATATCCCCATCAAATAATTCTGATTGCTTTTGCCCCCTGCGACCAATAAAAAGCACATTTTTTTCAATTGGGGCGGGTCGGTGTTGGCAGCCCGTGGCCACCATGTTGTTTTTCTAGTGCCTCTCTCATTTGTTGTTCATTATTCATTCACTTATGCCAAATCACCATGCAAGTTTCAGGACTAAGGAACAAGTCCAAATGATAAAACTGTATTATCAAAATGAGTGTTCGTTAGTGCAAACATAGCGCGCCATTATATAGCAGACCGCGGTGGCCCTTCAAAG
This sequence comes from Eucriotettix oculatus, assembly GCA_034510155.1. NCBI lineage: Eukaryota > Metazoa > Arthropoda > Insecta > Orthoptera > Tetrigidae > Eucriotettix > Eucriotettix oculatus. The sequence goes on along the minus strand of CM067376.1, from coordinate 198,644,045 downwards.
TCGACTCTAAAACGTTCGGTGGTCAAATTTGAGACCACCGGTTCGGCAAACAATCAACAAACACCCGTACGTCAAATGGATGCCAGTTCGGCCGAGAATTTCACCGTAGTGGACTTTTTTAAAACGACATTGGCGAGGCCATCACTGTCAACGGCGAGCGCTACAGAACGATGATAATCGATTTCTTTTGTACCAAATTCAACGATATGGACATTGTTATCTCTCGCAGAGGTGAAGTGAATTGGCCAACAAGACCGCTAGAATTTATCTTCTGTGGTTTCCTGAAGTCACAGGTCTACGCCAATAAGCCGCAGTCGACCAATTCCCTTAAAGTCAACATAACCCAGGCTACTTTTCATATTAAGTCGGATCTATGCGGCATTAAACATTGGACCACTCGAATCCGTGCCACCGTGAGAAGCTTACGGCGGACATTTGAATGATGTTATATTCTATACGTAATGACATTTAAATGAATTTTAAAAAATTCGTTAATACCTTACACACAACTTGTTTTTTTAAAGCGCGATAGTGGATATTTGATTCTTTTAAGGTAAAATTAGCAAGGTTTGGAAAGTTGAAGTGGCGCCGACTGTAATCCCCCGGAAACGTTTCTGGTCACGTACGAATATGGGATGCGTTATTTCCGCAAACAGCGGCGTGGGAAAGAGGACACACACGAAAAAAAATTGAAATATCACGTGGTTGCCTCGGCCAATGGGGCTTCGTGGTTTCAAGACAAATCGATTGTAAAATATCGATTTCGTGGCTTTTTCACATGGCAGGGAGGCTGTCTAAATTTTCATTCGGCTCTTAAAACTTGAAGCAAACGGACGGTAACCGACTTTACGTCCCAGCTGTATATGGAGGTCAACTTGTGACGCTGAAGACGACGCCCTACAGATACGCTGGCTAAGAGGCAACGCCACACTACAAATGAGGTTCGCTGGCAGTTTTCCAATACTTGACGTCTAGGAAGGGTATCGCCCACGGTTCTTATCCTAAGATTATATTTGATCTGATTGCTTCTCCGAACCTCAAATTTTGTACATATTTCCCTCATTGATGTTTTCCCTAGTTAAGTTCTTTTGTTAATAAATTTCCCAGTATCTTTTAATTTAATTCCCCAACCCGTTCTTCATATTCCATTTCAACATTGACCCGCCCGTATTGAAAAATCCTTTACGTGCCGATTAGTGAGTGTTGTTGCAATCTCGGAAGGCTCGTGAGCGTTACTTTCTTGATGACACCTTTGTGAAAGGTCAGGAAAACCGGATGAGCGGAATGATTACAGCAGTTAGTCAGGGATGAACAACCACCTTCCACGTAAAATACCCAAAAATATTCACATTGCAACGTTAAGCAAATCAGAGGAGGTGGGATTTATATTTAATCCGTAACATGAACGAACCCTGTTGGGAAAAAGTAGAAATAATTGACAAATTACCTTGCAATATGACGAAAAATTCAAACACGAAAAAACGTATTTATTTGACTCAGTTTATGTTTGTTCACTTACTTCTGTATATTAGACTTGTAAGTTTTCGTATTTTAGAAAGAGAGAGAATGTCGTCCGTTGTGAAATTTTCATGATGAAAAATATGTATTCAAATAATTAGCAACTTTAGAACAATGATCGGAGGTTCTCCCGGTGTAGTCGTTGCATGAAGTCTTCTTGGGATATCAACCGGGTGGTATCGTTGAATCGGCACGTCGTTTCGGCAACTAGCACCGTTCCCATCTTCAGGTGAAGTACCTGTACTTCATTCCATTTATTATGGTTTCCAAGTCTTCTTCTGACTCCCCTAATACTACAATATCATCGAGAAAGCGTAGTGTTTTTATTTCTTCTCCTTGCAGTATGTTTCATTTTCCACTTGCTTCATCGCCTGTTCTATATATAAGATAAACAGAATGGATGACAGACTGCATCATTGTCTAACCCCTTTCTTGATTTCTGCTTTCTTTTCTATTCAAATTACTGTCTTCTGTAGAGGTTATGTATAAGTCTCCTTTCTCGATATTTTCCAGTGCTCTTCAAAATCTTTAATAGTGTGTTCCAGTTCACGTTATCAAACGCTTTTTCTAAATTTACAAATGCCATGAACGTAGGCCGGTTCTTTCTCATCCTGCCTTCTAAAATTAGCTGCAAAGTCAATATTGCTTGTCTTGTCCCTACGTTCTTCCTAAAACCAAATTAATCTTCTCCTAACTCGATTATCCATTTTTTTCTTCTTTTTTGTGGGTTAACAGGCTACATGAGGGTGATCCTGAAACAGGCAACTCCCCTTTAATAGCATACGAAGGGAATTGAAAAGGGGGGATGCGGAAGGTAGAGACGTTCCATCCTCGTATATACTATTATCGTTAATATTTTGCATGCACGAGATACTAAACTAATTGTCCTGTGCTATTCGCATCAATCAGCCCCAGTTTACTTCGGTATGGGTATAATTACGTTGTTACTAAAATCTTCAGGTATTCTTCCTGTTTCGTAGATTTCGCAACCATCCAGCAAGTAACATACAAAAAATCATCATCTACTATTACGTTTGTAAATGAGAGAGTTCCTTCTATTTTCACTGTAGTGTTCAAATATCTGACTTTTCTAGTGTTAAAAAGAGTTTGTTCCTCATATTTAAAGTAGAATGCGTAAAAAATACTGGATATGTATTTACGTATATTAGAGTATATCTGAAGTAGTTGTTAATTTGTGCGGCGTTGCTATAAATTATGAAATTGCAATCAACGCCAGGTATTTGACGAACTATTATTAATGTTTTCATTCTTAGTTTCACAAATAGTCGTTGGGAAGAAAACACATTTTACAAATTGAAAAAGATTAAATAAAAAAAATTTCTGTTTAAAGACATGCATTGAAAAACGTTGAATTGTCCGAAATATATGGAAATATAAATTAAATTGTACGGCCAATACAGTTATATATCAAACAATTCAAACGTAAATTTCAATTAAAAATTTCATAGATTTTAAAGATCAGGATTTTTCTTTAAAAGTACATGTTTCTTGTCCAATTTTTTCAAATAACCTCAAAACTTACAACGTGACTCATTAATTCTATGAATCAGAACTAGTGAAATAGAAAGGAAAAGGGCTGATGTGTAAAATATTTGTTGTAAAGCAATTCTGTTACGTCCTTAAATTCATAATAATTTTAGTAAGAGTGGAAAACGTGAGGGTGGGTTAAAATAACTATCAATAATTATTAGACAGATTATGTACATTTTCAGAGACTAAAATGATACTAATTGGTAATATAACGAATAAGATGATATAAATTCTTTCCTTATAAATACAAGTAATCTCTTCATTACGTGGAACTGTTTCACGATACTTCCGTATACTTCTCCGAAATAAAACTGCACAACAACCTACCATCTTGGTCAACACATAACTAAGTTGACATCGAAAACGTCACAAATATGAGCCTCAAATGTACTCCCAGTATCTAGAGAGACTCCAAATTACCCCCGATACAATAGCACAAATAAATACATTTTCAGTATTCGTACAGAATAAGACTTTTCCCCCACTTAATGATTAAATTTTTACTTAAATCACATATTAAAGGTCATAATGTAACACAGCGACTCGCATTACACCGGTTTCGACACCAAACTCGATAGTTTTCTTTTTATTTTCATATTAGCAAATAGTAAATTTTAAAATTTACCTGACGCGAGAAATAAACCATTTATCAATTTATTTATGCATCGTATCGACGATCCAAAGAAATTAATTTTTTCTCAGCATGTTGCAACAATAGACAGTAAGCGGTATGAATGATATAGGAACGAGTTAAAGAGCTTAAAACTCGCAGTTGGTTTACACGCCGGCTTTGGCGTGGCAATTCCAAGAAATCTTCCGGTATAATTATTATGTTATTTATATTCATATTATATTCACAACTTCTGCAATATATCTTCTGCAGACAGTCAGATAGACAGACACTTAAATTTTTTTATTGGTATAGATTTAAGATTTCTACAACGTTTCGTGAAGATTGGAGGACTTCCTCAGATAAATTTTAGATGGATAAACTATATATCAGCATGTGATATATAGTTTGATCCATTTAAAACTTACCTGAGGAAGTTCACAAATCTGCATGATGGAACACATTCGGAATAAATTAATTGATATTTAAATCATGAGAGATAAAGGGACAGGTAATTGAGGAATGAGGATTCAAAGCAATAATGGATGAATTCGTCCTTTCAAAATGATCATAATATTTTTTTCGATTTTCCAGGATATTGTCACAATAAATTCGAATGTTTCAGAATATTTAATAGGAAAATTAGAAATATAGATGACTTTTCTGTGGAACATGTAGAGATCTTAAATAAATATTAATATTGTTTGTTGATAAATTCCCTGGATTCTTTTATTTGTAATTGATGATAATGATAGACTATTTCTTTATAGGAACAACATTCGTTAGCATTGAAAACATAAATAATTCAAACACATACAATCGAAATCTGTTTTATCGAGCGAGACAGGAATGTTCAATTTTGCTAGCAGTAACCTGGGTTCGCTATAACAGAGTTTTGTTTTTATTTTCATAAATTTAACAAAAAATACAGTATTTTATTATTACTTTTGTAGCTAAACTAAACTGAAATTGGCAATGATATAAATCTTCCTACCCAATCGTTCTACTTCCTTTTTGTAAATAATAGCTTCAAAATTAGGTTGTAACTAGGTTGAATTTTAAACCACTCAATTAATGTAGTGTCGAAATTGCTTATTTGATCTTTTAATCCTGTTATCCAAGGACGAAACGTAGAGCTGTTTATTTTTAAGTAACGACCCGCTTATGATTTAAACTTTTTAAAGTCTCTTCTTTCATTTCATGTGCAAAGAATTTCATCTGAGGAAATATTTGCTTCTTAGTCTTTTATAGGGCAAGACGAAAGATGACTGTGACATTTCCCATTGTAAAATGTTTTCCAACTACATAAACAATGTTAAATATTTATTATTTCCACATTATTTTTGTTTCTGGCCCTTATGATATTCTCAAAAAGTACGTTGTGGAATTTCCCGAAATAGACCCTGTTACTATTACGCACAAAAATTATTTTCTTAAAAAATTCCAATTTTCTCCTTATAAACGGTTTATTGTTACAGCTGAATTCGACTGAATACATGCTATACAATTCTTTAACAATTACATTATAGAAAATTTTACTTGATTAATATTGTTTCTGGTTCACGGGTTCGATATTTTAAACAGACTTCTTGAAACAGTTTTCTTTTGTGCTGTGTAATATTTATAACATGACCTTTAAGTGTTTTGCCCTGATGTAAAATGTCTACAGTGCATTTGTCGAATCATTAAGATTTCAATTTGGCAGTAAAGGAAATTATGGAATAATACTATTTATCTGCATTTAGCTATTTGATGTAAATTTGCTATGAACAACAATTATTCTTATTTCTTCAAGTTAACCTAGTTCCAGTTCTAAGAAAAAATATATTTAATAAGCTTGAACTACGTTTTGAGTTCATTAAACGGTCGGAGATTTGATATTCAAAAATTACAAACACAGTCAGGTAAATATTATTACCAGAGAAGTAAAAATCAGGCTTAAGGAACTCGAGAAGTCAAGGAAAAAAGAAAGGTAACGTAGGGGAAAGGAAAGGAAAAAAGAAAGGTATCGTAGGGGAAAGGAAAGGAAAAAAGAAAGGTAACGTAGGGGAAAGGAAAGTCAAACCGGAAGGATCCCAAAATGATCATCAAACATTAGTCATAATTAATTTATGACCTTTATGTGGTAATGTTTGCGAAATCTTGAAGTTTTGAGAGACATAAATTGAATCTCACTACGCATACATCTTTTTAATAGCCTAGAACTACGTGAACAATCAATTTAATATTTCAACTTATGTTTCCACTTGCATGCTTTTTAAGACTAGGCTTTGTGGAAAATGGATGAGTATGAATGTACTTTTAAAGTATAGCGTATTGTAGATGAGTTGCCTTTGGTGGTTGAATTTATTCTCAGATCACATCGACCTTAATGTCTGTTTCATCACCCTTACTTTCAATAATTGCATCTTGAGGTCAACTGCACATTTAATAACGCAGATGCAAAACAAAACGCAGCAAGGAAAAATAAATGTTCGTAAAGTGTATTGTCACAATATAATAGTAGGACTTATTGAAGAAACCCGTAACATGTTATAATTTTATTTGGTAGGAAAGTCATAGATTTATTTTCTGAGCTCGCAATTTATGAATGAGTTTAGATATCCAGAAGGCCGTTCACCTGTTTGGAGCGAGGTGTGTGTACAAGATGGCGACCGCGGGGATGCGTGCATTCCGGCGCAGTTTCACACGCTGCTTTTTGTGGTCGCCATTATGCACGGAGAGTCGCCATTGGTCACGACGACACAGACAATGATGTAACTGATACCCCACTCCCTCCCCTTCCCCCTATCACCCGTGTGAATATTTAACTTGAGCAATCACATCGATTACGAGGCTATTCTCCGTAAATAATATTCATCCAGTACGACCTGGAAATCACAAAGTTTTTAACGCGAACTAGTTGCGAAGTAAGCAAACCACTTAATGATGATGGTGATTTTCGTTTACTTTATAGTGAATAAAGGAGTAAATTTGTGTTCATTATTTTACTAGAGAAATTCGTTATCAGTTTTTACAAATGAAAGAAATTTGCTCATTATTTTTATTTATAATATATTCATGACTGTGATTGTGTTTAGAAATAATACTGACGTGGTAATGATAGAATATGTCATAGCGACATATCAGTTCTTCATAATATTATTTTAGATTTTTTTTAATATAATTAATATCCAACAAACAATTCATATATATATTATCTTTAATATTTATGGAACGAATCATTTCAACAATTTACAACACGAATCGATACATTCATTTTCATTTTTACATTGTTGTTATACAGGCAAATCACGTTCGTTAAATTTAATATTATACAGTAAACTAAGGTATTAATTATTCCGATCATTTATAACTTCTCATTTCTCTATTAATGGTTTGCTATACATTTATAATATTATTATTCATCACACAAATAATAATATGCGCTGGAATTTGGAACAGAAATAATTTATTCTTATTTGACGTGGTTACACGGTCTATCACTATTAAAATATTTGAAAATGTTGACACTTACTAACGAATTGGCGCAATGTTGAGGAGTTCGTGTGTTCATGACGTGGCACACAAAAATTAAAATATATTCCAGATCAATTTTTACCTGAAGAACTATGCGATTAAAATTGTTTTCTGTCGTTGAGCGAAATAAATCACTAATTTTAACTTCTTTATCATCATAAGAGACATATCATTTCCGGAATTATCGTGCAAAACTAGCGGTATATGTTACTGAGTAGATGTGGCCGCGACTTCGTTTGCGCAAGAATTGGCAAATAGAACCGATGATCAGATTCATTTTCCGGTTTTTTTCACTCGCAGTAATTGATGAGACACACTTATTTTTTCTCTTAGCCGTGACTAACATTCACATTTCTGTTTCTTTACCTAATAATTCATAGTTCAAAATCAACACTACAATAAGCCAAAAGTAATAGGCTTAATTTAATTGAAATAGAATCTAAACATTTTTGTTGATAAATATATGGTTGCCAGACAATGCCCAGGAATTTATTTATATCAGTCCGCAACAGTATTTCATTACAAGTAATCTCTTTGTCAACGCAATTATTAAACCATAAGCCAGAGTGTCACATTTTTGAAAATTTACCTTTCCACGCCCCTGTATTTCATCGTAACCAACTCGATGACTCAGTATCTTAATCGACTCAAGAAATATATTGGCACCTTAAATAAGCACAGTAACTTAGAAACGTCCGGAAAAAGTGCACGATACCGAGAAAGAAACTATCAATCTCACTAATCGCGAGTAACGTTTATTTTGCGGCACATACAAACTCAAAAATACAATGAAGTATTCAATTATATTTATAAGGTGAAGATACTTGAACCATCTTTTCGGTCTGATTACCGTGAAATAATTTGTATGTCTACATATCTACGAAAAATAAAATTGAGTGTGTGAGGCCCGTATAAAACATTTTGCATTATTAGTAACTAATTGAAAATTATAATTACTTAAATAAAGTGTTGGTTAAATATAAGCATTATTTCACGCTTACCGTAATTTAATTATCTCGTTTGACAGGCTTGACACGTGAAGTCATAATATATGAACTTGCAAATTCTATATGTCTATAGGTTAAGACTTTTTTTGGCCTTAAAGGGGAGAAGAAATGAATCTAAATATTTATGAGATCGACAGAAAACTTCTCTGGGATGACCAGCGCTTATAAAAATTTCAGGGCAATGGGATGAATGGTATAGGAACGCCTACGGGTAAATCTTATAACTCGCAGTTGGTTTTGTACAGGTCCGGCTTTGACCAAGCAATTCAATGAATTCACACGAAAATTGAAGTTAAAATTCCCGTTTTAATCCTTAAAATTTTCATTGAAATCTGTTGAGCCGTTTCGGAGCCCATTCGAGCCAAACTTAGACACTTTAATTTTATTTATTGGTATAGATAAATGTGCAACGAAATATGTAATACATAAGGCATCTCAGTAAAGCAATTTCGAAAGCCTTATTACCTCTACTTCAGAGTCTCTACTAATCTTCTCTCCTTTCCCTCTTATCCATCTCTTTGTCTCACTTTCTCAATAACGACACCTTTCACTTAATGGACCATATCATTTCAGCCCAGACCTTTTTAAAACTCGTTTGTGTGACTATAATTCATATAAATAAAAATAAATTAATATATTATTTCAATGTTAACTTAAAAGCAAGTTTACTTTTTGTGAAAATTAATTTTCTTGCACGGCGTGATTCAAAACGTATGCAACTTATATATAATAAAAAATATTTAAGTCGCATTGTTATTATTTTACCGTTTCTGTCTTGAACACTTGTAGGTGTGACCCTGTGAAATAACTACCTGCTTTTTTTTCAATTTAATAATAATATCCTGATAATACTAGTAGATTGATGTCCATTATGCCTGCTATTCGATGACGCTTTGATTCACAAATTGAAGGAAATATTCAACACTGAATTGAGGTTCGGTTACGTGCACTAGAAGGTAACGGCGCAATGTACAAAGGTATGATGAGTATTTTTTGTTACAGGTTTTGTTCCCCTTTTAGGGTTTTGTGTGAAAAATGGAGGTGTGAAGGAAGAGGAGGAAGACACAATGAAGTCGGTGAAGCGTATCGCCTGAGAACACTGCAATCTTAACTCCTCGCTTCCTACTAATGCAACCTCCACGTATTACACGCGAATTCCTAGCTACAATAACAGTTTTATCAGTCAAAATTATGCTAAAAATATAGACAGTTATAGTTTAACATTGTCAAACAAATATTCATTAATTCGTGTGGCTAGCATAGCTACTTTTATACTGCACATTGGGCAATAAACGTGAATTTTAAATATACGCACTATATAAACTTTAATGAGTAACTAAATATTATTATATGAATAATGAATTTCACGCTTGATTCGATTCTACAAAAAATATATATAAACTCAAGGAAACTTTCATGCGTCTTGGTGCAAGTATTCAAAGTATCAGAAGAAATTGTGTTTCAGAAATGTGTCTCGATTCGTAAATAAATACTACGCGTGCGAACCTCAATTTTTTCCCCTTGTATTTTAAACGATCGCCATTTTTCTCTTATTGTCCCTTCTTTTGAGTACCGATATTATTAACACATAAATAGCACATTGATATACTCCAAAGTTATTATTGAAGTTCATTCTTTTTATACTTCAATTTTTAAGATATATGCTACCGAATAAAAGAATTTTAGAAAAAACTAGAGAAAAATGTGTAACGAACCTAAATAATATAAAATCTTTTACCCTCCCAAATGGGCATTAATTAAATGTTTTCCTATTTTAGCTTCATTCTTCTTTATTTTATTATTGGTCAATTATTAATTAGACCCAGAGGACGACGTGCTATGGTGGTTGTTGACACATTTTAGTTTACTTGATCGTGGTAGACACAAACAAATTTTTATAATATACATAAAATATTAATTTTATTATTGTAATATTTAATATTGAAATATTTTATATGAACTACATTATAAAATTAAAAATCAAATTAAAACTATTTACTGCATGTGAATTCAGTTTATTATTTATTGGGTTCATTTGGGGTGATATTGGTAATGCATATTACTGATGGTTAATATAACTTCTTTTTTTTGCCAAGCCATAAGCATTCATATTATTTTTTAAAAATATTTTTCTATTGTTATTTTAATTCCTTTATTCTTTTTTTTTCTTATGGTTAAGTTAAATTTAACATTCTTTTCTATACTTGCATTATTTCTGTTGTCTAGTTTTAATTTATTCGTTGTTTTATTTTAAAAAATTAAGTACTTTGTTATAATTTCCGTTCCAGGAAAGAATTCTGTGATGCAAGGCGATGACGCTGACCACTACACAACATCAATATGGCCCATTTCGCGAAAAGTGTTAATTATGTAGTTCAAAATTTTTAGTTGCATTATTGCCAACATTTAATGCATAAAACCTGCTCATTTCTGTATTTGAATATGCATCCAAAAAGTTTTTAGAATAATTGGACAATAATTATTTTGTTTAGGACTTATTGATTTTTAAAGAAAATACTTAGGTAATGGGATAATAGCAAATATAGATTAAATATAGAAACACGATGACACCAATTTAATGTTTATGTTCTGATATACGACTAATACAATTTTATCCCATTTGGTACCAAGTCCTTTTTATAATGTAGCAGTAGAAGATGGCATGCCGGGATCGTTCCATGCTCGATATTTCTTGGGAAGAAGCTTGAATTTCTTACCATGGTTTTCCATAAATATGCCAAACGTACATACGTTTTAACAGGTTATTATAATAAATTATTTAAGTCTTTATTTGAGAAAAAATATTGCACATGACCAAACAATTGGCTATCTAAAGAAACCAAGAAAATAATTTGTCCGACAGCTCTGCTTCACCATTCAACAGCACGCGGAAACGGGAAGCCTGCAGATTCCACTCTCGTTGGTCCCAGAAGCTGGATTCCACATGCAGCGGCAGACGGCAGTGCTAGTAGTCAAAAGTCATCAGCAAGCGTCTGGAACTTGCCTCTTAGAGTGTGGTCCACATTGCATAGATAAATGCCCCCTTGACGGGGAGGCAGAGCGACAGTCTAAATGAAAACAAGAAAATCCTCTGCCCCGAGCGAGTAACTCGAGACTATATATGACAGATTTTACGCCAGGTGGCAGGAATTGTGGCGAGGGAGGGGACTCATTCTAACAGAATTGTTGCACATTGCTTCACAGTATTATAACTATAACTGGTACCATATAGTGCTAACAACTCCGGAGAAGAGATGGAAACGCTTCGTTACTCCTCAATTCCCCGAAGAATATTGTCACCAATCGAAACAGATACAACCGTCATCCAATATTCAAGAAACCAACTACCACTCGAAGAATGAAAGGTCAAATTAGCCCTGCTATGTGACTATTACCCTGGGTATAAGCAAGTATACACCGACAGGTCCAAAAACGACATGTGAAATGGCATTGCATCCGATTCAACTACCTGAATCCTCAACACAACATCCTCCAGCAACACACCAAATCTTAGCACTGCGGTTATTTTAATGGAACATATTGAGTCCTTTAAATAGGTAACTTTATAATTCTTACTGATTCACTCGCTATCATACAAGAAATCCCTAAAAAAGAAGCATCATCAGAGATGCGAAAGATTATTAAAGAGCCATAACACAAAATCAACATAACAGGCAAATCAGAGATGCGAATGCTCATTCAAGAGGCATAACACAAAATCAACATAGGAGGAAAACACTCTTCCGTCTCATCAAGTTATCCACGCCAACAATACGATAGATTTAACGGCCAAGCCTACACACAACCCACCACGAACCTACTTCCGAGATCAACAAGTTCAAAGATGTTTGAAGTAAACTCCATCACCACTGCAACATCAAACGGAGAGAAATAAAAGCAAGAATATCCATCTGCGAATCAGCTAATTCCACTCAAAATAATGAGTTACCCCAAAACTGACCGGAGATGTCAAATAATTTGATCAAGAATCCGATCAGAACACTCCAACATGACACATATTCACATAATTATAATAGGACTCCATCCATATGTCATCTTGCAATTCCCAGTTACCAACAAAAACACAATCAAGCGAATGTTTGAAATACGAGCAAAAAAGGAAACATGTAGTAAACAATATAAACCTCATTGAATATTAAAGAGTAATAATTAAATTCCTGAATTTTTACTGTCAAATATAAGAAAAATAATCCATTTTGAAATTATCACAAACACTAATATGTATTAAATAACTGTAATCTATGTCCCTAATAAACTAGCAGTTGTTTTCAAAAAAACTTCCCCGTTTCCATTTTCTTTCTTGATCTCTTTGAACAACGAACTTTGCTTTCAACTTCTCCAAATCAGCAAATTACTTACAGATGTGGAATTGAGTAACAAATTCAGGATTGGACGAGTCATGGGAAATGGACTGATGGCTGTACCTCACATTTAACGGAACAAGTTTATATTTGAAATTTTGTCATATTTTAATTTACATTCTATTAGTTTGCTTTTGAACAGTTCACATGGTAACACAGGATACATAGGAAATAAAACAACTTTATTAATTAATTAGACGAGGTTTATAATTCACATTAATTTTATTCTAATCACCAAACCCTATGAATGTTGATGATTTCCTTAACAATCCGTATTTTTTATCACTTATTTTTTGTTCCACGTGATGCTCTGTGCCCAGGGTGGACGCACGTGAGACCACATTCCTGTTTTTATACATTTTATGTAACGAAACCCGTAGATGCTCGCATTGAAAATTATTTATTTAAAGAAATTTTCGCAAGATATATATAAAAACTTCCTCAAAATATTTTTAAAAACCAATAGTTCTTTCAACATTTTATTAATAAAATTAAAATAGAATAAATGTCAAATATACCAAAAATAAAATATAATCAAAATAAATTTAGTAGAAAAGTATAACATCATCTGACAACAGCCTTTTGTCAATTTTTTTAAATTTGGTGGAAAATTATTTAAAGCTTTCCGCAAAAAATTTATATGTTGTTGGTCAACTGTGAATGATTTTTAAACTTCACGAACTTCATTTTGGTGTCCAAATATTCTCAGAAATACATTGTACCGAAAATAGAAAATGGACGTTTAGTAGCTTGTTTTAAATTTAGATATTTGGATTCATAGTTTCCAAAATTCAATCATAGAAGAAACTTGGAGCAGCATTTTCAGTGGTTGGTCCGATTTCATTTCTTTTTATAAGTAGGCATAAATATTATTTACAAAAATCGAAATCCATCTTCATAATGTCACAAATAAATGGGTTAAAAAATATATAAATGTAAATTACAAAATTTTCAAATAATCAGACCTTTTTTTGAAACATTCTTGTAATTCTTTCAGTTTTTTATTCAGCTAACTTTTCTTCTCTGATATTAAATTAATTTTCTTTTCATGAAAGCCGCACATGACTCAACGAAGAACTGCGTTCATTTCTGTTAATTGAAGGCATTACAAATTACTTAAATTGCGACAATTTTAAGGCATTTTTATTAAAAAAACTTCAACCTCAGAACGATTTAAAGTTAGTAACTAAAGTATACTGCAATATTGAAACATGTAATTATAATTAACTAAATGTCTTGAATTGATAGTACTGTATCGGGAATGTTATTATTATTATTACTTACTTAGCTGCTATTGGGCATTTTCCCGGTGGCAGCTATATAAAAAGAAAACACAAATACAATTACAAAAAGAAAATACAAATCAGACTAAGGAACAATTTTGAAGTGTATGTTTTGATCTGAAAAAGAAAAGAGATGTCAGGAGTCCCGCAGAAATAACTTCACTGCACTTCACTATAAGCACTTCACTGATTTTATGTAAAAAAAATTAAAAACTGCTTAGTCTATTCCTAAACTGGTTTACGCTACCCGGAAAACCTTCAGTATTTCTGCAGGCAAAATATTCCAATCCCGTATAGATCTATTAACAAATGAAAATTTTCCTACGTCAGTGCGTTGCCCTTTTTCTTTAATTTTGAACGTATGATCATTTTTAGAAATATAATTCGGCGCCGTAAGATGGTTTGTTATTTCTTTCCAGGCCGGTTCGCCATTATAAGCTATATATAGTGCACACAACCTCGCATGTTCAAGGCAAAATGCGAGTAGATTTCAATATATTACAATTTAAGCTAGTTTTAGTTTAAATTTTCATTCCGTCATAGGTGTGAACAAGTTGTACAATAGATCTATTCATAGTTTTCAACAAATTTAAAGAATAACCTTGTAAACTGTATAAACAATTATGGGCGTATTCTATGGTGATTTTTTCTTATTTTGGTGTTGACAATGATGGCACAGCATAGCGCAGCGAGGGAGGGGCCCCCTAGTGACGAAAGACAATTTATTTCCCGCGATTTGCGCAGCCTCCATCACTTCCTCTGGTTCTGCGCCGCCAAACATCGCTACAGGGTGCTCAACAATAAAAGATTCCACTGCAATCCTGGAAGCAGGAAAATATTATTCTTACAAATTTGTGATGAATATTTGGCACTTACGCAGGATAGTAACTTTTCCCCCTAAAAGTTACTCCTCATGGTCATTACAAGTTTAAAACTAAGAATCATTTCCGAAACCTAATTTGAAGCCGCGCTATAAAGGTTAACATCTTCTGAGATAAATTGACATGAAAAACTTTCGCACAAATTGTTTTAAATTAGAGTCCGAAACTAAAAGGTATTTGCATTAATATTTAGTCTACCTCATTGATGCTGTAGTCAAACAATGTCATACCCACAGGCTGCTTACCATTCGTTGTTCCGTGTGAACAGCTACGTGCAATCATTTGTTTTAATTTTCTTCTTAGCCCCCAATTCTGAAACAAGTAGTGAAGTGAAAGTATTTCATGTTCGAACATGGATGTACTAAATTATGTAGCCGTCCTACATTTATTACCAAACTTGCGAAACCATTAATGTCGGGTTATTAACTACATGAAACAGTAACAAGAAATGCCAATAATGTTACAAAGGAAACTGTTTTAATTCGAATGCTGTGTAGTTATACGCAATTAATAACTCGAACCTGTTTTGACTTGTCTATAAGCTGTTGACATCAAACTGTATCTTGAGGTGAACCCAATCTCAGTGATTACAGGTGTGTTCGCGCGCTCTTTTTTAGGTTAAATAATTCAGTTAATCAAAACAATCTCATACAAATTAAACAAGTCTCTCACTGACACTCAAAAACAAGCAATGAAATAGTCTGGAATGGAATAAGATACAGGAGAAATATAACATTTCAGTCTTTCACCAAAATATAAGAAGCTTATCGACCAAAACAGTCCAATTGTTATTATCACTATTAGAAACAGAACAAAGTATTAATAATCAGATTGATGTAATATGTTTATCAGAGCATCACCTGAGAAACACTGAGATTGGTTTGGTTAACATTAATGGTTACATACTTACTTCATATTTCTGCAGATCTGTAAAACAAAAAGGTGTTGCTATATTTGCCTCAAAAAATCATAAGTTCACTGCAGTAGATACAAGTAAATTTAATGAAGAGCTACACCTTGAATCCTGTGCAACTTTAATAGAATTCAAAAACACAAAACTAATCATGGTATCAATATACAGCTCTAAAGGAAACTATACTGTATTTATTAAACAGTTGGAGTCCTTATTACAAGAACTACATAAAATAAAACATAAAATCATATTATGTGGAGACTTCAATGTAGACTTCTTAGTAGATGATCTCCAAAAATTACACTTACAAACACTAGCCACTTCCTTCAATCTAAATGCATTAGTAAACTTTCCTACCAGAATATCTGATTCCAAAGGTATAGACAACATTTTATGGACACTTCTTCCTTCTCTAATTTCAGTGTACAGTCAGTTGTTAATGCCCTATCAGACCATGATGCCCAACTACTGATGATAAATAACCTATACACCAAACACTCACATCAAAAGAAAATAATCAGATTCAGGAAAATTGATGACTTTCGTTAAACAACTTTAAACACACACTAATGAAAGAATCTTGGCAAGATTTATACTGCATGTACAATGGTAATGATAAGTTCAATTATTTCCTTGAAATTTTACATCTACACTATGAGTCTTGCTTTCCTGAGAAACAAATTGTTTCTAAAATAATGTCAGTACTCCTTGGATAACAAAGGGGATAAAAATATCTTGCAAACACAAACGAGAACTATATTTGGCAACTAAAAACAATAATTGTTTAAAAACTCACTACAAAAATTATTGTAGAGTATTAAACAAGGTCATAGTTGTAGCTAAAAATATTTATTTCAATAAGGTTATCAGGAATTCCAGTAACAAAATTAAAACAGTTTGGAAGATAATTAAAACTGAAACAAACAAAAATCGCTTATTCTCAACGGAAAGTGAAATTAAATCAGAGTTAGTGACAAAATCTAATCAATTTAATAACTACTTTTTAACTTCATCCCAACAATTAGTAGGGTATAAGAGTAAATCAAATACAGAAGCAGAACACTTACTTCGAGGAACTATATCTAGCAACATAAGTGATCTCTATCTTACGTTGACAATTGAATTTGAAATTATAAGATCATTAAAAAATAAACATTGTCTTAAAAAACATAGCTAACACCATCACCCCCATAGTAACTTACCTATATAATCAGTCATTGTGCAGTGGAATTTTTCCTGATAGGCTAAAATATGCAACTGTTACTCCTATCTTTAAGAAAGGAAGTTTGGACGACTTTGGTAATTACAGACCAATATCCCTCCTGCCAGTATTCTCTAAAATATTTGAAAAAGTAGTCTATAATAGACTACTTACCACCTCACAGTTTGGCTTCAGGAAAAAATGTTCAACTGACATTGCTATTTTCAATCTCACTCATGAAATCTTGGAACAACTAAACAAAAAAAGATACCCATTAGGAATTTTTTGTGACCAATCCAAAGCTTTTGATTGTCTAGACCATAATATTCTCCTAAACAAAATGAAGTTTTATGGAATAACAAGAATTTCCCATAATTGGTTCTCCTCTTACCTATAAATAGGAAACAGAGGGTTACATTAAAAGACTCTAACTCTGGACAAATCATTAACTCAGACTGGGGACAAATAAAGACAGGGATTCCACAGGGTTCCATTCTAGATCCATAAATTCTTATAAAACAATACTTTTTGCAGATGATACTAGTATTTTGGTAACAAATAAACAAAATAGTCTGGAAAACGCTGCCAGTGTTACATTAAGCCAGATGCTTCACTGGTTTTCAGCCAATGGCTTGTCAGTCAATTGTGATAAAACTCACTTCATGCAGTTTCAGACAAAGAATGCCAATTTGAACTCAATAAAAATAGCAACAAATAACTGTGAAATAACTGAAGTTGAATGTACAAATTTTTTAGGTATATCCATAGACAATTAATTAAACTGGAAGGATCATATTAATATTCTCCTACGAAAGCTATGCTCGGCAACCTTTACTCTTAGAATTATGTCAAGTTACTATATGCTATATCTGATAGTTTTTATCGTCCGTTCTTTTACATACATGACAGGGTTGAAGTAAAAAATCCAGATACTAAGAAATTTTCATATTACTAAAATTATATGAAGAAACTCGAATAACAGACGTTTTAGAATAATTCATCACGTTTGTGCTTTAAGTTCAAAGTGATACTTCATTTCTTGCGGATGAGGAAATGACTAAAGAAAGAAAGAATGTGGATATTGTAAAATGGACACTGTCCCTTTGCAGCAGGGTTCGCAAGTTTAGGGCCAAATTGAAAAACCCGCTGGGTTGTTACGTAAACAATTGAAGTATATAAAATTTAATTTAGAACATAGAAAAAAAATAGTAACACAGATCACAGTAAATACAAACATAATTATAGGTAAAGGTATGTGATATGAATTCTTATTAAATAAAAAATGACTTAGGTCAAGTTTTTATTCGGGGGTAAGCTTTTCGTGTCACATTACATGTTTACCGCTTAACTGAAGTGGCTTCATCCCCTTCAGTTTCGTTAACAGGTGGCGTACAGTATTTAAAAATAATAATAATAATTTAAGAACATAATCTTTTGTTACTTTTAGAATTTCTTTTCTTGTATTTTTTAAAAATATATGGATAGAAAGAATTTGTTGCCTTATATAATATTTTCCAACATTTACTTAAATTAATTAAATGCATATGTTGATTAATATTTTAAAAGTAGCTGTAAAATAAGAAAACACATCACGGGTTTTTCACTGGGCTTTTTGAAGTGGGATCTGCTGGGACTTCATATTACATAAGGATACAGCACACTTGATATTATAAACTTCCTGTAATTTTATTCCTACTTCTGTATTTTAACATTATATTCTTTATTAGATTTTCAAAGTAAATTTTGCGGGTAAAATAAATTAATTAGTAAGAAACCCTGATTTCAATCAACTTAAAATAGTTTAATTTATGCAACTTAGAATTTGTAAAATCGCAATACAATTATACAGTGTGAAGGAACAATATGTAATGTAAAATAACATGAAATATATATAAAATAAAAATGTACAGTTTTTGAAAAAGCCCAAATTTACCCGGGGAAAATCTTTTAATTATATATAGGTTCTTTAAAAAAGGATTTAGCGAACCCTGCTTTGCATAACTAATATCTACAATGTATACATTGTTCCTCAGTGATGTACTGTAAAAGTGAAAAGTGTTTGGTGCTCCTTGTAGCAAGTAGAACTAGAGAATAGTTCAAGTATTTTAGTATTGAAACAATCCGTCAACATTTCATTTGTGAA
Source organism: Eucriotettix oculatus (assembly GCA_034510155.1). Lineage (NCBI taxonomy): Eukaryota > Metazoa > Arthropoda > Insecta > Orthoptera > Tetrigidae > Eucriotettix > Eucriotettix oculatus. The sequence goes on along the minus strand of CM067376.1, from coordinate 198,625,037 downwards.
TGCACTTCGAATAATTTTTTATTTCAAGGCTGCTCACGCTTTATCAGTAATGTTTCAGAAAGGCCATGATATTTCCATGAAAGTTTTCTAGAAGTCGCCCTCTCTTAAAATAATTATGATAACTTAGGTTGATTCCAGGTTCCCAAAAGTCGGTAAACGGATTTGATCCCGTATCCATCAAAGTTCCGCAAACATTCAGAAGTCTATAATATTGAAATTCTCAGATGTGCCATGATGGTATGGTTGGGATTATCAAGATATTTCCTGGAAAATAATGCGTTTGTAATGAGATATACTTGTTAGGTGAGTTTTGCATCAAGTCTATTGTTCATCATATTTTACTAGTAAACTAAAAACTTCAAAATTTAACATTTGAGAAATTTACCCGAGGAAGTTGCAAACGTGTTGACGAATTGTAGGTTTATTTAAATTAAAACTTTGTCTTTTATTTGTTCGTAAATTTCCTCCTTATTAATTATTGAGAAAAATAATCGTTAATTGATTTATTATTTGTAAAATTTATATGAAACCGGATTTTGAAACTAATGTTAATGCTGTAAATGTGTAGATAAATAAGGGTGGGTTGTGTGATACTGTGATGATTGCGTCGATCCAAAATATACTTCCTGTTTGGAATACTGGCCAACCACTTCCTGTTGCGTGGAGCGGTACTACGGTACTAGACAGGAGATTTACAGTTTATCCCATTACATCGTGACCTAACGTTTCAGTTAAAAACAATTTATATTCTTACACAACTTACAAGTTGCATTTTTTTTACAATTTGCCCTGCAACCTGCTAATTTAAAACTCATTTCAGAAACATTTATGAAATATCAGTAAAGCTAGCGTATCATTTTCAACATTTACAACATTAAAATAATGGAAGCAAAGATAAGCTTTCCTGACTTCTGGTGCACATTAAATTTAAGTGCATAACATAATTAGACATAAAAACGTCCCTACTAGAGATTTGGGTCATGTTTTGTTTGAAATTTACACATATAAAGATTATGAGCATACGAAAAAAACAAGAAAAACTTAAATACATAAATTTAGAATAGCACCTATGAATAAAGTAACTGCAAAAAGCAATTTTTAATTTTCCATATATTTGAAATATTTTAAAATACTTTCTTAATCCGTTGATTTCAGCATTTAAAGTATGTTTAATGTGTTTAATCAAGCTATTAAACACAAGTCACAAATGATCCGTTTTTATTTCCAGAAAAAAGATTTGTGTGTTTGCTCATTTATTAATGAATACTAAAGGAGAAATCAGTTATGAACCAATATTCTAGCGTTCTCAGTAACATGTGGCTAAATTCGCAACATTTAAAACGAAGAAGGTGTTCTGCTTTCACAAAAGCAATTTTTCCCAACGTTACACAGGTATTTATTAATATCACTTCCTATCTATCTCATTCCTCGTGCGTCTGTACTGCTCTTTACCATTGTCATATCTTGCGTTTTTATATTTACGCCTTTCTCCTTCTTATTTTTTTCTTCGACTGCTCTAGTCATTTCTTCCTTCAAGAGTTCCCATTTAGCTTCTATACTGTTTATTTCTCCTTTCTCTATGAATCTACTCTTCATATCTTCTTTGAGCACATCAGTTTTTCTAATTCCCATAGTTTTTTTAATTCCTTTCTTGATTTTTTTCATTTTTAGCCTCCATTTCATTATCAGCAGATTATGGTCCTGAATACGATTTGCAGTCCAGCACCTGATTTCTATAACTCTATATATATACCTCTGTCTACCAATTATATTGTCTACCTGTCCGGTCCATGTCCCCCGGCTTCTTCCATGTGTATAGTCTTCTTTCATGATTCCTAAACCAGGTATTCGTCACGACTAATCTGTGCTCAATGCAAAATTCTACTAGCCTGTATTCCCTTTGAATCCTTTCACCAAGTCCACAGTCGACAACTACATCACTTTCTCTTCCCTTTCCTATTACTGCGTTACGATCACCCATTACTATCAAAGTCTCGTTTCCCTTGACATACTTCATTATTTCTTCAATTTACTCCCAGATTTTCTAATTTCATCTTCATCTGCGGCACTTGCGGGCATATAAACTTAAATGGTTATTGTGACTGCGGTTTTGTTTCTAACGTTTTCGTAACTAATATTTTATTATTTTGCTTATAATAACTTACTCGTTGCCCCAGCCTTTTATTCATTACAAAACCTATCCCTGCATTCCCTCTTTTCGCTTTTGTGATAGTCACCCTATATTCACAAATCTTGTTCTTCCTGCCATATAACTTCAATAGTTCCTCCTGTATCTAACTTTAACCTATCCATTTCCCTTTTTCGATTTTCTTAGCTACCAGCACGGTTTAAACTTCTGATAGTCTACCTTCTGATTTGTAGAACGTCACTCTTTGTCTTTTTGATGACATCCTCCCGAGTAGTCCCCGCCCGGAGATCTGAATGGGGGACAATATTACCTCCAGAAAATTTTACCCGAGAGGCTGCCATCATATTTTTATACACTGATCGTTGCATGTACGCAGGATATTAAAGACACGGCTGTAGTTTCCCGTGGCTTTCAGTCGTACAACAGTAACACCACCATTAAAGCTGTTCTAGCCATGCTTGTGTTTGTCCAACATTGATCCATTTCTGGATCACTATCCTCGTGCCTCAAGTCGGTAATTGTAAGGCCTGTTGCCCCTCACCATGCTAGTTTTTGTACACCCCGAACCTAACACACCGAACACAATTTATTAATTATTTTCAAACGCTTGTTATTATTATTATTAAATCTGAAAATTTACTATTGTTATACCATTTAGAGAATTCGATATATCGATATACCCTAGATTGATATCATACATCACTCCATGCTAACCATCTGCTTAGTGTATTCTATACTCGGTCGCCCACTTCTGTTCTTATCCCACACATTTACCTCTAATGCTGGTTTACAAGATCCTCGTGGGTCAACACGTGTCCTAGTAATCTGTCCCATCCCTTGGTGAAAGTCTTCCAAAATATTCTCTTTTCCAGTATTCTATTTAGAATTTCATGTCTACTAACTCTATCCAACCATCTGATTTTCAGCATTCTTCTGTAGCACCACATTTTCCTTTCTGAAACTCCTATTGTCCACGTTTCGCATTAATGTCGCCACACTCTATTCGACCATTTTTAATAATGATTTAATAATAATGGCCGTAAATAAATTCCTCCTTTTTGCGAAAGCCTTCCTCGCCTGTGCTATCCTACTTTGCATGTCTACTATAATTCTGTTATAGATAGATTTATTACGTTACAATGGACTGAGCCCTGGTGGTGGCAACATACACTTAATATTCCAATAAAGGAATATAAGTTAAAGAAATAAAAATAAAATAAAATTATACTAATATAAACATTCAATATACAAATACTTTAACACTAATTCTAAGCCTGAATAAATTAAGTTAAACCATTTCCCTAATTCTATCCCTAAATAATTTTCCACTCTTCGGAAAAGTCGCTAGTAGACTTGCAGGCAAATCATTCCAGTCTTTTACGGTCCTATTTACGAAGGAGTATTTACGCACGTCCGTTCGTTGTATTTAAATGGATGATCATTTCTCGCTACATATGTTGCCCAAGTAGCATAATTCCTTAGCTTCCTTCTAAATATCCCTTCTCAATCTAACACCCTTTGTTATTCCACTATTTCCCATACTACACTCCATCACCTTGGTAAAGGAGAAATAAACAGTATAGAAGCTAAATGGGAACGCAAATGTTGGCCGCTTTGCATATTTTGTCGCGTTGTGTAGTGTATATTGTGTTTTATAAAGAAACAGATAAACTTTTGTCATTAAATTTTTTTAAATCGATTTTTCTTCAAATTAATAGAAACAATATTAGAAGACATTAAGTATAACTACATTCATGATTATTAATCATATTTTCTATTAATTCCATCCTGCGATCGACCCTCAGAGTGTCATTTTCGACTACATTGCTGACTCCTGTTTTAAAAACTTGAGAATGGAGGTACTTATTAGTCCCTCTTATTTTCTATTTGGATTTCTTTCTTCACTTAGTTTATTGAAAAGTCAGTGTTGAAACTAGACAACTAGATTTTCTACATTTCATAGCCCTGAATCAAATACAATATTGAAATTTCTTGGAGTTGGCTGGCATCCATTTACACGTTTCATTGATCCTGGATATTGCCGTCGAACAGTGGACTGTATTACTAACGAAACTTTTGTACAGGGTGCAAACAAAGCTATATACCCAGCACGGCCAATCCAGCGATAGGGTACTGACATACGTTTTCATTTTGGGTGGATATAGTTAGTAACCAGGAAGTTCTAAGCAGAATAGGGGAAGGGAGAACAATATGGGGGACTTTGACGAAGAAAAGAGGCAGATTAATAAGCCACATTTTGAGACCGTATCGTTTTTCCTCCGGACGTGCTTCTAGCGGACGCACAACTTTTGACACCCCTTACTAAGCCCCTTCCCCTTTCCCCCTTATCCGTGTTCTTGGCGGACACCACGGGCGAATATGAATCAAACACGACGCTTTCCAGACATGAGGGTCTTGTAAAATTAGTATTAGAAGGAAGTGTGTGGAGTAAGAACGACAAGGCAGGCAAAGGATGAAATACACTAAGCACAATAGGGAGGTTGTGTGATGTGGTAGCTATGTAGAAATGAAAAGGCTTTGTGGGATAAGTTAGCATGAAGTGTTAGATCAGACCAGTTTTAGGACTTAATACCACAACAATCAAAAACAAAACATTTATTAGTACAATATCATTTACAACTCTGTACAAGACTCGTAAATTATCAATAACCTCATTTATTTTTATAAGCTAAAATACTCCAACGTTTTTCGTCATGTCATGCAGGGAAATTTTTCTGTAAATAACATTAAGTGTCTACACATTCTTTGGTGAATATGATGATAGAGGTGATTACTGATGTAATATGTTTTACAGGAGGATGGAAGGGGATTAAGGATGGCGTTAGGTCGAAATGTAAACGTGTTTTGGGTAGCTTCCGGGGTTTTGGCGTGTTACGTAATGGCGCTGGAAGGCTGGAGCACGCGCTGTCCCACGCTGACAATGGGCGTCTCCTGCTGCGATCGGGCCTTTTCCGCACCGTCGCCCCATACAGCTATCGTGAAAGTTGTCCTCTCTCTCTCGCAATTAGCAGTGCAGTTTCCCACACCGTGGCGCTTCTGCCGGTGAAAGGCTGTCTAATTGCCACTTCTTGCGCTACTTGGCGTCGATGTGTGAGCTCAAGAGAAACTGACAGCGTCGAGCTTCGGTAAACACTCACCGCTGAGATTGAGAAATCCTCGAGGACCCGTCTGCTGCTGCGACAGGCGAAACCTCAAATCGCATTTATAAGTTCCTTTCACACCATCTTCGCGGCACTCTGCGAACTGAGACGAAGTAAGGTCTACTGTGGTTGTTCCACGATCTGTTAAATCTGAAACTATTTTTTTACGAACAGATATAATCAACATTTCTATGCCAGTAAGAAATAATTAGTTCATCCCGCTTGGAGTTATGCAATTGCATAATCTAAATTTAATGCTGATAGCATAAGGCCAGTAAACCCTTGGCTCCAATCCAATCCTTTCCGCAAACGTCATTTCAGTTTTCCTTCCTATTCTATTAAAGAGGAGTTTCCATTTATTGGACTATCTCTAAAACAGGTCAGAGCAGTGATTCCCAAACTGTACGTCCCGACGCCCAGGGCAGTCGTGGTTCTGTTACAGGGGCGCCGCCAAAATGTTGAAACGTTAGATACATGGAGCCCAGTAAAAGGTTTCACAGGACTATTCAGATTGTGATCCGTCATGATACAAAATTATATAATATACAAGCTAGAAAACGAGAGCTTGCGCTTGCCTTCTTCACCTAGAAACGTTGTTTAAATTCTCAATTGACCCGGTTGTAAACCCGAGAACTGTTTATGTACATAAGCTAGGTCTTGTATAGTAAGCTATTATTCAGTTTATAAAATATTTTATACGGCTTTATTATAGATTAACTGCCCATAACAATAATTAAGTATAAGTAAGTATAAGTATAAGTATAAAATCATATTCCATAAATCCTATAGAGAAGCACAATCTTCAAGGGTGTGGAACGAGTCAGAGATTTTACATAGGTTGCTTTATTAATATTAAAATATACTGTAGCTATTCATTAATTTTTAACTTATAATATGATTTTCTTAAGTTCTATACAGAAGACATACAATTTGTACCTTATATATAAAATTGATAAATATTTTTACATCCTATATTGAAAAATTAGTGTTCTAATAATGTTCTTTCATAATTATACCCTATGATACATTCAGCTCCATAAATTCTTGAACGGAGTAGAAGGAGTGGCTTAGTAAGAACTTAGTTAGTTCACATTTGAACTTGTTTGGATTTATTTTTAATTGTTTAATGGAGGTGGGAAGTTTATTAAATACGCTAATAGCATTGTAATGTGCACCCTTTTGTATTACGGTTAGAGACTTCCCTTCCTTGTGTAAATTGTTTTTACTTCTGGTATCAAAGTCATGCATATCTGAGTTTAGTATGAAGAGGTTACTGTTATTAATAACAAATAGCACGAGTGATTGAATATGCTGGCAAGTGAGTGTCAGTATTCCAGTTTTCTTGAAAAGTCCCCTACAAGATGTTTTCGGTGAGACCTGACATAATATTCTGACAGCCTTTTTTTGAAGTTGAAATATTTTATCTTTCCCTGATGCATTGCCCCAGAATATTATACCATTTGTCATTATAGAGTGGAAATATGCACAATAAACTAATTTTCTTATATTACTTGACATAATTCTAAGAGCAAAGGTTGCCGAGCCTAGTTTTCGTAGGATAATATTAATATGATCTTTCCAGTTTAATTTATTGTCCATGGATATACCTAAAAATTTTGTACATTCAACTTCAGTTATTTCACAATTATTTGTTGGTAGTTTTATTGAGTTCAAATTGGCATTCTTTGTCTGAAACTGCATGAAGTGAGTTTTATCACAATTGACTGACAAGCCATTGGCTGAAAACCAGTGAAGCATCTGGCTTAATGTAACACTGGCAGCAGTTTCCAGACTATTTTGTTTATTTGTTACCAAAATACTAGCATCATCTGCAAAAAGTATAGTTTTAGAAGAAGAATTTATGGATATAGGTAAGTCATTTATGGACCTAGAATGGAACCCTGTGGAACCCCAGTCTTTATTTGTCCCCAGTCTGAGTTAATAATTTGTCCAGAGTTAATTTAATTAGTGTGGCGCGTGGGACTCCCTTCATAAAGAAATGAGAAAACATGTAAGTCCCCACAGTCATATATATATTTTTTTATACTTTTAGTTACTATAATAACTTTAGTAATGTACCTCAGTGTTGTACTTTCATTCTGGTCGCGAATTTTGAGAAACCAGTTGAATTGCGCAAACGTGAGCCAGATTTCTATGCTTCTGAACAGTTGTTGGCCAAAAGAATGCGTTATTTATTTTACCAACATAGAAACGAAAAATTAGTGGCGATATGCTGTCAATGATTGTTTTTCCTTGCTTTACCAGTCTCTAATCTCCAATGAAATTCATTTGTGTTGCACTGTAATTTTTTTTAAATCTACTTTCACAACTTATCAAAAGGTTCAAAAATACTTTCATACCGATACAATCGTTTGGATAATAAGTCTTAGTCAAGAATTTTGATCGTTATTGGGATACATGAATCAGAACAGCAACGTGCATGTCAGCTGTGCACTCATTGTTCTGCAATAGTAAGAATACAAACGTATGAGAAAACCAGATTATACAATTGTGGCACTTCATGCCACAGAATAATGTTTAGAGGCAAATGTATGGGTGATTAAAATATGGTGCATTAAGCACTTAAATAAAGTGAAGATGCAATTAAAACTGACTTCCCCAATCAGCTGGTATGTTTGTTGCATTTAAAAACGCTGAGATGGATTATTATTTGAGGCCGTTCTGGGCAAGTGGTTAGGGTGTGTTACATGTTTACATCATAGCTGATGTAAAACTACGAAGATGATTAGACCACATAATTCTATAGAGATATTCAAAGAGGAATCGAGCACCATATAATTTGTATTTAAAGATAGATAAATTTATAATACCGATAGCCAAGCTTTTGTAAAAGTCTATTAAAAAAGACTGGTGTAATTGTCATTCACTTCAATATTGAACTACTTTTACCACAAGTTATAATCGGTGTATCTAAGTAATAATTTACTTTTTTTTTCTACTAATGTCCCAAACAAGATGACATTGATTCACTCAGATAATAACAACCTACTTATATTTAAAAATTATTTCCTTAACGCTTTTAAAAATTCTGAAATTAAAAGAACAGTGTCTGTCTCTGACGTTCGTACGGAATAAAAAAGTTCAATTAGTTCAATCAAAGCTCGAGTTCCAGGCTTAATTTTTTATAATAATGATCTTCCATGATTCGTACGTCCTCTAAAAACAATTCTTTGCGTAAAGGACATAATTAACCGTAGGTAAATTTGGTGATACGTTTACAAACGGAGACAGATCTCTCGAAAAACTAAATGTGTGGTCATGAAGACCAGTTCCTTTCCTCGGAAAATTAAAGTGGAATCGTCATATAGATCTTCTTGCTGGGAAACTCAGTTCAGCTTGATATCCTCTCATAATATTAATGCAACATGTTGACATCAATAAAGTGAAAAAATTTTAATTTGCGTATTTTCATTCCCTTATGTGCCACAGCAAGGCAAATTCGGACAATTGTTCAAGGAGTATTCAAATATTCAAGTTATAAAAGCGAACCGTTAGAATACTTTTCAGTTATAGATCTAATTCAAAACCATTTTTGGAAAGTTTGCAAATATTAATTCTAATTTTCGTGGAAAGAAACGTGAATCTGTTTCAAACTAATGACGAATTTCACGAATATGCGACTGGGAACAGATCAATTTTAAGATCGGGCAAGCCTCGCCCTACCAGAGAAGTATTCACCATTCACAGGTAGTTTTTATATAATAGTCTTCCTCCAGAAACAGCACTAACATATACAAGAGTTTTACGAATTAGTGTAAAAATATTGTACTGACAGGCGCGTTTTACTCAGTTCAGAAGTTTCTTGATAGTTTCCCTAAGAATTAAAATTTTCTGTACTGTAAAAGTGTTGTTATTTAATAAATTGTTCACTTTCTGTTCAGTTTTTCTGCTGTTTTCTGTGTGTGTTTCATGTGGGGACTGCATTTTTCGACGAAATGACAGATTCGTCGTTGGGACAGTGAAGTGACTCGCCCGTCCGTCGTTTGGTTTTACCTCTCCGTTATGGGCGTGTACTAGGTTTAGTCTCGTGTGTTGTGTAATTTCATATTTAGTGAATTGTTATTTACTGTTGTAGTATGCAGTCATAGCCTGGTCTGATGCAACCCTCCATGCTAACCTATTTTGCGCAAATCATTTCATTTCTATATAACTACCACATCCTCCCTATCCGCTTAGCGCATTCCATCCTTGGCCTTACTCTTCTGTTCTTACCCCATTCACTTCCTTCTAATGCAAACTGTTAAATTCGTTAATATTTGTTATCTATTATTGTCTAAACAATTATTTTAGTAAGTGATTGATTATTTGTATGCATGCTGTAAATATATTATGTGACTAATTAACTTAAAAGTATTTTAATTATCATCATTATTATATTAACATATCTCAGAACCTACAGTCGTGCCTGAGGGGTATAGGGATGGACTTCAGAAATGTGGACTCAGGTTCGAGTTCCACTCGGTGCAACCATATTTCTTTGATTTATTTAGTTTGTTACATTTAATTTCTAGTATTTTCTGTTTCGATAATGTTCTGTTTCTGGAATATTCAATGAACGCATAAATCGTACTGGGTGTCGATGCAGATGCAGTCTTTTCACAGTAAAAGACTTTGTACAGCACTTCGTGTTGAATAAAAGCATATAACATCTAGCAGTGTTATTGTATCTCACGATCCTTTAGAATCGGGGACAATATTGTAATTTTAGTTATGTTGACAGGCAAATTTGCAAGTCCCGATAGTCACGTACATTTAAACTTATTAATATTATTACTTGAAGCTTGTAAGAATAATTTTGAAATATATAACATTCAACAATTGATTATGAAATACAGGCTAAAAATGAAGAAACTCAAGAAAGGAAATAAAACAAAGGTATAGGAATTAGAAAAACTGAAACAAGAGGTGCTTCAGAGTTTCAAAGAAGAAATCAAGAACAGATTAATGAAGAAAGGAGAAAGAAATAATATAGAAGAGAAATGGGCACATTTGAAGGATGAAAAGACTAGAGCAGCCGACGTAAAAGTAAGAGAAGTAACTCCGACCACTAGGGAAGAATGGATAACGCAAGAAATAATAAACATTATTGATAAAAGGCGTAAATATAAGCACGAAAGAGATGAAAATGTTAAGAGCTGTACAGACGCTTGAAGACTGACATAGATGGAAAGTTCAGAGCAGCGAAAGAGGCTTGGTTCAAAGAGAAATGCAAAACGGTTGATGGTGAAAGGGAAATAAAACAAAACTCCGAGAGAAGAAAAATACTAGCATAAACATCGGGAAAACAGATGGGAAGCCAATTCTAGGTAAAGAAGAAAAGGCGGAAATGTGGAAATAATATTTAGAAGAACTGTATCAAAGTGAAAACCTAAGTTAATCAGCAATACAGGAGGAAGAGGAGGTGGATGATGAAGAGAAGATCTGAGCAATAGTAAAAGCCTGGAATTGATAACATTCATCATATCATGGTTGTTCAAGATTGTTTGCGAAATCTAAGAAACAGGAAGAATACCAGACGATTTTAGGAACAACATAATTATCCCTATACCGAGAAGACTGGAGTTGATAGATGCGCACAGCACAGGAAAATTAGCTTAAAACACATGCGGCAAAAATGTAAACGAAAATAGAATATAGGTAGATGCAATGTGAAATATAATGCGAGTTAGGAGTATTTGTTTGCTTGTAGGAAGAATGTAGGAACAAGAGAAGAAATATTAACGCTGCGTAGAAGTTTATAAGACAGGACAATTAAAAAAGGCATTTGTAGATTTAGATATGTTGACATGGAACGAACTATTAAGGATTTTGAAGATGACAGAATTCAAATATCGAGAAAGAAGATTTATCCATAACCTACAAAGATAGCAGTCAGCAGTAATTAGAATTGAATAGCAAGGAAAGAAAGTAGAAATGAAAACAAATATGCAGTCTGTTCCCCATGTTGTTTCACTTATATATAGAACAGGCGATGAAAAAAGTTAAAAAATAAATATAGAAAGGGAATCAAAGTGCTAGGAGAAGAAATAAAAACCTTTAGATATGCTGTTGATATTGTCGTATTAGGGGAGTTAGGAGAAGACTTGGAAAATACAATAAATGGCATGAAGTGATCCAGGAGGAGAGATTAATAGAAGGAAAACCCTAGCGATGGAGTGTATTATGGGAAATAGTGGAACAACAAAGGGTGTTAGATTGGGAAGGGATATTTTGAAGGAAGATAAGGAATTCTGCTACTTGGGGAGTGTAATAACTAGGGATGGTAGAAGTATAGTAAACATAAAGAGTAGAATAGCACAGGCAAGGAAGGCTTTCGCGAAAAAGGTGAATTTACTTACGTCTAATAGAAGTATGAATATTAGGCAGTCATTATAAAAAATGTTCGTATAGTGTGTCGTTATATAGATGTGAAACGTGGACGGTAGGAATTTGAGACAGAAAGAGAATAGAAGCTTTTGAAATGTGGTGCCATAGAAGAATGCTGAAAATCAGGTGGGAGAATAGGGTAACTATCCAGGAGGTTATAAGTAGAATAGGGAAAGATAGACCATTTTTGAGGACTTTGACCAAGAGAAGATATAGATTACTAGCCCACGTTTACAGACATGAGGGCCTTGTAAAATTATCATTAGAGGATGCTGTGATAAGAACAGGATATGGAGGTTAAGGATGGAATCAGCTAAGTAGATTAGGGAGGATTTAGGATGCGGTAGTGATGCAGGAATGAAAGGCTTGCGCAGTTTAAGATATCTTGAATGGTTACATCAGACCTGTCTTAGAACTGATTACCACAACAACAACATTCAACAGTCCAATATTTACACTTGTTAATAATTTAATTAAATTACAGTTATATTCTATCATTTATATCCAGAAGTATATAGAATAATTTTAACACTGGTAAAGTAAATCTATAGAATTTTCTATTTTGTTAAGATTGTTAACAATTATGGGGCGTATACAGTCTATATTTGAGTTCGATTGGGATGACAGCTGATCAACAAAAGAGTGATGACAAAACACTTGGGATTAGGGAAGGAGTGAATGCAAAACGAGTTGAATGTCCTAGCACGTGATTTTGTCCTCAAGTTGGAATAGAACGAATTTTGTGGTTAAGGTTGAGAGACAAGAATGTCTGCAGGTTGGAACATTTTCCTTGTATTTTCCAAGGACCTTGAAGTACGTCGAAGGAGTGATCACTGCGGTGGAACATAATGAGCAGCAAGTTCCTTTTTGTTTATATATAAAAAAATCTGCACTGATCCACATTTACCACTTACTGAGTGCTTATTGTTTTATGACATAATTACTTATAACAACATCGGTTAATTACAAAAATACAATTACATAGGTTATGAATTACTAAATTGGTATGACTATTTTAGAGCAACGAAATACAACATTTTATATACTACTATCTGGGGACCCGGCGTTGCCCGGATATTTAATTTTATTATCCCGGTACATTATTTAATTCTTGGTCAACATATGACTAAACCGACATAAAAACCTCACAATATGAACCTCAAATATACTCCTAGTATCTCGAGAGTCCAAAATACCCCCGGTACAATAGCAAGAATACATATATTTTCAGTATTCTACCAATAAAAATTTTCCCCCACTTAATGGTTAAATTTGTATTTAAATCGCATATTAAAGGCCAAATTGTAACATAGCGATTCGCATTACACCAGTTTCGACAAAAACCTATATTGTTCTTTTTTTTCATATTATCAAATACTAAATTTTAAATTTAACTGACGTGAGAAATAAAACCAATTTATCAATGTATGTATAGCTCATATCGACGATATTGTTGCCTGCTGCATCAATAGATAGTAAGTGGGATGAACGATATAGGAATGCGTAATAGGACTTATAACTCGCAGTTGGTTTACACGCCGGCATTCGCGAAGATAGTACGTGAAAATTTGTTTTAAACCTTCTCCCCTCCGTTAAATCTAATTTTAAAAGTCAGAACCAAACTCAGTGACTTACATAATACCGTTTAAGAGCCAAATCTCAATTGTTTTCCAGTCAGTTCTTACTGATGCCCCTCCACTACCACCCCTATGAGTACTCCCCTTCGATGATGAACGGAGTTGAAATTATACAAAAAGAGTATCGGCGGAAACACTATCAAATTAATTGACCCATATATGCACGTGTTGCATGTTTAAAAATATAAGCAAAGTCTTATTCCAACAGTGCTGATTTCCGGGTCGCAAAGAACTGGTTTTTAAATTTGGTTGAAATTGTTCTACGCCTTTAGATAATGTATACGTAAGATACATACACACATAGTGACAATTTTATTATAGAGATGTTGCTTGAGGACCGTCCAAAAGAGGGCATCTGAATAACAAACGTAAAATCATATATATGGTACTAGTGGAACGTACTGTTACATTCAGCATCCATAAATAATACTATAGAACAGTGGTTCACAAACTGTTTTGGCTCCCGACGTTCTTAATATATTGTAATATTTCTGCAATGCACCAAGTCAAAACATTGTTCTATTGAACGTATTTAAAGTTCAGTGCCAATACATTAAGACAATAAATGAAACACGGATTTTAAAATCACAACAATAAATTCTATTCAGTGAGATGGATGAGCTTCTTGCTCACTACACAATTTTTCAAATTTAGGAACCAAGGCGGTTTGCAGCTTCCCTTAATCACGTTTCTTTTCACACAATACTCACTTTTTATTACCGCCGTCTTCAAATAAATAGGTAGTTGCAGTGGAATTACCATGCTGCCAAATGGATTGTCGCTCACACTCTTCTTCTAAATATGTAAATTCAGATCGAGTTTTGGCATGAAATGGATCATTGCGAATTTATCCATATTATCTGCGTCAGAAACATTATCTTTTTTTTATTTTTGGTCTTATCAACAAGTGGAGTGTTGTTAGTGACCGACTTACATAGTATTACATAGATTATTCTAAAAGTAATTGTGTAGTTCAGCTTCATTTATGAATGCTAAGAGGTTGGATACTGCATCCGTATTGTTGCAGAGATCTAATCTTTAGAATGGAGCAATTTTTTCAGTTCTGATCTGATCTGATCACTCGAAGATGACGTGTTGAATCGTAAGAGGAGTATTGCAATGCGTGCATGCTGCTTGAGGAGATTTAGAAAATAAATAAGAGTCTGTAAGGTTAGTCTGTAGGATTCTAATTCTGCTTAGGATCACTTACTGTCTCATGGTGAGGTCGGGAGGATGGTCCAGATCATCATAGTTGTTGACTTCCTTGTGAAATGTGCCGTTGTTCTTAACATTATCTATATTTCAACGCAAATCAGCTTCATTGAAAGTTGGTGCATTAAAGGTAAGGAATCATACATTTCATCTTCAGTAATGTTATTTTTTCCGCAGTGGTAATTTCATACTTTACCTGTTACGGCCTCAAAGGGCAGAGACGAAACATAGAAGCGTTGGAATACAACTTTCATTTTTTTTCGTTGCAATTCATCTCATTTTATACTTTAAAAAAATTCTGGCGTTAAGTGAAATATTTATTGTTCTTGATTGGCATTTTGGTTGGCCCGAACGACAGCTAGACTGTCATCTTTGACATGATTTGGAGTGCCACGTTGATAACGTAGTGATTCTCTTTCAGTCGTAAGCAGTAGCGGCTGGTGAATATGTGCTCATGTACTGTCTAGTCAACCCTATACAACGATAAGGCGCTGCGGGAGTTTTCTCGCAGGAGCTTCATCCCAGATTGACTGCGAGGCTCACCTGATTATGTCGGGAATGCCTCGCACTCTCTCTGTTTTTTTTATCCATGTTCTTAGATGGCGAGACACCTTCACCTATTTTAGGAGGTATGTATATGTACTGGGGTCGAAGACCTTGGGCATATGGCAAGAGTTGTCCTCTGATCCCATTGGATCAGTCGGCTAACTGCCTCCTAAAATTTGTGGAGACAAGGAGAATGGAATGCTGCGACCCCACAGCAAACTCGTATCCCGTCGGAAGGGCGTGAGAATAGTACTCAATGCCCGACCTACCTGATGCAGGTTTTCTAGGATTTTCCCTGCATCTCTTTAGGTGAAACACCGGGTAGGATCCTTAAACCATAGCCAAAAAAACCAGCACATGAATTAATTTAGGAGGTATTATTTGTTTTGTAATTTTAAGAAACTCTGAAATAATATGTATTTTGCTTCGTTTTCGAAGACAAACTGTCCGCCTTCCAGCGCGCTCTCTCTCGTGCACGAGAATCTTGTCTGGAATGAGAAATGCGCATGCGCAGTATTACCCTTTCCACTCCCTGCTCGCCAAACATCTAGCAATAATACCAAACGCACAGCACCGTCAGAGCGAGCGTGCTGTCTGCTGACAGTTGTAGGCAGCCTCATTATGATAAAAAATTTTAATGTTTTTGACGAATTAATAAAAAGATTAGTGTTTATGCACTTGTGATTTATTTGGTTTAATCAAAGTTTATCAATTATAAAAAACGTTTAACAGGTGGTATTTCGAATACTTTCATAATTATGAGAAAATTACCGTACGATCCGCATACAATATTCCCATAATATGTGACTTTTTCTTCAAATTAACTTTTTTTATTTAAAATATGTAATAAGTAAAAATTCTGTTGTGTTAGGAACTTACGCCAATATGGTTATTCATTTTTACAATTCTAAAATTTCGTTTCTATTACACGTGATGGAGACGAAATTACAACTGTGGTGTTTGAGCTTTGTTTACACAGCAAAAATATTATTATAACTAGGAATTGTTAAATAATAAAAAGAGTATGTTTAATTTAAATATATTCCATTTAATTATGATGATATTACATTATAAAATTTCCAAAAGAAATATAACTCAAATTAAGTTTTAATAAAAATATAAATTTACGAGTAAAATGTATAATCAAATTGGCTCAGTCAGTAAAGCAAAAAGAATCTATGCAGCTTCTAAATGGCTGCTCCAGGGAACGCGGGTGACGAACGATATAATTGTAATAAAAATCGCGAATCAACGAGAATGGTTTATTTGGAAAAGCCGGGGAAAATGCCGTTACCAGATGTTCTGCGTGGTGACGTCGTTCTTGGTTTGCCGTTGCCGGAGGTTCCTTTGCTGGACACGTCTCCTCTAGCGCCTCTTCTTCAGATTAAATCTCCATCAAATGTTATCTTTTTGTTTTCTGTACTCCCATCAAATGGTATCTTTTTGTTTTCTGTACTCACATCAAATGAATCTTCTTTCTCGAACATGCTGAATTTAACTTTTACGCACGTTGCGCCATTGCTCTCTCATTCCGACTTTCTCAGGACAGCTCCCGGGACCAAGTGTCGAATACAATGTACTCCAGGCAATAAATAATGTTGTAAACGGCGACGTTTCCCGCCTACTCGGCCTCACCAAACCACCCTCGTTTTTCGTCCTGCTGTACGCAAATAACAAAAATTTAACTATTTTTGCTTTACCCGTTGAATGTAGGGGTCATGAGTCACCACACAACTGTAGCATTTTACGGGTAATGGAGTATTTACTACCCTGTAGATGTTGTAGTATTATTAATATCCTCATCCTCCTAAAATTTGTCTTGGGGTGACGTAGCACATAACTTTAAATACTCACGAGCCGCCATTAGTCGTAAGCCTAGTTTTGGTGACCACGAAAAGCACAAATATACATCCAACCTCTGCAGTGTGAGGCAGTGACGCTGACCGCCACAACACATCAGGTCGGCTATGTGATATTTTACTACGTAAAAACTATACATTTTTGTACCACAACGGATTGCGAGCACATGTGCAGAAATTTTTAACTATCCCGTGAAACATTTTACTGGGCTGAATGTGTCGAAGCTAATATACTCCTGTAACATAATTTGGGAATCACTGTCCTATAAGGTGTAGTAGTTACGATTAATCGAGACGAACAGCCACATAAAATATAAGTTCAGAATATGTTAATGAAAATAATGTACAGATTGGTACTGAGTAACATAATGGAGCGTTCTACGAGCACAGTTCTGCTGATGCACGTGAGAATCTTCGTCTCTAAGTCTAAGTGAGAATATTTTAAATTTGTGGAGTATTGAGGGCTGTGACGTGGCTAGGGCCACACAGCACGCCTCAATGGAAGCAATCTTGCCTCTCGGCAGGGAGCGAACATGTAAAGTATATCAACGGGCCGTGGAATGCATTGTAAAGAGCCGCCTTGTTCTCGGCAGACAGTAGCAGGTCTCGGCGGCAGGGGGCACACTGTCATTGTTACGGGCGTTAACAATGACGCAGCTCCCCACTGTTACCGACGCGCACAACTCTTTCGTTTATTTTTATAGATGAACTTCGGAAAATTTTGGTTTTATTTGTACAGAAGTGGAATGGAAAACGTTGTTTCAGGCCTACCACAAATGTGATAAAGGCAAAACGAGCCGTTCTTGTCGTCGATATCGATTTTAATATCACAAATGTTTTTTCTTCAATTAGGCTTTTGCATTGTTATTTCTTTCGTTGGACAGGGAGACTGAATTCCGTTTCTGGAAAACTATCAAACTTAGTCGACAACTTCTTTCTACCCAAAACAAAAAAACATGCGGCCAATTCGCTCGCCGCCAATGTCTAATCGAGAAGTGACCCGCAGTTGATGCTGTCCCTGAACATAGCCTTCTCAAATATCATAAAGCAGAAAATAACAGTTCTGATTCTTCAAATAGACAAAGAGATGCAAACGAATAACAAGTGAAAATCATTAACGATTTTCTTTCAAGTCAATGGAATTATTATATTACCAGAGATCTGCTTTGAGATCCGGGATCGAAGAGCCGTAAACCATAAGAAATATTTTTAATTAGCTGCGTGCACGACGATGCCCGGGAATTCATCTAAATCGAGTCAACTTTGGTAATAAGCACAGTAGCTCAAAAACGTATGAAAAAATATAGAATTTAGAAGATATTAATGGAATAACGGACCCTGCAAAATCGAACTTGGTACCTCCCGCTTACCGTGCGGTTGCTCTATTAGAGCTAGTCCAGGGCGACCGCCAGATCCAATGCCACATTCCACCACTCTTGTAAACCTAAGCTCGACTCAACTTCAATTTACTAATTGCTCTTAAAATGTACAATATTGAGACCCCACTGATCGCAAACATGCACATATCTGCCGTTTATTTACGTTTTAAATTTCCGTACTCTCGCCACCCATCCTCAAGGGTGGTAGTAGTATTTTTCAGTCTAAGTACGGTTCTACAAAATATGATCGAGATTACACTACGCGTTTAGATTTGTATGCACCACATTCATACACAAAAATACACTCTAACAGTCAAAATGTGTACAGATACATATCTACGAAAAATAAAATTCAGTTTGTGCGTGCTTATTTTCCATATTATTATCTAATTAAAAAGTATATTGTTGTTGTGGTAAGCAGTCCTAAGACTAATCCGATGCAGCCCTCCATGCTAACCTATCCTGCGGAAGCATTTTCATTTCTACAAGCTACCACATTTCACATCCTGCCTAATCTGCTTAGAGTATTCCATCCTTGGCCTCCATCTTCTGTTCTTACCCCACGCACTTCCCTAAACCCTTCAAGATATCGCAATGAAGCATACCCAAAAATTTACATAGCATGTTTAGTATATTTACGCCTGAGGTCTCAAATAGTCGTTTCTTATAAAATAATATTGGTGATGTGGTTAATCAAATTGATAAATTGATAGTTCAATTTAAACATTGTTTAATGCTTAACAGAAATTAAATTATTTCGTTTTACAGGCTACTGATTGCATAATCTATCCATTTGGAAGTTCTATGTCTTTAGCGTAAGACCTTTCTTGGCCTGAAACGGGGGAGCTAAAAAATTACACTTTTTTTGGGTTAACAGTCTACATGAGG
This sequence comes from Eucriotettix oculatus, assembly GCA_034510155.1. Lineage (NCBI taxonomy): Eukaryota > Metazoa > Arthropoda > Insecta > Orthoptera > Tetrigidae > Eucriotettix > Eucriotettix oculatus. Next base: position 198,605,819 of record CM067376.1, on the reverse strand, counting down.
GTGATCCTGAAACAGGCAACTCCCCTTTAATAGCATAGGAAGGGAATTGAAAAGGGGGAATGCGGAAGGTAGAGCAAGGTAGCCAAGGGTTGACCAATGGGATCATATGCCAAAGTTCTTCGAACCCAGTACATATACCTCCCAAAATAGGTGAATGTGTGCAGTCGGATGAATGATATAGGAACGCCTAAGGGCTAATCTTATAACTCGCAATTGGTTTTGGCGAGACAATTCAATGGTTTTAAAAATGTTTATATTAATATTTTCTAAACCCTACAAGATATCGCAATGAAGCATACACGAAAATCAAATAATCGTTCCTTGTAAAACTGACATTGGTGATGTTGTCGACCAAACATTCTCGGTACTTATAACATTGGCAGATGAATAAAGATATACAAAAATTGTGTTTATTAACAAAAACAAATCATAGTTTTTACAATTCAATTCACCCTGACGTTTCCAACTTAATGAACTTATACAAATGGTTCAATATCCCTATTATTTAGACTAAAAAAATCCTACTACACTGTGGAACTGAAAATATTTTTATGTTATTCTGTTAATACATTATCTCCATTATTCAAATATGACATATGCATTTTACCATTACGTAAGGTTTCCGAGAGACAGGCATTTAAAATATCAACCATTTCCAAATACTTTATATACAATATTAAAACTTTTTCTATTGTACATCGCCTGTGGGACATCCCTCTTGATGACACAACAATAATCGGTTAGCATATTAGGATTCTATTTTCCTAGATACTTCTTTTCCATAGCTGTAATCTCGTCATAAAAGTGTTCCCCTTGATCATCGCTCACTACGCCAACATTTTCCTGGAAGAAATCTAGGTGCGAGAGTGGGTAAGTGTACTTTTAAGGACATATCTCTACCCAAATCTTCATAAGATCGTTGACAGTATAAAGGTAATTTTCCGGCTTTCGATTTCCCAAAACATTGTGCGTAACTTTTATGAATCACAATATGCTGTCCGATTATTACTGAAGCATCAAAAGAGAGTCAGACGAAATACAGCAGAAAATCTTTATTTCCTCCCTTCTCCGCCAGTCAGAATGTTTTAATATTGCGTAGTTAAAAAAGTATAAAATATTACACAGTTTGAAATTATAAATGTTAATATTTGGGAAACCTTGCGATATGGGAAATAGCCGTTGTAATATTTGAATTCAGGAGAACTAATGCTATCATAATAAAATATTTTTCTTTCAGAGTGCAATGGTCGAAAAAAGGCAATTAAATTACAAAATTGTGAGTGTTGGATAAATTACGATCACATATTCGATAACACGATAAACAACTTCATCAACTACAACTATTGGTACTCGTAATTCAGAAATCATGTTGAGCATTGTTATTTTATCTTTGAATAGCCATTGATGACGCGACAATGTGTACTTACGTTTTCTGTCCATCGTTTAATGAGTATTTACAAAACGGAATTAATTGGTGCAGTGTAAGGAATAATAAATATCATGGGAACTAATGAACAGGACGAATAGTTACAAATGGACTCGACAGAATTTGAAAACCAAGTTCCATGGAATATGGTGGTCAATTGAGGTAAGCAAAGCTCGATTTCATGAGCTACATCCATTTTGTATAATAGCTGAATGTGGAAAAGACAGACATTGCGTCTTTCCATTGGTAAGAACAAGGCGGCAGTCAAATACAGGGCGAGTCAAAAGTCGCAGTACTCCGTATTTTAAACTCTCTGCAGGAATTGGGAAAACTGAATGTTCCACTTAGGTTTGGGTGATGTGGTCCCTCTCGGTTAACATACATTTGAAGCTGCTGAATCCAATCCCCAGAAATTTTGGTACACGCTTCTTCAATGCGTTCCTCCAGATAGTGACTGTTTCTAAATTCTCTGCATATACTAGTTGCTTTAAATGACCCCACACATAAAGTCAAGTGGTGTAATATCAGGTGATCTGGGTGGCCATTACACAGAACCACGTCGGACAATCCAATGACCAGGAAATTGATCATCCAACTACTGAAGAAAAAGTTCTCCGTAGTGTGGTGGAACCCCATCCTGTTGAAAGTAAGCTGGAAAGCTGCCATCTTTATTCAGAATTAAGGGAAACCACTTCTTGCAGCATTTCCACATCATTACATTTGAAGGCTATAAATGTTAATTGATCAAGACATAAATATAACTGTAAATGTTTGATAGAATAATATAGTATCACATACCATATTACCGCTGATCCTGACCTTCATTCAGGATTCTAATATTTCAGATGACAGGACTGGAATAACCGACCACATGATGGCATATGTTCATTTTATAACGGGCGAAAATTCCGCACAGTGGTTATACAACTTTGGAAACAGAAATGGTAAGTAACGTTACCAGCGTGGTGTGGACAACAGCCATGATCAACGTGGAAATTGTTCTGGGGAAATCGACGGCAATGGCTTTTCCTGTCCCAAATAAACTATAGATCAATCCGATTGATGTTAGAAAGCAAATGTATATAAAATGTTGATGCTTTAAGTACGCAGTGACTTAATGAAGAGTAATGCCACAACGTCCCGAGCTGTACCGCAGAGCAGATGGCAGTTATCGTCGGACATTGGTGTGAGGTCGTTATAATTTAGCACAATAAGGAAGGTGCTTATGAGGAGAGTGCGGAATGGTTGTAGTGGCGTGTAATTGCGGCGTTCATTGACACCTGCGTGCGTGACGTGCGGGCGATGAGCCTCATTCAAAGCGGTCCATTCAAATGTCGGCCAAACAATCAGCCGCGAGCCCATCTGGCTCCCGCGCCAATTAATTCCCCCGAAATAGCCTTACGCTCTAAGCGACATTACCAATGATCAATAGATTTTCCTGGCTGTTATGCCGCGTAATTCACAATGTCTCGCCTATTCTCCAGGGCTCTATATCGACGATGCGCTCGCAATTCAGGACGAATTCGACTTCGCACCTCGCCAAAGACTTTGTTACTGTACAAGCAACGTCTATGGTTACCACAGACTAGTGTTTTACCTGTATACAGCTGGGCTACGAGTCGAGACGGTCTCATTCACAGTCCAGTGTGGAAAAAGGTAAATTTTGTATTACTGAAGAACGCAACATCTCATAAGTAACCACAAAACCAAGATTTGACATGAAACATTTCTATTGAAAATTAAATGTGAACACTACAGACCATCTTAACGTGATCTGTTACCGCCATATATATTTTTTTCGTTTAATAAGTGTGATTATTACGAAGGTTCGTACTTAATCCATAACAGAATTAATGGGGCTAGTTACGCATGAATCTCAACTGATTCCATTTAGCGTATCATTAATTAAATTACCCTATATTCGGATTTGTGTCATACATTTAAAATTAAGTTTCTACTCTCACACGTTTTGCTGTGAAATCACTAGAAACAGAATTTCGACTTTCGGAGAATAGAATGATCTGCGGGGTTCAACTGACTATGCCTCGTTCTCTCTTTGGGAGTTGTAAAAGTTCTCCATTAGATCAATCGGTTAACTGCCTCCTAAAACTTGTGGAGACACAGAGAAAGGAATGCTGCGACCCCACAGCAAACTACTCTCCCGCCATTCGGAAGGACGTGAGAATAGTACCCAATGCCCGACCTACCTCATGTAGGATTTCTACGGTGAAGCACTGGGTAGGATTCTTAAACTGTAGCCCGGGGGCCCTTAGTCAACCCTTGACTACCTCTTGCTCTACCTACCGCATCCCCCCTTTTCAATTCTCTTCCTATGCTATTAATGGGGAGTTGCCTGTTTCAGGATATATTCACTAGTATATCTAATTCAGTGAGGATTTTCTTTTATGAAGTGACGGATTATTTCACTTTATTTAACAATTAATTGTGAGTTAGAATGATTGAACAGGTATATTTCACAACTAGGCTTACATTTACAATAGATTCCTTAATGGATAAGTTAACGCCTATAATTCGATATACTCTTACGTATTACTTGCGGATAGACATTTTATTAAGGAGTCCATATCTAGCGGCAGAAGAATCTATTGTAATCAAAAGTATACAATCGCATCTAAGAAAAGTAAAAATAAATTGATTGATTAATTTTCATAATCTTGGACGTTTAAAAGAATTTTATTGTTTCTCCTTTCATTAATTTTTACGTATTTTTCCCGGACAGATCCCCGAACAAACCTCGCGACAGGAAGGCTGATAAGTCCCTAAGAGTGAACATTAAATTAACAGTGTAATTTCCGGCGATGGCGACGTCATTAGCGCCCTGGAGAGCCAGCATTGACAGCGCCCGGGGAACCCCCGGGGGTCTCGACAATGGAGGGCCGCCAGCAGTGGAGGCAATTTTCTCCAAGACTCGAGGGAGATGCCTTGTCATTGCTGTTGCTAGGTGCGCACCTGTTCGAGGCTCTTTGTCGCCTCAGTTCTTGCCGCGGATGATGGCACTGTTTGTGTTGCTCCTGGAAACAAGGTCACTTTTGATGACGTAACACGCTAAAACTAAAACCGAACAATAGACGTCAAACGTAAACTGAAGTGAAAAAACTGCATTATGTACAATCAGGTTCGATCTGTTACTTGAAGTCTTCGAAAATTTCCCCTGCGGCCTGAACACCAACTTGTTCATTTATAGTCTTCGAACGATAATCCACAACTTACTTGTTCCATCTACAAGTCAATCATTGTGTTTTATATGCTTTACAGCAGGGGTGGCCAACCTTTTGCATACCAAGCGCTAAGTTTTTTGATGCGCCACATGATTCGATCATATTTTATGTCACACCTTCATGATTAGTTGCTGGATAGAATCTGCTTCGGTTACGGGGCAAAAAGAAATAACTTTGACGCAAATAAATTAATTACTTTACGTCAGTTTATTATAAAATGCTATGAAAGTAATTGACCTCAAGAATTCATTTTCGACTCAAATGAGCCTTTATTACATATAAAAACTCCACCAATTCCACACCTCCCCCTAGGAGAGTCGTTCGGAAGTTATACGCCAAACGTTCGTTGGTAATTGTTACGTTTGACCGTCTTGTTTGTCGCCTCTCGCCTGAACCCGACAGTATGGGTTCTTCCGGAGTCGTGGTAGATCTCGCTTGAGGAATTCCCATTCTGTTTGCTTTCAAACGCTCTTCTTTAGTCTCGAAGATTATGAACTCGATTGTACGCCAGCAAAAATTTTGACGTCTCACTGGTGACATTTTCTTATCACTAACAATAAATACCACGATGGTAAACCTCTAAACACACAACACACCAACTTTTGCTGCTGCGAAAGAAAAGGTAATTGAATACGAATGAATGTCGATACTGTATGAACGCGTCCGTCTAGTACAGTGGTTGACACAGAAGAGAGAGAACTTTTGATCGCTTCACGGCAAACCTTATAAGTCGCAGTTGGTTTTGAAAAATTGTTTACAACAACAGAGTGATATTGTTCTCCCTCCCTCTCTCTTAACACAGTAAATGAGATGAACGGTATAGGGACGGCTAATAGGGGTTTTAACTCGCAGATGATTTTTACGCCGCCTTTCTCGCGGCAATGCATGTATTCATTAATATTTACAATAATATCTTCTGAACTCTGCAAGATATCTAAAAGAAACATACTCGAAACTTTAAGTTAAAACTCCTGCTTCAATTCCTGAAATTTTCATTGAATTCCATTGAGCCGTTTCGTAGCATAAGAGTACAGGCAATCCGCTTTCACATTGGAGATTCAAACGAGCGGGTGTAAAGTAGTCTTCTCGTAGTAAAGTTTTCAAAAAATTTCCAATTTTCTTAATTTTTCCTTCGGCACGAACTTTGTACGAAGTATTAGAAAACTTATTAAAAATAGATGAATCGGTAGTCGTTCTCAAGTTATGGCGTGACCAAGGGAAATAGGGAATCATTTATATATCAATATATATATATATATAAATATATAAATTTTATTTATTGGTATAGATGTAGAATATTACGGGTCGGTTCATTAGCTGCGAAGTGTTGGTAACACTATCTTTGTTGTAATATTGTTAATATTTTACTTAGTTATCTTCGTAAATAAATTTTTGGCGTTATGTAACACAGAACGTAAAAAATCATTTGTACTATGGCTATTCTAATTTCTATAATAGGATTCCCTTAACTCAATAAATAATTCTGTTTATTACATATCAATGTTCCACATTTTCATATATTTAGCGAAAATATTTCCACGTTAACAATCACACGAGAAAGAGGAATATTTTCTTGCATGGATGAACTTCCTTCACATGGATTGTTTCACAGTGCGTGAATATCAAAAGTGATTCCGTAAAAGTTAATATGATATTTTCTGCTAAACATCGATTTCTTAGTTAAGTAATCTTTTGAAATCATGTGAATATATTGTGAAATACACGGTAAAATTTAAATCAAAGAAATAGTGTGAAAAAATATTAGCTGTTAATCTTTATTAAGGGATATAGTGCGAGGTTCATTATAGTTTCCGCCATGCACAATTCCAATAAAATTTTCTTTTTTGTTATTAAACTTAGTCACAGTTTAATTATGAAACAAGACAATTACATCTTCCATTAAAAATACGTTTTTAATGGGCTATTTTGAATCAAGCTTAAATATAACTGCAATATCATCAAAATGGTTTATTACTTAATTTAAAAAGTCAATTTGTTAACACGTTAATTCGTTGGTCTTCAAAACAAAAAATTGTTTATTCATTCAGCGCAAGTAATAATTAACAAACACAATGTTTTGCTGAAAATACGTCTGTTTTCTTACGATCTGCAATATTTGGATCAAAACGTATCATGTAAAATAATGATCTTTAAACTATGTCGACTGCCTCTTTAATACGTTATTTGATATTCTGCTGTTGATGAAAGGTTTTTTTTATTTCCCATTCACTCCGGAGCATAATTCTTTATTTTGTATTACTTTTCGTAAATATCATGAGAAGACGCTGAGTCATAAATTATTTCATAGAATTAAATATGAAAATATTTTAGCACAATTTCAATCACATATTTCGTGTTGTTATAGAATTCGTCTACCTGGACCTTTTTTCTCGCCATTAATTATAGGATCAAACGAAAACAGAATATTGCCAGCTGTAATTAGTAAAGCCATATTGGAAATAATTGTAAACTACTTTACTATAATTTGTTAATGTGTAATTTCAGTCTTTCACGTTAGTAGTATATTGCTAATAGGATTTCGAAAATCATTTTGCAATATATATATATTGGCTAAGTAAGCGGGTACCAATTAGCATTTTTTTTATCGATTGAACTGTAAATGTATTCAGGAGTAATGTAAATATTTGATACACTGCTGCACACGTTTCAACTGTGTTGGATTGTATGATTTCCGCTCTATTTCGTGAATATTAAACCTTATTGTGCGTATAAGGAGGCATAATTAACATGTTATATAGGTATGAAATGATTAATGAGTATTGAACGTACATCCGTGGGCAAACAAACATTACTGCCTAACACAGAGAAACATTTAAAAGATAAAAACATGAAATAAATGTATTTTGTAAAACTGAGAACTGGAACAGAAAGAGTATTGTGTGTAAACTCCGGATGAGAAATGTTAAATATTATCTTTGTCGTGCCTCTACTTAGTGGGCGATCACGCTCTGATGATCGTTTACAAAAGAAAACAATGGAGCGGAATAACAGGAATCGTTAGTCTCATTATTAATGAGCTGCTCTCACTTCCTGTGTAATCATTATGTTTCTTTCTTGTTAAAATAGAGTCAACTTGTTAACTACCTCAGCGTGTCGTCATTATTCAATATATTTATATGCTTGTTGTGTAAGCTAAATCGGAAAATTCATAATAGTGTGGATTTGGTTCAAAACACCTTACGGTCTTTCTGACTTGTGTCTTCCCTAGACTAATGTAAAGTCATAGGCATTACTTTCCACATATTGGACGGGAAGAGTAGAGTATTAACACGAGTTCAATTTTCAGAGTGGGTAACACGAAGTTGCAGTCAGTCACGTAGACCGTAGGGTTAAGACACTAAATTCCTTGCATAATCTAACATAAATAGTATATTGAGGATGTAAAATATGTATGAAACTTTGGCTGATCAGTTCTCCATTTACAATGATAAATTTTCGTGATCACTTTTTTTTCAGTAGATTTGTTTTCTTGATTCTGATTTTTAACCAACTCCTGGAAATTTAAGGATGATAATGTTTCTTATACCACCAAACATTGAACTTTTTTAACACAATAGTTCCCATTACCTTATGGAACCTTGCATTGTATAGATTCGCCATTTACAATATTTTTCATATTGCATGTAACTGACGTCTTATTCTCGTCATTGTATTCTTTTTGGTGAAGTGGAGGTGATCCAGAAACTGGCAACTCCCATTTAATGGCATAGGGTAGGAATTGACAAGGGGGATGTGGAAGGGAGAGGAATGCAACCTAAGGTTGATTAGGGCCCACGGGATATAGTTTAAGCATACTACCAGGTATTCACCTGAAAGAGATGCAGGGCAAAACCTGGTAAACCAGCATTGTGTAGGTCTAACTATTGGGTAGTTGTTACTATAATGACTAGACAGGAGTTCACGTAACATTCTGTTCTCCATGACTCTACCAACTTAGGATATGATGGACTACTGTTCAATAAAATCAACGGACAGCTCTTACTGTATGCCCATGGTGTAGCTATTAAGTGTAGCCAACGCGCAGGTACATGCCACTCATTCTTTACGCGTAATGACATCTGGAATGCAACCCCAAGCCTTTGACTCAGAAAGCTACGACATTTCGATATAATTTCCGGACGTGACGCCCACATCTTTCATAGCACAAATATTTCAAGACTTGTCTTGTCTCATGGCATGTTATTGTATCCGTTCTTTTCATGTTTTCAGCAATAAAACATTTAAATTTCAGAAAACTAATTGAATTTTCCAATCAGTATAATTTGTCTCCAGATACAACTTCAATACTCATGCTATGTACAGTTCAGGAGAATTAGCAAGTCGTGTGTAAAGACGATGTGCAGCGGACAACTCCACCCATATTGTAGTGGGGGTAGACATCGGCTCACGTTTAATCCTTATTTGTTGAGAAAAGTTGGTAGTGTAAAGCAAATTTGGAAAATATTGGCGTTAGAAAATATATTGCTGTCAGTTCAGAATATATTGTACGTCAAGAAACGCATAATTAAATGTAATAGATTCAAAGTATAGCGTATGTTATAGCGATGTCGTCGCTGTCTCAATATCCCGTTCGTTTGAGATAATTTATATTCCTAACAATGATTGTAGCGTTTCGCCAAGTCTGTTGTAGGTTAGTACCTCCTCAAACGACAATACTCCTACTGAGAATGTAAACACGCCATGAAGAATCTCACGAACTGTAAATATCTGTAAAAAACACACATAAACATATGTGATGTTTATAGTAACGCTACCATTATAATAATAATGGAACACGAGACATTGTTGTAATGTTCTATATTATTGAGGCGGTCAGATTTAAACGTCTTTTTAGGGAACATGTTTTAGTATTTTTCCCCGTCATCCAAGTACAATTCCAACATGACATATGTTGCAAATATAACAAATTGTTGAAAAAATTAAAGATACACTATGAATATCATGTATAAAATACTAATATTTCTTCAAAATAGGAACGTTATGCGGAATATTTCAATTTATAAATTTCCATCTCTAAGAATGTTAACTCCATAACTCTATTTGTAATACCTTGGTTAGCAAGGCATTGTTTTCATCATTATCAGTTCTCTATAACTTCTTCAATTGCTCTTGTAAATATTCTTTATCCCTAAAGAGCTTCCAATATTTTTCCCCCTTGCTTTTATTTCATCTTGTTTTATTGTTCATTCTCAATCATTAGGATTACTCTTAATCCATATTATTCCTGCACGAAGTTGATTACTCCGTCACAGTATCTGCAACATCTTTACTCGATTGTGGTATCAGTATGTCCACTAATTTATGCCTGTTACGTGTAGTAAGTCTAATTGATCGACCTGGATTTATCTTTCCAGAGATTCCAGGCAGCTTCTGGTTTTAAATTTCGACTACTCTCTGATATGCAATCAGATAGTTTTTGACGCACTGGTAATTTCCAAACTATCCTCAGAAAAGTGCACGGAACACACGTGGACTGAAAATATCGAACGTGGAATATTCTTAATAATAAGTATAGAAGTAATTATATTTCTACAAGATTATAGTTTGTAATTACCGTCCTATACCTCAATCATATCTTTTCTACGGCAAGGATTTTTCCGTGCTCCACATAAATTAGCATCTTTCGGAATTGAAAAATACTTGATTCCCGTTCCTTTAGTTTTTCTGTTCCAATTTGTGCAATCAAAAACAACGCACGACGGCATTTTCTGTCTTATTTAAGTAAAAATGCCACTGTATTCGACGTAAAACAGTTACCTTCAACCAACAAACAATAATACAATAAAATATCCCAAAGGGGCACATTCGACCCGCGTCACGACATGCGCAGAAACAACCAAATTACAAATATGTCTCACCTTTATACTTTTTACCTTTACATCATGAGTATACCCAAGGTCTGCTACACCGCAACATGCACCTCCCTAATCGAGTTGCCTGAGGTTGTGGAAAACTTAAGAACAGACAGGAGACGTCGCTGAAGATAGGCCCTATCGCTTCTCAAGGAAGAGAGAGTTGAGACCTGCTTCTTGAGGCTTATTTCTTACGCCTCCTTTTTTTAAAAATTTGGTAATCTGATTGCGATCGAACGGAAACGAATGAAGGAATCTGTAGGAGGAATATCAAACTACTTATATATCTATGATAAAATTTAAAAGATAGTTAACTTTCACACTACCTCAAGCAGTACAGCTGCAAGCCTTATCTTTAAAAAACGTTGACAATCACCAAAACAAAGATGGGAAACAACATGATATAGATAACAATAGCCTCAAATGCCATTATTATATTAGTGTTGCGCCTAATGGTGATTTTCTGTTCAACCATTCTACAGAAGCTACCTCAGAAGACTTTCCTTTATATTTATCAAATCAACCTTTAACGTTTACACCACAATTACTTTTAGGTTTTAGGGTTCACTTTTAGTGATTATGTTTCGAATCTTAAATAGAGAAAGCATACCGTGCCGTTAAAATTAACCCCTTTGAAATTATACAAGGACAACAAATAATTTCCGTACCCAGAATTTAGGAAGTAAAAAGAACGAAATTAGCGCGTCAACGTGAGGACATTTTGTGGTTGATCTGTCTTACTATGACTGATGGATTCTGGCTCGGATGTTCGTCGGTGGTGTAGGAAGACGAAACCTGGACCCTTTTGCTGTGTCGTCGTTGACGGTCCCTGGTCGCTTGACTCGGCAACTGGCTGTCTGTTTGCTGCTTCCACGCCACGTAGTAAAAGTTGATGACTGGCTTCCACCTTGCTTTTCCTGACGGCAAAGTTATACCGTCCAGGAGCAATTTCTGGCTCTGGACGTACTGTCCAACTTCCCTCTCAGCTCTGACTCGACTTCTCCTCTCCGACTGTGTTCTTCACTCCCGTTCTCAACACCAACTTCTGAGCTCAGAATCACCTCGACTGTCCTAAGCTCAGACTAGACTGTTCTCTCCATCTCCATACCAACTGTTCAGCTCAGAATCTACTCGGCTGTTATTCTCTCCATCTCAACACCAATTGTCCTTTCCCCACCTTTATTTCGTCATCACGCCATTTTCTCCTTCCAACTGAACCACCGATCAAAACTTATAATTTTTGGAAGGACGCGCCCCCAATTGCGCGTGAATTTGGACAATCCTCGACATTTTCACCCTTGGTGGGGAGAAATAATTTATGCGCCCCCACGGGCAGGCAGGTAAACGTAAACGTTCACACCTCTTTGAGCTGGCCTACCTCACAAAATTCTTCAGGTACATGTTCCCACGTTATTTTCTAATCCTAATCTAATGGAACAATCAACGTGTATTCCATGCGGTCAGCCGGATACTAAAATCAAGAATCTATCTATTTTAATAGTTACTTATTAACTAATATGTTCAACTACTTAATATCTAATGTCCATTACATGTGGTTTACTAAAGATTTCAAACAATTCACTGAATTTTTAAATTTAAAAACTTATTGTATTCCATTGCCGCAGGCTCAAATCTCATATATTGTATTAAAGTGATTGCAATTATGTATTGCCGCTAAACAATTGATAATTCTCAACGCCATGTTGTCATTTATTGTGAATAACAGCATTGTCGCGTAGATAAACGTTTTCTTCAATTTTAATTAATTAATTTGGACTTTGTTGAACTGGTAAACTTTAAGTACTTTTGCATTAAGGCCGTATTATTACAGATTAATTCCTAGACTGAGTTTTTCTTATTGCGACGCATCGTTATCTAAAATTGAATTGCTTACCAAATGCGCCAAAGAATTTCTCGACTTTGATTATATAAAAGCAAACAGTTTAACAGAATCAAATTTATAGACAGATCAAAGAGATGCAGTCATCATTCAACATCAAACAAGGACACTTGTGCCAACAATTCGCTGTAATTCCACAGCTCATAACTTTGGACATACAAAAGTTTTGAGACATTAGAACTACCGAAGGATCGACATAGCCAACTCGCAGTGAGAAAAAGAACAGCTTGAAGGGTTGAACAACCATCTTTAATCACTAATCTGTACAAAAAAATGTAAAACATTGTCAATTGCACAGAAAGGTGTGCATTATTCTGGGATATTCATCTTCAACAGACTGCCGCATAGAATTAAACAGTTGTCCGATAACCAAGGTAAATTTAAGGCTGAATTATCCTCAATTTTACTTAGCCACTCCTTCTATTCAGTAAAGGAATTTATAGAAGAATCGGAGACGAGTAATTAGTTTATAATGAAAAATTTGTTATAAGTATATTTATCTTTTATATAATAAAATAATGTAATAAATGTACACCCTGACTCATTCCACATCCTTGAAGCTTAGCTTCTTTACAGGATCTACGGAATATGATAATTTTTATTTCGTGTACGAAAATAGTACATGCATACGGCCCAGCGGACGATGCAGATTCAGTTGAACGTTGAGGAAGAAATCCTGTAGACCCCAAACACGAACAACCACAGATTTCACCAAAACTTCAAGACTGCCCTATCTTGTTTAATACTTTCTAAAGTTCATTTAGAAAAGAGCATCGGCTAAAATAATTTTTGCGCCGAGTTGGAAGTTTTATGTTGATATTGTCATCGAATTAAATTCCTGTCAATATAGAGTTTAATGTTGAATCCGTGTGAATATTTTATTATAGCAGAAACAGCTAAGTTCGCAAGTGAAACACTTATGTGTATAATTGAATTTTGTGTTAATAAACTCCTGTTAAATTTTGTCATTTATGTCTGCTCATGTTTCATACTTATCATTTACTGTTTCCCGTGGAACTATTAGTATTGCAAACTTCACCATTACGATCAAGTGTATGATCCAGGTAAGAGTTGAAAACCTGGTCAACTAAATACTTGACATAAAAAATGGCGCTGTAATTCACATATATATATATATATATATATATATATATATATGCTCCAGCTCCGCTTCTGTTCCCCTGGTCGTGAGGATGTTTCAGTTGAACAGCCAACGACGAGTATCATAGGAACTTATTGCAACGTTTGAAGAAACGGCCGCATTTCACTTCAAAGATAGTGTTGTTCAATCACGCCAATGCATCAGTTGTCAAGTCCATTATCGCGATAGCCAAAATCAACGAATTATAGTTTTGTTTCCTCACACAGATAAAGCTCCCCCGGATAATTTTCTTTTTCTAAACTTGAAATAATTTACCAGCAATGAAGATGTGGAGGAGTCTGCGGTTGATAACTGTTTTGAACAGGGTTTAAAAGAGTATCACGATTAAGAAAGTCTACGTTGAGAATTGAAGCAATTTGATCACAATTTTTTATGATTAGATTGTTAGGTCGGGTACTTTTGGGAATACCCTCGTTTACGTAAAAGTTCCTATACGATCATTTCAACCCAGTATGAAGGTAGGAGTTAAGGAAAATAGGAAGTATTAGCTCAGCCAATCTTTGCCATTGAAATATTGGACATACGGACTTCTTTCTAATAGCTGTAAAAGATAAATACCAATTCGTTTTTCTTGAACGATTTCAAGTGAAATATTCTGCGATGTAAAATTATTTTCTTGCAGCAATTCTGAAAGAAATAAGAAGTGCAGTCTTTTCATCCACGTTGAAGCTACACGAACCAGCCGCGTGAGCGCAGAAATACTAGGTCCCCGAAATAGCTGGCTTTCGATCTCTAATTACACGCCTCTATTATAGTGATTACACACACGGAAGAGCGCTCTCGATTCAACCATTTCCTTGCTGGAGGTCGCGCCGTATTACATTAGATGTGGTTTTTTCTTGGCTTCCAGTATTACTCCTCTGAAGGAAGCCCAGTCTAGATATGACTACAAACTCGTTTTTTCCACAATTTGTATATTCGCTCACAAAATAAGAACCTTATTATCTGTTATTAACCTCCTTCAGAGCAACCGTTCGGCTGCTTCACTCTGATCCTTATCTTAAATATTTTGCAGCAGGATAATGGGAACGGACATTACGAAGCGGTTATCGTTTAAAGCATTATAAGTACCCTAATTATTTATCTATTAATTTATCTATTACCACATTTATGTGAATTTAATGCGAACCTTTACGTCCAGAATAAAACTTAAGACTTATCCAACGGCTAAACGTTTAATGCAGGTAACGAAGGTATAAAATGTGCTGCTAGATATGGCTGGGATCGCTTTCATCTCCAACATAAGGACATGAGGATCCTTTCTACAACTCCTATCATCCGTTTCGCACACATAACGCCACGCTCCATACGAACATTTTTAACAACGATTTCCTAATATTCCGACTTTTATTACCCGTAAGTAGATTCGTCTTTTTCGCGAAAGCCTTCCTTGCCTACTCTTTATGTCTACTATACTTCTACCATCCCTAGTTATTACGCTTCACAAGTATATATAGGCAATGATATAAAATGATTTTTGTCCAAATTTTGACAAGAAAAGTTCTGTCATATATATATATATATATATATATATATTAATATTTCGTGTTATGTTGCTTCTATTGTTATAGTTGTCTTTCCACATACTTCAAAATGCAAGTGCCAATGGAAATACATCTTCCGCAAAACTTTTCATTTGCAGATAAATATTGATGTCTACAGTCGGTCTGATTTGCCAAACATATTATTATAGTCTTCCATCACAATGTTTTCCCTGTAATACTAATTTAATAAGTCCTCTGTGCCTTAAAACGTGGCCTATTAGTTTAACTCTTCTTTTAGTCAGTGTCTTACAAAAGGGTCTCTCCTCACCAGTTTTATTCAAGACTGCCTTATTTCTGACTCTATCTTCCCACCAGACTTGCGGAATTATTCTGTAGTTGTTCTCATATAATGAACTTGGGTTTCGATTTTAATTTCAAGCAAATTAAATTTATTTACAGCAAAACAAAAGAAAACTACAATAATGACTAAACTTGACGGTTCAATTAAAAAAATTTCCACGGCTAACTCAGTTTATAATGAATCTCATACGGGTCATTTTGTGGGGAGTTTTGCAGCAAAACGACAGTCGTGGCATATCTCAGACAGTGATACAGACACGCACCTCTTTTTCCTTTGTGAAGTGGCGGCTTCCTACTTCCTTTATCGTAACTCAGGCTGCTTCCGCGTTCGTCAGGAGTCTCATTCCGGTAGTGAATTCTGCCGTCGGTACCTGGAGTTCTTTTATGAATCATGGGGCCCGGATCAAGTAGACGGACACCCTTTGCTCGTGCCGTCTATCTTCTTTTCAACTAACCCCCATATTAGATAGCCAGCAAACTTCTCTCAGTCTCAGGTTACATTCGAATCTTCCATTCCCGTCCGATCAACTTCTATACCACCACTAGCCGTGCCGTGGATCAAACACCACGCACCCTCAAAAGTTCTTCCTTCTTAAAATATCTATGCTCAACTGCACAAATTTCTCTCGGCCATCCTCGCTATGAGATGCATAGCGGATCACCTGACCAACAGCCTCCAATCAAAATTGAGAATTGGTCCGCTGTCTCTCTCCCTAATTTCTGGCCTTCCAAAATTCTCGAGGTCAAAGAACTCAACTCAGATATCAGAGTTTTAAGCCTCCAAACGGTGTTTTGGCACGTTCTGACATCCGATGTCTCGCCTTTCTGGCGCCTTGGTGTTAACCTAGACTGCTGTCTCCGATATGGGGAATTCTTCACCCAGTGGTGAAATAAAATAGCGAATACCAAATCCACTCATTAGGTGATTACGATGTTATTATATTATAGCTGGGTGCCAGGGTAGTTATTTATATTAGCCCTGAAAATGAATTAATTCAGAAATAACCTTTTGGTCACACGTGATTTGACAAATTCTTGATGGTCGTACGCCGACATATACCGTATGGGGGTTAGCTTCAAATTAAACAGTTCGATGACTGACGGTACATTAACTACGAGCGTCTAGAATTCCCGATGCAGTGACAGTGAAAAATATTTGTTATTTTTTTAATGAGTTTAAATTTTCCCGTTACCCTGGAGGGAGTTCAAAATACTTGAGATACATTAAATAAGTAAAAATATTTCATTTCCCTTTCAGGTGTCAAATATATCCCGGAATCTTAGAGGGGGAAAATAAATCCTGATTGACTACTTTAAATATGTACCTTTCTTAAGCTTATGACAAAAATATCTTAAATTTTTATGTCATACATTGGAATCTCATAATTATCTAAAACACAGGGGATTTTGAATTTTTGCATTTTCTTAGATATTTTTCTTGATTTTGGAAACATTTTAGACTACAACTTGTACTAAACTCACATTCCTGTCCAAAATTCAGTAAAGAAATACTGAAAAGTTGTGTGTTATGTCATCTGTGACCCGACACTCAGCAGTTTCTGTGTGTCACTACTATCTGTGTAAATATCAATACTTTTCATTTAAAAATTATTCTGTGTATGCCAATACATTATTCGTATTTTTCGGAACGTAATGTCACGATGCCATGTGTGTACTTCGCTTCCATTTTGGTTTCGAATCCCTTTGAATTTGGAAAGTACGTTAACATTGCTTATTCAATTTCATTAAGAATTAATCGGGTGTTAGAGGTTAATTATAATAGGTAAAGGACTCTGTCACCAACAGTGGTCACTGCAACACAGCACAGAGGTCCCGGGTTCGAATCCGTGCCACGGAGACTGGAATCCAACCTTGAGTGCCTACAAGGGCAGCTTCAACCAAAATGTTGCCCTTGTACGTAGTCAAGAATGGATTTTCACACATTTGGCATTAATTTATTTTATCAAAATTTCAAATTATGGCACTTGAAGAAGTCCCAAATGTGGGGGCGAAATGTCATATATTCTAAATAAAAACAATGTCTGGAAAACTGGTCGTAATTTATTTCATTTAATTATTATAATATCAGACGTTAATTGATTTACCATAATCACTTGTTAATCTTCTGTATCAATTTATATTTGTACAATACATATTTAAAAATACTTAGTTTTGAGTATATAAATAATCCACTTTAACTACCCATTTATGACTTTAAGATAGATATTACGGGATAAAAATAGCGATGATTTTACATTGCCGTTTATGGTTCCAGAAGAGCGGAGGAAGCAGTGAAGCTGCCGCCTGTGGGCGAGTCCTGAAATTGCTTCTCTAGCTATATTATAATATTGTTTGGGCGAGAGCAGCATTATTTGCAACAAATGATAACAAGGTTATTCAAGAACTGTTAACAATATGCATGATAATTATTGATGGACAGTGTTCGATTCTGTCTCAAAAAACACTAGAAATTTAAATGAAATACGACACTGTTGGACGAAGTAGAAATGATTGCAATTGATTGAGCTCTGAAGCTGCAGGGTATGAATGTAAAAGTAATATCACATTAAGGCATTCAGTGAGTTGTAGTGACTTACGTTCAAGTAAACCACTAACGATGTTGGAGAGCTGTAAAAGATCAATAATACGACCACATTAAAAAGAGAAATAAATTTCGGCAGGTCTTGGCAGTATCCGTAGCCTTTCTTCGTGCACATAAAAACAAGAACATAACCTGAAAAGCACAGAAACACATGCAGTGTACGTATAAATTCAGCCCCGCTTGCAAGTCATCACTTGCATTTCTGAGGGTGGAACCAATTTGGGCGACGTGTGGGAGAGAATTAATAGCGACCTGCGATAGTGGAGGAGTAACGATATAATTAGCTTTCCCGGGTCCCGGGCCCGTATCGCTTCACGCATGCGTTTCAGGAGTTTTCTCATTCATCAACGCCACAATGACGTCTGCTTCGCACTTCCTTTGTCGGGTAGCATATGCCTAACAACCAACAATTACCAACTGCACTTCATTAAAACGACATTAACTGAGCAAACAGCATTTGTTTTCTAAACGTGTAGGACATACGTTGTTCGAAAATCAGTTTGTGGCTGTTAAAGCGGAAACTGGCCGTCATTGTGTCCGTCGCAATTTCCCACTCGGTATTCTTCATGAATGGAGCGGGTCCAAACCATTTACAAAAAATGCTTCTATATTTTCTATATGAGCCGATTTTAATGAAAAATTACATAAAAATTCAACGCTCAATGTATTTCACAACTGTCTAACGTTCTCAATCGAACAGATACTCTCACGAGAAATTTTGAATTATATAAATACATGAATATAAAAACACTGCAATTAACACTAAAGTCCACAATAGAATTAATTTTGGCCATCGGAAAAGACTTGTAAGAAAATTAGAAATGAAAAACTATCTTTTACCAAATCAGATTTTCTAAAACGTATTTATAAATTTGAAGCAAAACTATCTGACATAGCTTGTATTTTTATTTATTGATACTTCGTGGTATAAAAGTAATAACGACTTTGATTTATTTATTGAGTAACCTACTTTTGGAAAAAAGATATAGCTTGTTAAGGGACTCATGAAATGATACAGTAAACGAATTCAAAATTAAACAATTCGGAAAATAATCAGAACATGCATTCAATGCATGATTCCAAAATTATTAATGTGTAAATTAATCATATAAATGTTAAAATTATACATACATTAGAAAATTTTATATACAACTGATGAAGTGTAATATTTTAACGTTATTACAACGGAACGTCAGAAAACCGATTGACCTTTCCGAAAAATACCCGCAGTAAGGGTAGAAGTGACCACATGCTGAGATAAACCAAACTAAATGGAATTAACACACTTCATTCACAGATGTTCCAAAGGACAGTGAAAAAGGTCATAATGTTTATATACTTTCCCCTTATTAGTCGTCATTAAGGACTGCGATATTCAGATAAGTATTTCAATCAATTTATAAATAACGTATAGCTTCTTCCTTGAGGATATAAAAATGGATTGATCATGTACTGACCAATATACCATAATAAATATCGGTCCTTGTTTTATTCGTATTATCCCTATATTATTGCTATATGGACAATATTTTAGTTCTTAATCCATTGAATTTATAAATCATACAGGTTTGAAAACTCTTACACAGCCAAATAATTACACTTTACTGAACAATAGAAATTTGTATTTTCGGATTATACTTGTTATATTGAATCTAATTTTTAACGCGACGTTCATTATAATTACGTAATACTAATTACTGTTAAATTAATCTTTATTCAGTAGCCAACATGATCTATTGAATATGTAATGTAAAGAAACAGATATAAAATAAAATAGACTTAAATAATTTAGAGTTGGATTAGTTAATACTAAAAAGTATTAAAAATCAGGGATACTCGAAGTCGTTGTAGAAGGGGTAGGAGCCAAGTAAGGGCAGTTATTTGCGGACTGTCAGAAGAGGTGGATCGTATCCTGAGTACAGCTGTAGAATAAAGTACGTCGAAATTGAGAGCCGCCAATACCAAAACAAGCTCCAATAAGTGCTTTCCATTTCTTGATACATGCAATTTTCTTGGAGACGAATTCCGGTGACAAGATTGATACTGCTTTTGAATCACTACTCATAACATATTTTTCTTACTGGAATATAAAAATGTGGTTTTGTCACATTCAAGAATGTAATAAATGAATGTTCCAGAATGAAAATAAGTGATAAATAGATTTAATTTTAACATGAACTAACACATTGAACATAATAATACAATAGGTTTTTTCTTCAAATTTTTATTTCAATTAAAATAATTCTAGCCAACCTATTGGAAATAATTCATTTTGGAAGTAGTCGTCCTGGTAAGCCAAGGCCCTAAATGGGCTTCAGAGTCAATGGGAGAGTGGACGTGTAGACAGACAGACAATATCAATAAATATGATTCACACAACTAACGATTATTCACCTTTTCGTTGACAATATTTGGTATGTCTGTGTAGTTCAGAGTTTTAATCTTTAATTCTTTTATAAACTGTTATGGGTAACTGCTGTACTTGGAAAAACCAAGTGCAGACTTAATATTATTACTGGCTTTTGGATCTTTTCAAAATTGAAAAATAACTAAATTTTCATTTAAGAGTTGGGACTTCCATAAGCTCATTGAACTTTGCCACTATCAACTTGACTCAACTTCAATGACTTTTTGCTTTCTCTTTCTCAGTTGTCTCACCAATCACTGAACTTTGATCCAAATATTTTCAATTTGCTCTTAGTCGGAAGCATAAAACAAATATATATATATATGCCGAGACACCTTCCCCTATTTTAGGAGGTATATGCACCGGGGTCAAAGACCTTGGGCATATGGCAAGAGCTGTCCGCTGATCCCATTGGATCAGTCGGCCAACTGCCTTCTGAAACTGGTGGAGACACGGAGAAGGGAATGCTGCGACCCCACAGCAGACTCGTCTCCCGTCATTCGGAAGGGCGTGAGAATAGTACCCAATGCCCGACCTACCTGACGCAGGTTTTCTAGGGTTTTCCCTGTATCTCTTTAGGTGAAACACCGGGTAGGATCCGTAAACTATAGCCCGGGGGCCATGGTCAACACTTGGCTACCTTGCTCTACCTTCCGCATCCCTCCTTTTCATTCTCTTACTATACTATTAAAGGGGAGTTGCCTGTTTCGGGATCACTCATATAGGGTTAACAGGCTACGTGATATTTGTTTTATGTTTAGTGTAAGAAAAATCGTCTGCTTCCGGCTAAGATCAAATTGAAAATATTACGTTTTTACTAAATGTTATGCCAAATTATTTTAATTTTAGTTTGGCGAGAAATCGTAAATAGATATACTGCCCCAAAGTGGAAGACCCAAACCTGTCATGCACCACGAGCAATAAATTTGAAAAAGGTGCTATGTTGAGAGACAGACAAGGGCGGAGCAGACCATTTTATTTAGCTGAGCATATTCTGCCGATAAAACAGCACAGAACAACGAGATATTTATGACACAACGATTTTGTAAATAAAAAGGAGATCGCATCTATAAGATCACACAGCCTTTTACTGGAACCGCGGATGGAGAGTATAATCTCCGCAGCAGATTATCAACTATCTAGGAACCGTGAAACGGAGAGAAAAAGTTAATGTTCTCCGCGACGTAATATAAACTCAAAACATCCTTTTCGTCGCTGTGGACCGACACGACTTACAACCGTGTCAATTTGCTGCTAGCCGGATTTAAAAGAGTTTTCTTCTCATTTACTCATCCCAACAATTAATTAATAATTTTATAATCTAATCAGTAAAAATCAATATTATTTTACTTCAAACTTGAATTAATGTTCCTTCTACTAGAATATAAATTCCATTAATGTCGAAGGCCAGAAATCCACCACAGTATGTTGCTCCTTTTACAATAATTTCCAATTGGTGTCAATTTTTCCTTCTACTTTATAGAACAATAATCATACTGGTTTGGAGTTGTGGTACAGAACTATGGGGATGCACCAGTAAACAAAGTATGAAAATCATTCATGGGTTCAGTCAAAAATCGTTAGAGATACATTCTACGTTGAACAACTAACTTCAATAACAAAATATTTGTCTATTAACAACCATAATGTAAGCATCAGACCGTTTATAGTTGAGTATACCAGAGTAATACTATCAAATGCCAGCCCAATCATTCCTAATAAACTTATATGAAACGGACCTGGCAAAAAGCAAAATATCCTCGTCATCCAAAATCACAGGCATAACTCAGAACGCCGATTCGTTTATGTACTCGAGATTCCGCAGGAAATTCATAATTGAATCATCGTCCATCCACAATCTTTCAAAATCCATCCTAATCTGCTACGACAACGCAAACTACAGAATTTTCCTTGCCTCGGAAAACCGTTTTAGAAGACAAGGACAGTTTGAAAAATATTGCCTACAGCAAAATGGATACACCCTTAAAACGCCAATCTGGAAGCCGAAACTAAAACTCAACCAATCCAGTTAAACCAAACCGAAGAGCAACCTCAAAAGGAAGATAGCAACCCGCAAACCACACTCTCCTAGTCGATGTCAGATGTTTTGGTAGACGCTGACATACCAACTCATTTAAGCCATACCGAAGAACAACCTCGGAAGGAAAATACCAACCTCCGACTGACAGAGGAAATGCCATTTTGCACTCTCTCTTCACAGAAGTCGGATAATTAGGTAGATGCGGACTTAAACTCTTCAATCTACAGTTACCAATAACTCCCCCCCCTCCCAACAAAAACTAAATTTATAGACTCGAAACAAAAACAGAGTAGTTTAGCTGTGCCTCTAGCATACGGATCCACTCAATACAGCTTTCTTATTACATTCGTCCAATCCCAGTCCCTAGCACTTTCTCCTCTTTCATCGAGAATCCCCGGAATTTTTCATGAAAATGCTTATAGTAATATACCCTATTATTAAATAGAGAAACCTAAAGAATAAACTATCTAGACTTCTCAATACCATAAAGAAGCAATATAGAGCAATATTCACGGACCCAGATTCATCCACGTAGGAATTCCAGAATATTATGATCCTCTTAAAGACATAGATATTATGCTAATATATGAGACTCACTTCACAGAAAAAGGTTACCTCCAAATTCCGGGATATCCAATCTATAATGCACAACACCCGGAAGGAACAGAACATGGAGGAACAGACGTTATTATTCGTAATACGATTAAGCATTAGGAGCTACCTTAATACAAAACAGAAGAAATAAAAGCTACCTCTATAAAGATAATAGAAGACAACGGACCATTAACCGTAACAGCTGTTAACTGCCCTCCGAAGCATAGAATGACAGAAGATCAATTTGATGCATTTATAAAAACGCCTGGAAGGAGATTTATAGCAGACGGTGACTACAATGCCAACAGTGGAGCTCAAGACAACACGTTAAGGGGAAAATTTTTCTCTCAAAGCGACTAACAAACAAAATGTAACGACTCTATCAAGCGGAGTACCTTCGTATAGGTCCACAGATACTATTAAACTACCTGAACTTCCTAATAAAATTAGTATTATCAGATATAATTAAAATCAGAACCAACTACTCTGATCACACACCAGTAGAATTGACGATCTGCTCCAATATTACTGAGCGTAAATCAACACTCAGACTGTACTGAAAATTAACTAATTGGGATAAATTACGAACTAAAACTATCCACTCGTTATGCGCAAACATGCCTCTGAGATCACAGGCAAGGATATTAAAGATGCAGTCCAGCATTTAACATAGTTAATACAAAACGCTGCCAGGAATAACTCCAAAAATTTACATAACAAAGCACTCTCTGTATTCCAAAGAAATTGACAAAAATAGCCGAAAAATGTCGCCATCGTAGAATCTAGACGACAACCTGAAGGGTCCATTCCATGTCAAATCACCAAGGGCTTTCCGCTCGACCCTCTCCAAATATCATGAAATTTTGTATGAAAGTAAACCCATATCCCAAATGAACATGTGAAAAATATTAGAGCTCATGGCACACTGGTTCAGAAGTATACAACTACTAGCACAGAATTCTGTGACAAGACGAAAGAAAATTTAATGAATCAGTTGAATAACTAAAAAGAGAACAAAAAGAATATCAAAATAAATTTCCAAATTACGTCAAATCTTTATACCAACTGCTACAGATCTCTCTAGAATACAGCAAAAAAAAGAGAATAGATCACAACAGAACATTTCGTCTATTAGAAAAAATGGACGCACTTGGACACGAAGCCCTAAAGAATGTATTGGAAAGCACTTTTCTACAATATTCAAACCAATAGAAGAACGAAGTACTTCATAAAGTAAAGTAATAAAAAAATTATAGGCATCACCTCATCAATCGAAACCGATAAAAGCGATCAGCATAAGAGAAATAGAAAAAAACCATTAAAATGCCTATAAATCTTGCTAAAAGCCCAGAAGTGTGATCTCATAACCGGTAAAATACTACAAGGATTACCTAATGGAGCATTGATATACATAAAAATATCTTCAATGCCATAATACGAGAGGTCCACTACCTAAGACAATGGAAGCATGCACAAGTTACAAACATTCCAAAACCTGCTAAACCGATTTCGAAAGTGGCAGCATACAGACCAATCAGTCTTTTGCCGATTCTATCCAAAGTCTTTGAAATACTATTATTACAACAACTAAAACCAATAATGAACTATATCATTACAAAGTGCCAATATGGATTTCGGGGTGGTCATTCGACGATAGATCAGACCCATCGAATAGAGAACGTACCATCTTTAAGAAAACAAATACTGTTCTGCTGCCTTCTTGGACATCCAGTAAATATTCAATAGGGTTTGATACGAAGGATATAAAATCAAGCAATTGTTTCTACAACCATATTATCCCTTTTTCCAATCATACCTATGCAAGCGCTCTTTCCAAATCAAGTACCAAGATGAATTCAGACCAATTAAGGCAGGTGTTCCACAAGGTAGTTTCTTTAGACCATTACTGTATCTATAGTACACTTCCGACTTACCAACAACGGAACACATTATGATGGCCACATTTTCTGACGACACGGCTAATGTAGCTGCCGACTTGCTAGTGCATCTTGACAAGATAAAAGACTGGACGAAACAATGGAGATTGACTATAAACACGGCAAAGGCTCAACATATTACTTTTTCATTTCGAAAAGAAATATGCCCAAAAGTGAAAATAAATCCAGCAGATCTCCCAGAAACAACTGTGTCAGATATCTTGGCCTACATTTAGACAGCCATCTAACCCGGAAAACCCATATGAAAATTAAGCGGAAGAAGCACAAATCAAATTAGTCAAATTATCTTGGCTATTTAATAAAAGATCTAAGCTTTCCGTATACAGAAAAATATTACTGAACAAAGCAATAAGTAAGCCTACATTGAAATACGGCATCGAACTATGGGCCACAGTCAGCAAGTACAACCTCGAGATCCTGAGAAGATTTGAATTAAAGTCATTAAGATACGAATGCAACGCGCCTTGATTAGTATCAAATAAAAATCTATATAAAGATCTAGAAAGCTCAAGGATGACGGAACTTATCACCGAACGCATCAAGAGACATAAAACGATATTGAGCAATCACCCGAATCCACAATCAGTGAATATGTTGGTGTATAGTGAACATGTCTGTAGACTAAAGCTCAGTCATAGTTTGGATTTACCATTTAGTTTCTCTCAATTGTAACTTATAGCTTGCAAAACATTTAGTAATTGTTCCAAGTGAACAGAGAAATTAGCAGTATGATCAATAAAAAATTATGATCGTCTTGCAGTTGAACTGGAACGGCCTCAATAGAAGAAAAAACATCTGACTAGATTAATAAAACAAATTGAACTTGACATCACTGCTCTACGAGAGGCCAACCTAAATAGCTGTTAATACTACCCACTTGACGAGCTACCAAGGATTCCATCACATCAGGACCACAACAACCTACGAAGCGGAGGAGTAACACTATACACAAGTAATAGAATAGCAACAGAACAGATCAAAATAAAAACGAATTTATTGTTAGTCTACAATTGGTCATACGCCCGGTGGCATAATGAAATTACTTATACATAATAATCCTAATCAAAAAATAATAATTGTCCTTTAAAATGTCTTTACTAAAGTAAAGAGAAACACTTCAGAATTGTATTACATTAATCCTTCACTTCACTTTGTCTTCAACATTTAAATTCGACTATACATTTACATTATTCAAAATAACCACTTCACTTTACACGTTTTCTGAGATTTGTCTTAAATTTACTTTCATGAAGAGGAATTCTCCCAAACACTCCCACACATAAATTATTCCAGTCATTGATGGTTGATGAAGATAAACTTATTTATCTGCAACATCACCCTCCTTACAAAACCGTTTGAATGCATGATGCATGAATGCTAACAACTTGGATCCAACCATCTAATCTTAGGGGGAATCAACTGTCATAACACAATATGGGGCTGAGATGTTACCAATTTAAGAGGAAAATGTTTCGAAAATTTCGCTTCTAACAAATACTTTGCCATCCTCAATGACGGTAGCCATACCGACATAAACACATCAAAAGGTAAAACATTTTGTATAGATATCACGGATAGATGTGAATGGACCATGTCAACTCTCCACACGACAGTGACCACTATCCGAATATAAGTAACTACCTCGTAAAGGGATCCTCAGCCAATCAGTATGTCTCCAACTTCTGAAACGATAGATTGCGTACAAAAATAAACGACTGTGCCCAAGTACAAGGAACCTATAAATAAACAAATAAACTCACATGCAAACGAGATTAGTACTTACGTAGATAACATCAAGATTTTCTGCAACATAATCACCAAGTCGGTGGACGACACGTTAAGAAGGAAACACCCGAGTTATAATACGTCACTTATACCAAACCATGGTGGAATAAATTCTGCTCCTGGGAACACAAAATGTATAAAAACACCCTCAACACATATTGGAAGAACCCCGCTGTTGACAAAGTAAACTTCATGAAAACAAGAGGCTTTTTCAGAAAACACTCAAAAGAAGCATGTAGAACGGAGTGGACTGATAAATTGGTCTGCTCAATTCTAGTACCAACCACACACACTAATCAGGAAACAATGACAACCTTAACATTTACCTGTTCACCGACAGAACGGGATCCAAAATTACAAATTACAACGACCTGGTCAATAACTTCACTAGGACAACATGCTCCGACCTGAAGGATTTTCAAAAACTAAAAGCACAGCAGGAAAAACTAATGCCTCCCGAATCCCCATGTAACAACACAGCCGGCACCAACCTTTTCAATGAGAAATATCATTCGACAAGATGAAAGAAGTAGTACGGAACTTAAAGACTGACTCTCCTGGAACTGATGAAATCCCATGCCATGTAATTAAAAATCTTCCTGAAGAAGGTCTCACCTTTTTCGTACTGAATGCTGTTTGGCTTCTCAATATATTCCATTAATATAGAGAACTTCCACTATAATCCCAATCCAAAAAGCCTGACTCAAAAATACATTCCCCAGCTGCTACAGACCCAAATCACTCAACTCTAGCATAAGTAAGATTCTGGAGAAATTTATTGCCAACAGAATCACTTGGTATATGAAACTCAACAACATTTTCTTCCACAAACAACACGCTTTCCGGAAGGATCACTATTCAATGACGATGTTAACTTCGATGAACTTCTACATCAAACAAGCAATGCATGACAACCACCATGTACTTGTTATGATACTAGACAACATGGCAATGTAACGTAATGAGTGAATTAAATGCAGTATGAATTACTGGTAAAACCAGTTTATTCAAGTGATCATTATGAAGATATGTTTATATATATACTGCAAAAAATATTAAATGTATTTTAATACTGAAAGTGTTTAACAAAATTCCCATGCCATTGAGGATACTTAAATATTTATAAAAATTTAATTTACTATAAAAAAGTTCAGAGCAATTTGAGATAATTATAAGTGACAATAGTCATTATATCAATAAACATAATTATGATTTATCAATAAAGTGTTATCATATCACAGGAGCTGTTGAAATAAAAATATTAATAACTAAGAAAAATATAAATTTTAATTTAAATGTACCATTCAGTCTACAAAATATTCATAAACACGAATGTAAAATTTTCTTTAATAATTCCATTACAATATATGTTTTTAAAAGATAGGAGTTTTTTATTTTTGTCTGACATGCAGCGTGATACAATTTGTCACTTTATTACCTTTCAGTGAATTACTATTAAGA
Organism: Eucriotettix oculatus; assembly: GCA_034510155.1. Taxonomy (NCBI): domain Eukaryota; kingdom Metazoa; phylum Arthropoda; class Insecta; order Orthoptera; family Tetrigidae; genus Eucriotettix; species Eucriotettix oculatus. Next base: position 198,577,527 of record CM067376.1, on the reverse strand, counting down.
GAAAAGTAAATTATTTAATGGAAAAGAAATAAAATAATTTAGAAAGTATTCTGTGAAATACTTATGATTCTGAATTCAGTCATGAGTAAATTACAGTCTAAACATTACAGCTTATTCAATCATATTCACACCATTACATAATCTATATACTTCATTATGCAATAATTTTATTCATAATTCCAAAACAGCAAAACTTATTGTTAGCTGTAATTCGTTTTTCTAAAATATATTCTTATTGAAATGAATACAGTTCTCATTCAACCCAATGGTTTTTCATAATAATGTTAATAGCACATGTTTGAAATTAATATGTGAAAGAAAGGAAATATAATATTTATTTGGATATCATTACTACAAAAATTTAAATGGAAATGTGCCTGTTAACATAAAAATGTATTATATACTGTCAAAGATGTTCTTACAAATATTTGGAGACACATTCCTTTATATTTGTTGACATACTACTCATACATACAAAATTAAATTATGTAGCTTTACTCTACTATACAAATCTAACCTTCAAATGCCTTCAAGGTGCAATGGAATGTTTGAGGGTATATAACATTGGAACAATAATTTAAATGTATTTTGGAAAGGAATTAAAATATTAGTAATGTTTAAGAAAATATTTTATTTATTTTTCCTAAGACATTTGGTTAAGATAGATGGAAGGGATAAACTTACTCTTCAATTGTTTCTAATAATTATATATTAAATTTAATTTTATCACATTAGAAAAAGTTAATGATGTATAAGTGTATATACTATATATTCATGGATATGTTCAATTTGCTATATTTGATTTAAAAGCAGTTTAAAGTGTATATTTCTTAAGAATTTGTTGTTTGGAAGCATTTGAATTTATCTCACACATTAAAAACAGCACCAGCATACTGATTTTCACCTTAAAGTGATAAAGACTTAAGCATTGGCATTGGAATTTTGAATTTGGAATCTATCTTTATTAATATACCATAATGTTTTAGCTGTAGTTTTCTTGGCCTCATAATCACTTATTTCATTCACCATAATTTGAAAGTTTGGTATGATTAGTAAAGATAATTCAAAAATGAACTTGAAAAATCAAATAAACAAAGTTTGTAATGTTCAATGGTATATGACTTATCCTTATACAATTAAGAGAGACCTACTTCATCCTGATAAGATTACTTTTCAATATCCTAGTCAAAATATACGCGAATGTTTTATATGCCTAGGTAACAGATATTTTTCACATAATAATTAGCCGAATATTCATATTCAATGCATTGAACAATTTAGCTTCTTTTCAATTATAATATGAGATGAATAAAAATAAGCATGTTGAAATAAATTTCTGTTAATTATTCATTCTGTAGTGTTTTATTGTAGTTTAAATATGACTGTTACCTTATATTGACATATTTTACATTTGCCGAAATCATTTATAAAGTGTAAATAATTATTTACTTTCAACCTTGTATTCTATCATCATATGTATTCTGTATCCATTTAGATAACACTTAGGTTTTATCATCTCTTTATTAATTTTATTAGAAAAATAAACCACATGTTTTTAAAGCGTCTAAAACTTGCAATAAGTTGTAACCTAAAAATTTAATTTTTGACATTTGTTAAAAGTTACAATCAGATTTCTTTACTTATTTTATATTTTCTAATTTTATGTTCATATCATATGGAACCTGATAATTTTAGCTTAAGAAATAATTAATTTAAACTGATTGAAAGTTGTATTTTTTATTCTGAAGGATTTAAAATTCTTTCTGATGTGCTTATTTTTCTACTTTCTGTGTTCTGTACAGAAGCATGTATGAAATGTATAATTCCCAGCCGCTTTAGTAAGAAATGAAACACCATATATCTAAATATTTATAAAAGCCAAATAAATGTTGGTATTGAAAATAAATATTTGGATAAAATTTACATACTGAATAATATGGAACATAAAGGCATATTGGAAATAAGATGCTAATAGGCATGTCTTTATCAGGTCAAATCTGGCTTTGCTTACTAAAGTGGTTTACTTTTGGAAGAGTTACACAGAAATTTAGTTAACTACATCTTAATGTATCTCTAAATTAATGTTATGTTCATGAATAATTTATTTATAATTGTGTCTCAATTTGTTTATACTACCTAATGTTTAACAGATAGAAACCATTGAAAGTTGCAAACAATCTTCGAAATAGAATCTCTTTCATATTAACATAATGAAATAGTAGCAGTTTAAAACTAAGACATCCACAAAAAATATTAAAACATTTTAGAATTAACTTGTAAACCATTTTCCTTAATTATGTTACATTATCATAGTTAAAAATGTCTCAAACATAATGGTCTATAAAATACTTTAAATCTTCATTTGACACTTAATCACCCTCATTGCCTCTGCCAGATGATTCACAGAAGAACAGAAACAATTGTCAACAAATGCTCTAGAATTTTCTTAAAATTTGTCTTGTGACTTTAGGAATGTATAACATTGCCAGATTTGGCAGTATGAACTTATTTGAGCCTACAATATGATTTTTAAAAAAATATTCCCCACAAATTTTGTCCCAAAATTCAAGTGCGACTTATACACACAACATTCAAGCTGCATATACATGCCTAAATATGGTATGTATGAATGGAGTGTTAAAAAGAAATATAACTTATATACTTTTAAGGAAATAAAACTAATTTATTTTAAAATTTTGCTTGTCTGTGCTATCTATTCTCACAGTAAATTCAGAGAAATTGGATTTCTTTATAATTTGGCATGACTTTGCTTTATACAAATTTTCTATTATTATCCGTTTCTCTTTAGAACAATCATTTTTTGTGAAAAATTCACTGTTACAACTTTATAAATAGAAATATTTTATATTTAAATGGCATTTGTAAGAACAATTACTGTGTTAATTTTCTCCTTTTCAAATCTTAGTTATCATTTATACTAGCAAAAATATATATTATGATGAAAATGTTACTAAGCATATTACTAGAAAGACAGAAATTCTTTAATATACTGTTATTGCTCTAGAAATTAAGGTGCACAAAATACTTTATAATTATATTTCTGGTGTTATATTTATTGTTCAAACATGATTGCAATTTGAAACACTTTAATTATATCACTCACTCTAAAGTAATAGTACCACTTTATAAAAAAAAATGTTAATATGGTAAATGAAACTGCAAAATAATGTTTGGTACTACAAGTAGCCAGCCATAAACCCCAATTGATTATCATATAGATAAAATACAAAACTCCTTTAACATAATTATCACAAATTGAATGAATTTAGAATTTTGTTTTGTTTATCACATTTTAACGTGTTGACTTATTTGGGTGCTAAGTAATGATTTTATAATAATCTAAACACCGTTTAAAAGTTTTCACTAAAACAGTTCTATGAAATACAATAATGTACAATTACTAAACCTGAAGCACTCTACTACCTAATTGAAATAACAAAGTGTGCCTTCTAGAAATATTAAAATTGACAAACAAATTAAAATACTTATCAATGATTGCAGACATATCTTCTATAAGTCAATAACTAGGTCTACTAGTGTGCGAAGTTTTATGACATCTTCAACATATTTTACCCACTTTTCATTTTTGTGACATTACAAACATTTTTATAAAGCCTTTAGTATTTAAAGGTCTTATTTGGTTTCTTTGACTTCATATATTAAATATCCGCTGCCTGAAGTAAAAGCAAAATGAATTGCTTTAAGTCAGGTCCCTGAGATCATATTCTGGCCTTGGAATCCTGTACTGTTTACGTTGAACTCTGCTCCCAACAGTCTCTTGTGGAGGTTTGGGTCAAGTGCCTGTCTTAGTACTTGAGGCAACCTCTGAAGGCCCTTCCATAACTACAGAAGTGTGGCTTGTTCCAGCCTTAGGTTCTTTTCCAGAAGATGGTTGGGCTGCTAAAGCAGTTGCAGTTGGGGGAGCTGCCGAATCTGGACTTAACCCGCCTAGTTCTGCTGTAAGGTCAAGCACCATACCACCATTAGGTAATAATTCTTCCTCATCATCATCCTTCCTTGCAGCTACCTGTTTATGAAATTGTATTCTATACAATTCAATTAAAATATGAATCAGGATAACATAAAAATATAAATGAAATAGCATAGTATACAAAAAGGCAACTCTTACACCTATTTTTACTTCAATTTACCCAAACATGGTAAGATTAGTTCTTATTTGATCCAAGTAAATATAAGTAGATACTTGGAGTACAAGGAAGTGATTGTGACATTATCAGCTTGACTAAATGAATCAAAAGACAAGAAACTCTTTGTTAAGGGAAACAGCACTTTAAACGAGAAAAAATCTAAATTATAAAAGTTAAAAGTATTAAAATAGGCATAAATTATTCACATGTTCAAACATTCCATAAAATTTGGTACTTCTCATTAGTAACTAATTTCTGAAAAAGAACAAAAGTCAAATTTCACTAGTAACACAATGTTAAATAATATTTAAGCACAACTTCTTCTTCTTCCAATGGATCCTCAACCTGTAATTGAGCTCTAGCCTCCTTATTTAAGCACAACTATATTGAAAAAAATCGATACTAACAAAATTTTAATGTTGCTTAAGACTTGCCTTAAGAATTGTATCTGAATCTTGAAGTGCCTGCTTGGCTAGATATCGTTCTCTTTTTATTTTTAGTTCCAAACTCTCAGGAATGTCTGGCACCAGAATATCAATCAGACGACACACTCCAAACACAACATGCTGTACAAAGAATTCATCATAGTATTGTTATTTTAAGTGCAAGCCATGGTTAGAATAATGCAAATAAATCATACTTGTTTACAAATGTAGTAATTAAAAGAAGTTTATAATTCATATAAGCAACTCTATAAAAAATTGGCTGTCTCCCATATTAAATTACATAATTTTAACTATCAAAGTTAAATAAAATACCAAACCAGACTGAAATTCCTGTATTTTAATTCAGTTACAGTGGGAATATATAAGAATGCAGTGCTTCGAAAGCAGTATTTAAATTTAAGTTTGTATACATAAATAAATGTTTTTTTAGAGTAAAAAATTTGTTAAAAAATTGAATAAATATTGAAGAGATCTCATCTATGACAGTCTGTTTCCTCACTCAATAAATTTCAATAATTAATCATTTTCATGTTCTATTAAAAATCCAGATATGCACATAATATAAGCTGCTTTACTAACAAACAATTTTCTATAGATAATACTCCTGGTTTGTGCCATTAGGGGTACTATGCATAATTTGCTCATATTTATTGCACCCTTGTACATTATTTACCAATAAAAAATTTGACCAAAGAAAGTTTGCTGAAATGATTCCCAGATATTGGAAATATAGTTATTACAGTAAACAGGGTTGCCTTTTAACAAAATATATCAGGGTAATAAAGTATTGGGTGTGAAATATACATTGTCAAAAGATGATTGGAATTTTGAAGAACAATGCAGAGAATGTGTGTGGAATTTATCTGTGAGGCTCCATTTCGAGGGTGTATAGTTACAAAGTGATTATGCAAACCCCACACAGGTGTGGCTTTATTTGTCTGAGTTTTTGAAAGGGTATGCAGAGAAAGTTTAAGGACACTAGGAAAATGCATCATGAAAAGTGAGATGGACAGATTATGGTGAGGTGGAGAGAACTCGAATGCAGTTCAATCTGATCCATGAAAAGTGATAGGTGCAGTTAAAGGTGATGTAGATAATATTGATACTGGTAGTTGTAAGCAAGATAGAGTTAAGAACATCAAGCAGTTGAAGGTAAATGTAAGATGTGGAGAAAAAAATTATTCATAAACATCATGCCACTATTATAGCATAGCTCAACAATATTAATACAAATTTAATGTTATTTACTTATCTAGTAGTATTCAATGTAAATATATCTGTCACTCACCTCAAAAATGATGACAAATGCAAACCGCACTGCTAATAGTCTCCAAAAAAATGGTGTGTGGCTACCAGTTTCATCCCTCAATCCTCTGTATCGGCATTGCTCCTTTAACTTGCCCTTTGGGGAATATGCTAATGTGAAATTAACATAGCCAACTAAGTCCCAATCATATTCATATTGATACAATAATTTAGGTAAGAATTCAGATGTGAAAGCTATAAGAAAACCCTGAAATAGAATAATTATTTGGAATGATTACATTCATATTCTAATGTTTTTATTTGACATAAACAAATGATTAAAAAGTCAATGTTTGAGAGAAGCAGACCTGCTGTCTGCTGAAAGAGGAAAAGTCTTGAAAATAATTTAAATTCTCTACCTGAAGTAGAGAATATATATATAAATTATATATTGGATAAGTGACAAAGTCACGCATTTGATAATTGGATAGAAAGGAAGATAGAAATATTTCGGAGAAAGGCAGGAAATTCGCTCTTTGAATCATATGTACGGCATGGAAACGTGCACAAGGAAATACATATGTCAAGCGTAGAAGGGAATGGAAGAAGGAAGAAAGACTGAAAAAATTCGATGTGGCCAGGACTCGAACCTGGGTGCCTTTCTCCCAAATATTTCTATCTTTCTTTATATATATATATATATATATATATATATATATAATGCTTGGGTAAATCATAATCTCTTTCTCTAATTATTCACAATCTAATATTTTACAAATTTATGTTGGTCTTCTAATCATTAATTAAAGTTATTATATGTTGAATAATTTAGCATGTATAAGAATAAGTACTAAAGGAATCAAATGCAATAAATTTTCAAGAAATTTAGTACCATTACAGGTTCTTTTGTATCAATCACTAAATATATAAACATTAAGTCACATTTCATATTACTTCCAATATTACTTACATTACTGATTACAGCCAAGTGTGCTAGCATATCAAGTATTTTAAACCAAATTCCTATGTTTTCAGCTCTCTCTGCCACCATGCGTCTTGTCTCACAAACAAACTTCTGGGCATCCAAACGAATCTCAACCCAATTGTTGAGTAAAGCAAATAGTGGAGCTAGTGGGAAAGCAGCCACAAATATTGTTATGAAACCAAACTGGAGCACTGTGAATAAGAGAAAAAGTATGAAATCTGAGAATAAAAAATGATTATTTAATGAAAAGAGAACTAATAACATTTTTATTAATATTAAAGCTCTGACATTAGAATTGCTATATGTAAATGCTGCACTGACAAAATTTTGTATAATTACATGTGATTACCTTTTTATAGCTTATTTCAAGTAACCCAATTATTTTTTAAGATCACATGTTTTCATTGAATGCAATATTTTTGCTTGTAAATAACACATGCAATGTTATATTTTATAACCTAAAATTAAATTTAATTACCCATTTCAAGATACTCTTGAAATAGACCTTCATTTTGAATTAATTGGTAATCTTCTTCCCAGCGAGTTTTGTGCTTTTTTGTAAGTTTTACCTGAAAAAATTCCCAGTATTTTCAATTCTGTATGTATATAACTTATTTATTAATTTAGTATTATATATAATTAATGATAATTATAGAAATGTAATATTTTCAATAATTTCAGGAAATCATGTTAATCTTACTTGTTTCTTGTGCCACCACGCTTTCAACTTTGGGACTAGGATTTCTTGTGCATTATTAATAATTTGTTTGCCAATCATAATTACAGCCAACTGCTGTGCCAACTCTATCAGACAACCACCTGCACTACACTAAAACACATTCAAAATAATAATAATAAGTAAGTAAAAATTTCCAACCAATTTCAGACTTTATTTATATTTTTAACAATTTCCAAAGAGAAAAAACACAATATTTTGGTACTTAGTTGTACCTTCTTCAGGTTATTATCCTGTGGAGAAACATTAATAAACCATTCAGGAAATATGTATCATGGTATTTAAAATTTGACAATTAATGTATTGATTATTAGGTGAGTCTTCTCATTTGTGTATCTCTATTTATTTAAATATATACTGTATACTACTTCTAAAAATGTGTAAAGTTTTGGGTTTTCATGAATTTATTCAAAGTAAGTTATAATATATCAAAGTTCCTATATAACTAATCAAGGAAAAAACCTTACTGACAAGCAAGCCAATTCAAGAATTGTGGATGAGTGATACATGGACATTATAAAAGAAGAAAAAATTTTAATCTAGTGACTGTGAAGTTTTGAAAATACAGTGGACATATATTATGAAAATACATAGGATCTAAGAAATATAATAAGTAAATATCTAATAAATAAGAACAAATCCATCTTGTCTATATTTTTTTAAAAGAATGGCAAACAGGTTCATATATATATATATATATATATATATATATATATATATATAATATATATGAGATAGAAATGACATTGTCATGTTAAAACATTAATGGGAAAGGACAGAGAGATAGAAAGAAGATGACTTACCTGAGGTTCATAGATGGTAGACACCTTGTGAGTTTTGGAGAACTTGAATTTTCGGAGGCACCGCCCCCTTCATCAGAAGGTTAGGAAGACATTTCCAGTGATCGGCTAGCCGACGACTGAGCAGCCAAAATTTGCTGCTCTGCTAACTTGGGTCGTAAACAATTGACCCCACCAGGTCATCAACTTTCTCTCTCAATAAGGGTCTGGGAAGAGGCAAGGACTGGATGGGGGTTGGGGAGATGCATACTGACACCCCCATCTTGACACACATTCATTCAGACACATCCACCCTTAGAGGTGTCAATATTTAAATATTGATACACACTCTCATACATACATACAAACATACATAAATACATAATACATACATACAAACATACATACATACATACACCATTCAAACAAAAGGCAAGGTATACACACACACACACAGAAGGTTTTATTGTATGTACAATTCAATGAACTCGTGCTTTGGAGGGGGGGGGGGGGAAAGGTTGGAGATAAAGTTATAGGATATTGAGTCCAGGGCTTTGTCTAGACTGTAGGACATGCTGGAATGAAAGTTCCCACAGATGGAGTTCAGCTTCTGATGAGTCGGGAGGTAGGGTTTTGAGGGGGGTCAGTGTGAAGCACTGGTTGAAGATGTTGGTGTTGTGGCTATGGGCATGGGCGGCTATGGGGAATTGGGTTTTGAGGAGTTTTACTGTGCTGCGGTGGTTGGCAATCCGTTCGGGGAGGGGTCTCTTTGTCTGACCGATGTAAAAGGCTGGGCAGAGTGTGCAGTTTATTTTGTAGATAGTGTGGGAGGACAGACAGGTTATGTTTTCCTTAATTTTGTAGGTAGTGTTGGAGAAAGGCAGGAATTCGCTCTAGTAAAGTGGATAGAAAGAAAGATAGAAATATTTGGGAGAAAGGCAGGAAATTCGCTCTTTAAATCATATGTACGGCATGGAATCATGCACATGGAAATACATATGTCAAGCGTAGAAGGGAATGGAAGAAGGAAGAAAGACTGAAAAAATTCGATGTGACCAGGACTCGAACCTGGGTGCACGAAACAACAGTGCATCACCCCTAGAGCCGGGGCGTGCGTCTATCCACTCCGCCACCACATTAAAAATAAAGTAACTCTCCTTACTGGAAGATTATTACTCTTATCAAAAGTATTATCATGCTATATATTAAAGAATTAATCACATTTTCCCACATGTTTTAAAATATTCAGTAAGAGGGCAGTTATTGTCAATAAGAAAGAATTGATGACAAGCATTGATTTTATAGTTCATTATTACATGGAATACTCCAGTAGAATACTTTTACAATTACAAATGTGGTTTCTATGAATATTCCAACAAACTTTATTTCTTTGGGTGGTGTTACTTCCTGAAAATTTGTTACATCTCTATAGATATGAGCAGTTAAGCCAGCAATGACCTGGCCAAGAAACACAACTCAATTTGTGTAGACACTACACTGACAAAATTTTATATCACACAGTTAATTTTGGATCAAATGTAAATTATTTTAATCAACATAGAGAATGTTGATAAGATATTTTAAGTTTTGTAATCCACAATGCACAGAGAAGAGTAACATTGAGAAATTGTGAAAAGCCCTTACTGTCTTGATTGATTTAGCTGAAACATATGTAAAGGTACAGAAAAATATTTACTTACATCCTCATTACGTAAACGAAGTATATGAGTGTAGTTTCCAGGGTAACCAACAAATCGTCCCTTAAAAAAGGCAATATAGAAAATTGAAGAGTAAAAGTTAACAAATTGGAATATGAACACTTTAAATGTAAGATTATCATCAAATTCTGTTTGAGTCCGATGCATTTCTGAAAGAATGAAGAAAATAATGCTAGATGAGATTGCATTGACCTAGAAATATCATGAAATTGAAACTAAATGACTTACCCCATGTAGTGAGGCGGTATGCAAGTTTTTCATAAACTCGACTCATTGCCATTATAAGAATAAGATTGACAACTGCACCTGTGACATTAGCTATAGCTTGTGCTTGAGCCCTAAATGTAGAATTCTGGAATAGTGGTATAGATACAAGAACTCTGTATATGATTACTGCCACTATAAATATTATAACTAGAGACATCTGAAAATAATAAAGAAAATATTAGTTACTATTTCTTAGTAAAACATGCTAAAATACTGAAGCAGGTAAAGCATTTTGAATATGTACATTTTTTATTTAATTTGATGTAGTGTTAGAATTAAAGTAATCTTTATTAATTTATTTTTTAAATGAAGATTTACATATAATATTCTTTAAATCACACTCCATACCATTAGAAAAATTATCCCTATGCCTGCTGCCACTCTCTTGTGCCTTAAAGATGATGGGAAGCTAGGTTCTCTAACTCCTGTCACAGGATTTCGTTCAAGAAATGGTGCTCTTGCTGCAAATTCTGGCCTTGGGCGCTCTTCTTCTTCCTGGAAGCCCATGCAATCCCAATGATGTGCCAAGCTGGCAGATTTACGCTTCCAATACTCCAAAAATGTGACAGCTGTAATTGTTAGAATTAGAAGCATAATTTTGAATTAGGATGAGTCAATATATGAGTCTACTTTAGATTAGTATTACTAACATTACAATCCAGACAAGAATCAACTTTTAAACTAGATAATCTCTGATTATTTTTCAAAAGAATAAATTGTAAATGTGTAAATGTCAGATAATATAACTATCATATTACAAAATACATAATTAAATATTTCATCCTGGTACCATCATAGTAAATTTATTATATATATATATATACATATATAATTATTTCAAACAGGTACCTTTAGGCTGAAATAATTTTTGTTAAAATTAGAAGTAAACAAGCTAAGTTATAATAGTTTCTCAGAAAAATGTATCCTCTTTTGATTTATAGTTAAAAATTAATTTTTTCAAAATAGCTCATTCCAAAAATGAAGAAATTTTTTTTATCAATTGTTGTCCATCATTTTTATTTTAATGTTGTTAGATAAATATTATCATTATATGTTAATAGCTATATATAAATAATTCTAGAATATCTTACCCCAAAAGGAAACAAATATGGCATAGAAAACTGTTCCTGGGTGGTCAAATAAGTAAGCTACTTGTGCGTAGCCACACACATCACTCAAGTCCCAATAATTACAACCTATTTCTTCATCACATAAGGGGCACATTTTGAACTGTCCTTGACTAGCACATACTTCCAGTGCTAATCGATTTGAATGCATTGTACAGACACCATACAAAAACACAAGTAAACCAACAACTGCTGCTGGCAAAAGCCAACCTGTGTAGAAACCTGAAACAATAGGTTTTCTAAAAACTGGATTCTGCTAATATGCAAACAAAAATTGTAAATTATTAAAGAATTGGTCTGAATAAATATAAACAATTTAAATAATATGCTAATTAGCATTCATTTATTTCCAGGCTTCTTTGAATAATTAAATTAATATAAATAATAGATAACATAAGTAGATTAAAATTTCATAATATTCACAAGTAAATTTTGGTATGAGCAAGGAAAGTAATGCAACTTTAATTACTTAATAATATTAAAACATGAAATCAATAGAAGTATTTGTAGATTAGACTTTAATGAAGTAAGTGAATAGTTATCTTAAATAAGACAATATTAATCGAGAAAAATTCACCAATTAAAGTTATAAGCAAATGAATCAGAAATTGAAGTTGCAACCTTTTTCTTTTTTAATAAAGTTGGCAATTAATTTAATCTGATTTTTGTAATTGGCACCACTGTGTAGTTAGGGATTAACAGTATTGTTATAACATGGAGAGAAGTGGTAAATATTAATAAAGTTGTGGTTAAGTAAAACAATTGGTTTTGTAATTTATTTAAATGCATGAATAATGTTACATGGTGTCAGATGTTCAAGTGATTGTGAAGATACATCAGTAGTATATTCAAGTGTGACATATTCCTGAAACTGAAATATCCAGACTAACAATCACTAGTTGAGACTCTTGAAAACATGGCATAAAAATGGAAACTTTGGAAGCAGCAGTATCACTGGTATGAAGTTGCAGTTAATTTAACAGCTAAATCTTCAGAAGTTCAAACTTCCAATTTTATGGCTTGTTCAATTTGACAGAAGAACAGCAGTGATGCTGCACTGATTAAAATATAATTTGACAACTATTTTTCACCAAAACCTAATCAAAATATATCAGATACAATTTTTTTATGCTAAAGCAGAACAAAGGTCAGGAATTTAATGATTTTTGACAGCAACTATGGATTATGATTTTGGTGTTTAAAATGACTGTTTGCTTCTGGACAAGATAGTGATGGGTATCAACAATGAGGATGTAAGGTAAGATAGTGTCTTCTGGAGAATGTACTGTTAAATCTTGCTGATACTACTGCTATGGTTAGTCATGAAACAGATGCAGTGTTTTAAAGCAAAGGAGGAACATTCATTATCTGAAATTGTTATTGTTGTTGTGATTATGATGCATTTCCAAAATGGCCCACAAGATCATTCCACTTGGCCATTCCTGCTCTATAGAAACTCTGGACTGAAGAAGTAGTATTAAACAAACATAAAAATATTTCAGCACAATAGGACACTGCTGCATTATGTGACGTTTATCCAGTATTCATAGTGCAGGGATTGGGTTTGCATTGCATGGTTAAAAAATCTTATTACATATTCAGGTGGCACACTGAATTTTGTTGGTCAAGTGAAGATAGGATGCAAATTATCTAACAGCAATCACTGATTACTTGTTGAAGATGAGGTTCTACCAGCTATTCGAAGGAAGATGTATATCAAGCTGGATCTGGTACATTGGATACAACCAACACAGTAGACAAGTAAAATAGAGAAGAAATAGTTAAGGGTCTGAGTTATTCAAAATTTTTTATTTACGATATCAATGAAACCACTGACCTTTGTATATAAACACCTTGACGTATACCACATTCTATCAGAATAAACTCGACAAGATGGATAGAATGAACATCATGGAGCCAACTCTAGCTGTCAGCCCTTTGGGTTCATGGTAAAGCAAGGTAACAAGTTCAGACCTTGCATCAATAAATCAGATATTAACAAACATCTGAAGAGACCATAATAGCCATTAAAGGTTTTTGAAGAGATTGCAGCCAGTATGCAAGGTGGTTCAGAAAAAAAATGTGTACTTGAACAATCCAAGACAAGTTATCAACTTCATGTGGGTCACACCTCAAAATACAATCCTCCATCCATAGAGCATGAGAAGCAATTTATTGGTTAGTGATGAGAAGAGGCATAATTGAATATATCCAACAAAGTTGAGTCTGCTAGTGGATGCAGAGAAGCAATGATAAACAAAGTATCATTCCTAATCCAATTCCACAGGTACCTTGGCAAAGAGAGTAGCCTCAGATTTTTGCAAATATTGTGGTAAATATTGACTAGCTATCATTGACAGTATTCAGGATATTATGATGCAGTAGAAATGTCTATAATTTTGTACCCAGCTAAAGAACTGGTTTTCAGAACTTGAGACAATGGGCTACAATTTACATTTCGATGATTTCAAGAAGTTTATTAGAGATTGGAAGTTCCAGCATAAAGTGTCATCGCCCGAATTCCCTCTAGTCAATGAATTATCAGAATGCAGTGTTCAAAGCTTAAAGCCTTAATATGCAAGTGCAAAATAGATGGGTCAGACTTTTATTTCGGATTACTTAATTGGAGAACATTGCCAAGATACCCTTAATTGGGGTCTCCAGCTCAGAATCTGTTCAGTAGATCAACAAGACTGTTGTTAAGTGAAAGCATAAATCTATTAATGTGAAAGTTCAGTGTGGAATAACCAAAGCATTAAAGGCCACAAGACTATGTCAGAAGTTGTATGCCAATAGAAATGCATGAACTATTGCAAGCTACTCCTGTAAGAGTACAGATAGGTCATCATCATTAGAAAGGCAGAATCATTGTAGATGGTACTGGTTATCCAAGATCCTACAAAGTAATCTGTTGATTGGTTGTGTACTGTGCCATAATGCTTTCCATTTTAGAGAGAGACTACAGCCAAGTTCCAAGCAGCCACCCTATGTTTGAGGCAGGCCACCTTTGGAGTCTCTTGATCAGGGATTGAGTGAACCTGCAATTTCATTGAGTGGTACGACTGGTAGCAACCTGGCTAATCTGTGTCAAAAATGGGTAGTAGCAGTACAACCAACTTCTGTGGTCAACTCATCTGCCAATCTGGGACCACCAGTTGTTACCAGAAGTGGATGTGTGATTCATCCTCCTGAAGGAACAGTCATTGAAAGAAAAGGAGATGTAACATAGTTTTGTTTTTTCTAATTGGCACCACTGTGTAGTTGTGGATTGACAGTAGTGATCCTAACATGGTGCATAGTGATAAATCTTAATAAATTTGCACTTAAATAAAACAACTGGTTTTTTAATTTTTTTAAACATGTGCATAACATTACAATTCACAAAACTGTGAAAAAATAATAGAAAATTAAAAAATATATAAATGGTATAATGTTAAACAGATCTATTATGGAGAATGTGTTGGAGTTAGTTGAACAATCTAAATATTATTTTTAGTGTATGAAATGTTTACTACTAAGAAAAATTACTTTTAATCCTACCATATTTTAATAATGTCACAGTTAAATACTCGACATATGTAAACATCATTATAATGTTCATGAAGCCATTAAAAATACTTACCTAACCAAGCAAAATATATAGCAATCTTTTCACCAAAGTATTCCCTAATATGATCGAGTGGTTGATATTTGTACCATTTTCCCCATCTTGCCCAATATTCATAAAGAATTTGTCTGGGATTGAGAATTCCATCAGGTGAACCATCACTTCTTCTCTTAATTTCATATGGCCCCTGTACACATTACACAAAAAATATTATTTTTTTAATACAAAATTGTTTATGGGTAAGATATTAAATTTGAGCAAGTATTCTCATGAAGATTTTATTGGAAATATTATTTTTTGTAACATCTATTCACTTATTAAATATGCCAGTTCACATATCTTTAGATATTGTCAAATACCAAAGGAATACGTATTTGTGTCTTTATTAATTTCTATTGAACCAAAGGTGAAATAAACTAACAACTATGGTAGTAATATTGACCTCAACTTACATCATGTAGTGGAAATGCTGAACAGAAAACACCCTCTTCAACCAGTCTTTCAATTCCAACTTCACCTTTCTTCTTTTTTCCAAACATGGCAGTTGACAAAATTTCGTGCAATATTCGCCCTCTTTGCACATTACTGAAGTATGTATCATGGTTATCACTGCCAAGGAACCTAAAGTTTAACAATATAATTCAATTTTAATGCATTTTTACCTGACATTAAAAGTTGTGTATTGTTGTTTTAACTTGTAGGTACACAATTTTAACCATGCTATTTATGCAATAATAAAGATGCTCAACTCCAGTTAGTATGTTGCAGGAGGTTACACCTGAAGGTCAATGAGAAGAATATTCATTTACTGTATGATAACTGTATGTCAACATATATTTAGTCAGTATAAAATGCTAATATTTGTCTATGAAGAAAGAGCTTTATATTTAATCATCTTGTACCACAGCAAAATAATATAATAATTATGTATTAGTGTTTTATATGCTCAGTGTTTGATTGAGCAGTAAGTATGTTATTGAAATTCAACTAAACATTCATTTCATACATAGAAATACTAAAAATTGCAGAAAGTTACAACGAAATGGTAGAATGTGGGACAGGGTCCTTATTCATTCATGTTTGTGTTTACATACAATTTTTCAACAATATGCTGAAAATGACTTATTAATGCAATTAATGTTGGATGTCACTATGCTTTGTCCATGCTGCTGTTTTAAGCTGTTTTTGAGTATTAGTACTAAAATCTGGAAAATTGTTTTGAAATACAAGACCCAATTATTTTACCTGTCAATTTTTGATTTTCTAAATGGACATGTGTAGTAATCCAGTGGTTTGTTTGGCACATCCTCAAGCATTATATTTGGTAGTCTTAGAGCTTTCAAGACTTGTTCTGACCAGTTAGTTGAAGGATTTGGATGTGCCTATAAGACAAGAAAATTTGGTGTGTTAATAAAAAGTGAGTATTAATAGATATACTTTAATTACCAGGAAATAAATATTTTAAATAAACTAATGATACCTGTAGAGGTGCTCTCATATTAAGTTCTTCTGCATAATGACACAGGACTGACCATGTTGCATGGAGTTTGATGAAACATAGCGTCTTTCTACTTGTGTTTGTTTCAACCACTTCCTATACATACCAATACAAAAATTATAGTTTAATTAATTTTTTTTGAGGTAACAGTTTAGGCTCTAACTTTAGACAGTATAACAAAACTACTTTAAAATTAGAATGCTGAATGTTATTAAATGGAACCTGCTCAGTTTTGTAGTTTTATAAAGATGGGTCTTCTTGAAAATAATGTGAACAAGAAAGATATGTCATTTCCTGACTCATATTATATATATATATATAATATGGGTCAGGAAATGACATATCTTTCTTGTATATATATATATAATATGAGTCAGGAAATGACATTGTCATGTTAATTAAAACAATTAATAGGGAAAGGACAGTGAGATAGAAAGTAGGTAACTTACCTGAGGTTCATAGATGGTAGACACCTTGTGAGGTTTAGAGTACTTAAATTTCAGTGATCGGCCAGCCGGCAACTCAGCAGCTAAACTTGCTGCGCTGCTAGCTTAGGTCGTAAACAGTTGACTCCACCAGGTCACCAACTTAATCTCTCAATGAGGGTCTGGGAAGAGGCAAGGACTTGATGGGGGTTGGGGGATGCATACCAACACCCCCATCTTGACACACATTCATTCAAGCACATCCACCCACAAAGGTGTCAATATTTAAATATTGGCACACCCACTCATACATACATACAACCACTATTCAAACACATATCAAGGTATACACAACTTACACACACTCAGTATGCACACATCAGGTTTTATTACAGATACAAATTCCTATGAGCTCATGCTGTTATAGGTGCTGACAGGGGTGGGGGGAAGGTTGAAGATAAAGAACTGTAGGATATTGAGTTGAAAGTTCCCAAAGATGGAGTTCAGCTTCTGAAGAGTCAGGAGGTAGGGCTTTGAGGGGGGTCAGTGTGAAGCAGTGGTTGAAGTTGTTGGTGTTGTGGCTAAGGGCACGGGTGGCTATGGGGAATTGGATTTTGTGAAGTTTTACTGTACTACGGTGGTTGGCAATCTGTTTGCACAGGGGTCTCTTTGTCTGACCGATGTAAAAGGCTGGGCAGAGTGTGCAGTTTATTTTGTAGATTGCCAATTAATTGTTTTAACATGACAATGTCATTTCCTGATGCATATATATATATATATATATATATATATATGGGATAAGTGACAAAGTCACGCATTTGATAATTGGATAGACAGAAAGAAAGAAATATTTGGGAGAAAGGCAGGAAATTCGCTTTTTGAATCATATGTACGGCATGGAATCATGCACAAGGAAATACATATGTCAAGCGTAGAAGGGAATGGAAGAAGGAAGAAAGACTGAAAAAATTCGATGTGGCCAGGACTCGAACCTGGGTGCACGAAACAACAGTGCATCGCCACTAGAGCCGGGGCGTGCGTCTATCCACTCCACCTTCTCTATCCATCCTAACTCGAAAACCTAATATATAGACTGAAAATGTTCAGTTGGTCGTACTCGATGTGGTGGCAGAGTGGATAGACGCACGCCCCGGCTCTAGTTGTTTCGTGCACCCAGGTTCGAGTCCTGGCCACATCGAATTTTTTCAGTCTTTCTTCCTTCTTCCATTCCCTTCTACGCTTGACATATATATTTCCTTGTGCATGATTCCATGCCGTACATATGATTCAAAGAGCGAATTTCATGCCTTTCTCCCAAATATTTCTATCTCTCTTCCTTCTTCCTTTCTTCTCTACGCTTGACATATGTCTTTCCCTGAGCACAATTCTGTGCCAAACATATGTTTCAAAAAAGCGTATTTCCTATCTTTCTCCCTCATTTACTATCCTTACTTATTATCCTAATATCCAAAAACCTGTGACTTCGTCACGTTACAAACGTTTCATTAATTTGTACATATATATATATATGAGTCATCAGTTAGCTGATCACTGGAAATGGCTTTCTAACTTTTCTGATGAAGGGAGCGGTGCCTCCAAAAATTTAAGTACTCTAAACCTCACAAGATGTCTACCATCTATGAACCTCAGGTAAGCCACCTACTTTCTACTTTCTATCTCTGTCCTTTCCCTATTAATTGTTTATATATATATATATATATATATATATATATATATATATATATATATATATTCTGAAATAATTTTAAGTACTGTATTCAGTTTTAACTTGTAAATAGATAATCATGAGTTGTAAGATTTTGAATACAAATAATCAAAGGAGTTTTAATCAACCCAATAATTTATCTCATTGACTGTAAAGTTTTAACCCAAGACAGAATCATTTTAATACATACATTGCCAATCAAGTAGGTAAATCAGTGAAGTATTTTGTATTTGCTTTTTTTTAACCAATGTTATATGATGTTATAGGTGGCATATTGTCTAAAATGATTTAATAATTAAAATAGAATACCAGTTAATGTTATAGATAATGTAATTACTTCATCTGTTAAATGACATATAACAAAAGGCTGTGAACCACATCTTGTACCGAGCTTTGTTTCTCTACCATTACTACATTAGGGACAAATATCCTTGTACTTCAGAAGACTCTTTGGCATGTGTTTCGATACCAAATTCATAACTGAAAATTGCTGTATTTGATTATCTCGAACATTTATATAGAATAAACCACCTTGATAACTAATCTTGACTGGAAAAAGTACAGGCAGGAAACAATCAGAATAATACTTCATTTCAGATGCTCATTTGAGTCATTAACATTATAATTTCATACAGATAGATCTGATGTAGCAAGAAAAGCGTGTTTTGCAGGACACAGTAATGGATCAGGGAACGAGATGGTCCCCCGTGCATTGTAAGGAATAATGGAATGTTTAATTCCAGATATTCATGACAGATTTATTTTTTTTGGTTAACAGGCTACACGAGGTTGACACTGAAACAAGCAACTTTAATAGCATAGGAATTGTAAAGAAGGGGGTGCAGAAGGTTGTGAAGGTGGCCAAGGGCTATATTTTAAGGATCCTACCAGGTGTTTCACCTAAAGAGATTAAGGGAATACCCTAGGAAACCTGCATCAGATAGGTCGGGCTACTGGGTATTATTCTCACACCCTTCAGAATGATGAGTTTACTGTGGGTTCACAACAGTCCCTTCGTTAAACTCAGTACATACACCTAAAATAGTTTAAGGTGCCTCAGCATGTGAGAACTTTGGAAAAACTAGAGTGAGTTTGAGGCATTACCAACGCAGTCAAGTGAGCCCTGCAGTCAATCTGGGGAAGAAATAGTTTGAGAGAAAACTCCTGTAGGCATGTATATTCATAACTTTTGTTTTGGTTAACAGGCTACATGAGGGTGATCCCTTTAATAGCATAGGAAGGGGACATAAATTCATACAGCTCAAAATGAGCAAATGAGAATACATCCAGCCGTGAGAAAGTGTAGGTAAGAGAGAAGGAGGAATTTGAATTGCTGAGATGGTGAATAAATATAGCAGTTGATTTAAGAACCGTCAGTGTGCCCGCAGGTGAATGTTTTATATTTTGGCGACCACAGTGAATAGTAGTTTTAGTGTTTTGCGAGAGGAGTGATGTTTTTGCTTAGGAGTTACTAGGCAGCATTTACAAGAATTGTGTGAAGTGGATGGATTGTCATTGCTGCTGATTAATCTCGACGAGGAATTAAACATCAAGCTGACGATGTCGAGATAAATTAAACACCACGCCGTCGATGTGATGCTACCGCAAGTACGCAGAATAGAGCGGATCATCCCTCATTTGGTGAGCATCGACAGGCATGATGGATCAATGAATTATGACGAGGGATAGTCATAGTCGAACCCATCGATTTTTTAAATATACAGGTTATTTCAAAAGTGACAGTAAAAAATTGAGTGATTGAAAGTAAAAGTGAGAAGAAGCAAAAAAGTTTAAATAAAAAGAGGTCCAGAAATTAACCGTTTACGAGATGATAACATGTTTTGGTTGGCTTTGGCTTCTGAATGCTAAGTACTAATGTGTATATTTTGCATAATGCTGCAGGAGCACATTTCCTTATCCGTGTAAGAGAGATGACCAACGGTAGACAGGCAAAGGAGGATCTGTACAGTGGCCTCCTAGGTCACCGGATTTAAATCTTTTGGATTTTTATAGATGAGGTTATGTTAAAAGCCTGTTTTACAATTCACCAGACATTGCCGCACCTCAAGAATTTGTCCATCGAATTGTAAATGCCTTCCTCAAATGAAGAATGATCCAGCATTTCTCGAGTGAATTCGCGGATATTTGCGGAATAGAATCGACGGATGCGTTCAAGTAAATACCTCTTTTTATTTGAACTTTTTTGCTTCTTCTCACTTTTACTTTCAATCACTCAATTTTTTAGTCACTTTTGAAATAACCTGTATATTTAAAAAATCGATGGGTTCGACTATGACTATCCCTCGTCATAATTCATTGGTCTATCATGCCTGTCGATGCTCACCAAATGAGGGATGATCCGCCCTATTCTGCGTACTGGCGGTAGCATCACATCGACGGCGTGGTGTTTAATTTATCTCGACATCGTCAGCTTGATGTTTAATTCCTCGTCGAGATTTTGAACACCTGCTGTAGAATTTTTCAAATAACTATATTGTTTATCCCAAACATAATTTAAAACAAAAATGTTCTGCGTACTGTATTTTGAACTCCCTTTATGAATTCTTTTTTCGTAAGTAAAAAAATCATTGTTTTTCTTGAAAGTTTTATTAATAAACAATTAATAAACAGTATCTTGCAAACAGCTAAATTCCGTACCCATGTTTATTGGGACACTTCTGCTTCTTTACACTTTTAGTGTAAAGCCCAAATTTTTACCATAACCTTTGAAACACCCTGTGCACGTTCTGTCAACCACTAGGTCCAAATCCCCTGAGATTACAATTGTATTGTAATTAAAATAAGTGATCGCTTTGTTAATAATTTTATAATCGTGTGATTAATAAATGAGTTCCCCAAATTTACAATTATTTAAAGTTTTACAATTAACAGGAAATTTCGTCTTTTCCATAGTTCTCCGTCGATTACGCGGTAGGAGGCGGCGCACATGTAAGAATGGAAGACAACAGCGGTGAAAATATGGTCGGTGTGTCACCTCCTCCATGTCGAGGCCAGCGCGTCGCAGATTGCTCATGAAGCGCTGGCGCCAGAGCTCCTTCTTGGAGGAGCGCTTGTCGGCCACGGTGCTGGAGGAGCCGACGTCTGCGGAGTCCATGGAGGAGCGCGACGCCACGCTGCTGACGCGGGCGCCGGAGTTGTCCTCGTACACCAACACGAAGTCGATGCGCCGCCGCCCGTCCCTGAAGAACGTGCTCCCGGGGGCGTTCGGCGGCGCCTGTAGGTTGTGGGCGTCGTTGCGCAGCGTCAGGCCCTGGTCCGAGTCTTCGTCCTCCTGCAAATAACACAGCCCAATAAAGGCCCAGGGTCTGGTACATACACAAACCAAAACCGAACGGCGACTGAGGGCCATCCGCGCAGGAGTTGTGTTATATCCACCTGCAAACGATGCATTTGTTTGTAAACGCTCAATTATATAGACACGTAAAAATTAAATGTTTTTCAAGATATTAAATTAATGATGCATAAATAATATAACTATTTGAAAAAATTGAAGAAATATCATTAACAAGTTTAAGGTCAGGTGCCCTCACGGTTTTAAACTCTTCAGTGTGTGATACTCCGAATATATTGCGAGGTATTCCCAGCAAACACAATATTAAAAATATTAGCTCTCCGACAAAATGACAGAGAACGCGAAATTAAGGCAGGGAAAGGAACTTACGAAATTATTAATTTATTAAGAAAAAAAATTCACTCAGAAGATTAAATTTATAAAACCACAACCTTGATATTTGCATGAAATATTATAGTATTTGTGAGACCGAAACGAATATCATACCTAGCAGTCGTCACTATTAACAACAAGAACGCTTCATCAGAATTTTTGCTCTTCAATTTCAAGGCATCTTTACTACGAGCGCTCACTGATAACAGAGTTTTCATGAAGGTACAGGAATGAGTTATGCGGTAGCAAGCAGCGCTCATAAACGGCCAAATAATCAAGATGGAAGACAACGGCGTTAGTGGGGGCTTTGAAAAATGTGTGTCTAAACTCAGTAACGCATTTGAAAGGTAAAAGTTTTCAAGGCCATTAACGATTCCAACCGTTCCAGAAAAACTTATACCATCGTGAAAATGCTTGCAGTCATTGAAACATCTTTAAAATTCTGTAAAAATTTGAAAGTTCATTTCCTCTTCAATGTCTATCGCTTATTGATAATAGTTTTTAGAGAATAATTTTACACGTGGTGATATGTGTAATTGAAAAAAAAACAACTAACTCTCGGAATCAGGGAACAATTATGAATAGTTGGACTCAATTTCTTGTTGATAAATAGGAACGTACTCGGGTATAATGATGGCCAGAATCAGAAAATAACTCACTTAAATACCTAATTACCGAAATTGAAAGATTTATTTAATATAACTTTAAAGGCCCAAGAAAATTGTGGATGAAACGATGTGAAGTTGGTTATCTAATTATTTAAATAAATTATTTTCCGACTTAGGCCAACATTATATGTGAACAGTATTAAACAGACTATTAGTAAATAAGCAATAACATTTACCACAAGTGTAACGTGACATACGTACACGTTACCGCGCATTTCTTTTCTTTTCAAATATAGTAATAATTCGCGCGTAAGCAACGTCCCTGGTATGTTTGCATCTCCCTGGTTGTAAACAGAAATATCTTTGGGTTCGCGAATATGTCATTTACATTTATTATTTTTTTCGCGTGATTTAAATTAATTTAAAAGTGTAACGTTAATATACGTTTGATGTTAAATTGTTGACCACAAAGGAAATTAATACTGGTCACAAATAGTGAAAATTACAATGAATAAACAGTAACGAAAAACAATTTAAGTTGTATTTTCTTTGAACTGAACGTATTGTTGATGTCTGTATTGCTTTGCTTGGAGCTAGATGTGTGTGAGACATCCAAGGGAGTTTATCACACAGACGACGATTCATTGTCTGTATACATTTATATGTAAACAATCTATTCAATTAGTTCATTGAATAAATTTACTTAAATAATTTTAATTCATATAAGTCAACCGAAATTGTTGTTATTAATTATATTCATTTCAAATATTACATGTACTTTGTACGTTGAAACGAGAGGTATCAAACTCCCAGTGACGTCACGTCAGGACCAGGCCCCGCTTGCATTTCCCGAGACGCGAACCAAAGCACCAGATCCTCTCCTCTTTCCAGTCCATCTTACTACTGGTGCAACAGAAACAGCTACAACCGGTACAGCAAGACCGCGGAAAAACTACTGGCAAAAATATTATACCCATTAGGCCTGAGATATAGAGTGCTCGTGTTTTCTTCATGCATTATAAAACGGTTGAACCATTTTGTAAAAATTTAATAAAAGTTGTTTGTTCGTTTTGATACGAATATTTATTTATGTAATGTCGCACAAGATAACAATACGGTAATTTTAATTTTTATCAGAAATGAAATGCTGCATAATTTAACAGTAATAGAATTTTTCTGCCAGATTATGGTCAGGTCTATAGAAAACAAACAACAGCTGATAGACGGTTTGGTGGATTTCGTAGAGGACTTGGGAATTAGAATGATAACGTTTGGGCGATATTAAAATCAGACTTGATCTGAAATAATTTGTTATGGTCGCTATGGGAACGAGAAGAATTTATATTGTAATATTTAAGATTGCCATGTCTATCACACTGACACTGTCTTTCGGTTATTTGTATGTAATTACCCGTAATGATATTAAATAATAAGGCTCGCGTAGGGATAAAGCGCATGTCACGAACATTATACTATATAGTTGTAAGTAGGCTAATGTAGGAATGCTTTTCGACAGTGGGTATGGTAGTAAAAAAATTGTCTTAAAGTTCTGGGCACTCTATAGTGTACAGTAGTAATAATAATTATTTGAAACACGTATTAAAGCCTTCTTCCGAGTTCTATATTCTTGAGGGTATAACACAAGGAACAGTCTTGCACATTTTGGCAAGATATGCAGTCCCAGAGGTGTCGTCTCTTACAGCGTAACTCGCGGGGGTTTAGTCCCCGGGATAACGAGTTTAAAGGGACCTAAGCCTGCAGATCGATATAAAAATCTATTAAATGAACATTTTACCTGGTCGTTATAGCGACTGGAAACGTTTTGCGGCGAACAGACTCAAAAATTATTAATAACGAAGTTTCTTTCATACAGCGTAAATTTGTAAGAATAAAATGTGAATGGGCTTCTTGCGGTTTTACATTGCGTTTAGTTGGAGAATTTGACATGAATCTTTAAAGAAGTTGACAAATCATTTGTATTTAGAGAGAGCATCATTCGAACTGCAGCGTATAAAAAATTCGTTCATGTTTAAAATTCAAAGTGCACTCTACAAACTACCATTTTTGTTATAAATATCGAGAAAACAGTATCAGAACACTTTTTATAAATATCCACACTCGCTAGGAGAATGAAGCTCTTTTCACAGTAAATGTTCTCTATTTAAAAGCGAGAGCGATTTATATAACCAAATTAAATTTTTAAAGAATATTTTCCATACAAATCCAATGAGAATGGGGAATTTTCCACCACACATTTGATGAGTATTGAGTTTCAGATTGTTCTTAAGATGATGAAACTTCAGTTCATAAAATATAAACGTCAATGACTACATAAAAATTATAGTAGCTTTAAAAAAAATTGTATAAACATAGATATCGTAACTATATTTTACGCTAATGTAGGTGACTTAACATTATATCACATTCCAATACAGTTATACTTCGTAAATTTCATTTAACAGTGTAGATCAAGAAAAGAACATTGTAATTAGGAAGGTAAGGATTTTATTACGAAAGAACTATCCATTTTAAAATTATACACCCAACAGAACATTTTTTATTTAACGTCTACCTTAAGAAATGTTTCTATGTATGTATCCATACAAACAGTAAAAATACCAAATGATAAAAATTATTAAGAAATTTGCTTCATAAATACTGAATAATCCTAAAACAGGTTATTTACAATTACATTTATCGCATGTTGTTCTAGTACTGGATTGTTGTTGTAATTAATTTTATTTGCAATGCGACGTATGGTTTGTACGTGGTCAATTTATTGAATTTTAAGTTGTTTAAATGTGCTATTTAATCGTTAAGGGGCGATGTTGAAGTAACACGTCCTGAAAAGAACGAGGAAGGTAAAACTGAAGGCGCCAGAGAGTCGGAAGTTCGTTACACCAACAAAGACAGAAAGCTGTGAAAATAGAATCACGAAAAGTTTTCCGCCGGCATTAGAAACGTGGCTTAAGTGCAAACAAGGAGGCATTGAGCCGGACCAAGAAAATGAGAAAGGCACCAGAAACATACGTTGCACCAGAAGGAACAAATGTTAGGTCAAACCTTTGAGGAGACAACGAGGCGAACATGTGAGTTTGCACGAAGTTAATCGCCGAAGAAAGTAAATTAAAAGGTAATAGGGTACAGAGCTACGGTGGTGAAGAGTAGTGAGTAATTAAGAGTTTAGTGATGAAGTAAGCTAGGGAAAGGAGAGGTAAAACTAGCAACTCAACAATGAGGTGTTAAGAAGTAACTTGAGAGTCGTTGAGAAAATTTGTGTCTGGAGGACTATTTGAGGAGCAACACCACGGGTGTCAAATACGCAAATCACGGAGCATACCGTGCGAAAGGGGGATCAATGATGGTTAAAAACGAAAATTATAAAATTTAACTTCAGTCAATTTGAAAGTCAAAAAGTAAAAAACAGAAATTCCGTAATTTAAGAGTGTCTTATGTTCGTTTTGTAATTGAATCATTAAATGAAAAGAGTGTCATAGCTATTTAAATATTTCTTGATTATAATGATCCACACTACAGTCCTTGAAAAACCTTAACTTCCTTTATCAGTTACCTCCATTATTTTCTATCATCAGCCTTTATTTTCCAGTTTCTGACGCCAAAACTCTTGAGATAATCCTCCACATCTCATTTTCCCGTCGGGTCTTTGCGTGAACACTTTTTGACGAGTTGTTTCTTGCATTCTTTGTACATGACATGTCCATCTTATTCACCCCTGCTTAAATTTCACCACAAAACCTAGTTGTTTGAACTTTTCTCTCAATTCCGTATTTGTCCTTATTATCCAACTTTCCACCTCTGACACTGATCCAAATATTCTCCTTAAAATCTTCCTTTCCCATCTTAACAGCCAGTCTTTCCTTCCGTTCAGTACCCAACATTCCGATCCATACATAACTACCGGTCTCAAAATGGCGGTACAAATATAGATTTTAGTATTTCTACTAACGTTTCTCGACATGAATACATGTAGCGCAGAAGAACCCTCACCTATTTAATTTAGGAAGAATTCAATTCATAAAGTTGAAGGAGAATATTCGGAGACAGACATAGCAGATACGGAAATTCCAACTTTTGAGAGACGCCATGTAGTCGCGATGATTCGTGGCTTCAAAAAAGGTTCACCAGTGAGCGATAACCTATTAAATTTCCCCAAGGCCAACTCTTTTGTCCAAAATTGCAGATCCCGCGGTCGTCGAAAATTGATTACGATTGGTGAAGACACGTCACATGGGGTGGCGTTTTTCCATGTATGAGGGTAAAGGAAAGATTGGCAGGATGGTGAGAAGGAGGTGAAAGAGTCAACATGTTTGAAGGAGGAGAAGGTACATGAAAACTTAATTTGAGTTCAAATTTTGAAGCTGGAAGAATTATGTAGGAACAGAAACGAAGACGTTTTCAATAATTTATCAAAAGCAAATAAAAATCTGCACAAGAAATTATGATCTCTCAGCCAAAGCTCTCTGTTGAGATATAAACATCTTTGCCGAGACTGAAAACTGATTTTCCTCGTCACTCGACAATGTAAAATCCCCTGTTTTGTGAGGAAGGGATCACTACAACTTTCTGCCTGCCATATTATAAATCCACGAAAATTCCTTGAAGCCTTCTTTCATACCTGGACAAACGAGCGAAGAATTAACACAAGTTCGTCATTCCGGCTCAACAGAATAAGCGAAACCTCTTATCTGTTGTTGCCTCCCCACTCGCCGACAATAATTAGTCGCGATAAGTCTTGTCTAAACGAATACCCTGAGCTAGCTGTTGCATTTTTTACATTCCACAATTCCACAGTGTTGTTATCATATAATACAGAACCCAAGTAGGAATTTGAGTTTATATATATATATATATATACATATAAATAATACAAATTTTTAATTAATTTTGTTTGTATATAAACCTTTACATTATGATTTCAAAATATTTTGCAGAGCATAAGAGCATCGATTGCCACTTTTCATTATTTCATGTATTTCTATCTCTATCTTGTTACTATTGACTACTCTTTGATATTCTTTCCCATTTAGTTTCATGTTTGAATTTATTTCTACTTCTTTCTCTAGCATTACCATCCTCATATACTTAGTTTTGTTTCTGTTCTCTTCTAATCACAGTTTTCGTTTTTACTTTCAACCGAGTGTAACTCTCTTCTAAGGATTTACAGTTTCTTGCTATTAGCGCTATGTCGTCTGCATAAGATGTCACTTGTACATGTCTATTCAATATGATTCATCCTGGGTTATCCGGCAGTTGTATTATTTTATAATGCCAAGTTAAAGGGTAATGTTTATATATTTCTTTAATATACTTTCATATGGAATACAGAATATTATCGGTATGTATCTTGATTGTAGATTATGCTTTCATTATAAACTAAATAAGACGTTTAATGCAAAAAGAATAGTGTGAGGGACACAAATTCATTTGCCAACTGAGCTCAATCACGAATATATTTACCGCTTTTAGACATTTTACGTCGAATCAGGATGGATGGAATGCATACGGCAGTTTACACGGAACATTAACACATGCCCGTCCATTGATGGATATTGTCACTTTTAAAATAATTTTTGTATATTAATATTAAAACTAAGACGGTTCGTAAAGTCACTGAGCAGAATTAACAAGAATCTGGAAATAGAAGCAGAAAATAATCACTTTTACAGGAATCTGGAGGTTATGTTCATCGAAAATATAATGACAAAGTGTTATAACATATTTTAAAACTAGCATAAGTTTCATCAGCATTCATTTTTCTTAATTTGATATTTTATAAAGCAGGAACGTCAAATTTGGTCATCTGAAAGCAGAAAAGCAAATTATTAGTAATATATTTTATCTAAAACTGTTACTTTTACAGCACCTCTTAAAGGTCTACGGTAAGAACTCGGGAAGGGATTATTTCAGAAATAATGGGGTACTGCAGAAAAAAAAGGGCGGTAGGGACACTCCGATGAATGAGGAGAAGCCAAAAGTGCAGAGTTGCAGCTACTCTACGAGTATGTCTAGGTGCTGAGACGCGCACAGGACATCACACAGAGTACCTCTGCGCCATGGACGTGCTTGGACGGAGACCCGATCAGGAACACCACCGCGTCCTTGTCAGACGCCATGGGCCCACTCCTCGGCGCTATTCTTCCTGGGTGGACAGAGAACGGGTTAGCCATGCTCAACCTTAAACTCTATACCAATGTTCTAAAGTCCTGTTCCGTTTATTTCTCGATCGTTTTTTTAAATTGTATTAGGGGCGTACAGTGAATACTACACTAGTGTCAGAAAGTTAAACATAATTCAAAATTTTCTTCCCGACCTATCAGAGTACCAAATAATTCATAGTACGTAAGAGAGTAAAAAATATGGCACATTTTGTTTTATTATGACCTAGTGACTGTTTTAAACCAATTACGGCAAACAATCAGACTATCACTTTCACAACAATGATGATGTTGATTGGAGTTTCAGCACCGTACCATGTGCTCTATCAGGTGGTCCGCGCAGGCAGTTTTTCCCATTCCTGACGAAGAGCATTCCGGAGAGCTGCAACTCGTCTAGACAATGCATTCCAGACATGCTGTATTGGGTTAAGATCTGGGGTCATCGCTGGCCAGTTCACGCGCTGGTTATGTTCCCCCACGTTGGCTCTATGCGGACGTAAATTGTCATCCATAAAGATGAAATGTGGACCAACTGCACCTCTGAAAAGTCGCTTATGTCATTCCAATAGTTCGTCTCCGTACCTCTGGGCATTCACAGTACAAGCTGCGAAGATGTGCAGATCTGTATGTCCATTGAGCATTATGATTGCCTACAAGAGTACGCCACCACGATCAATTTGGCGTTTTCCACAATGTTTGAGGGCTGAAACATGGTTCCACGTTCTCTCCATATTATTGTGCTTCGGGAATCATTGGTAAAACTGAATCTGGACTCGTCTGTAAATAGCATGTTCCTCCATTCATACAAGGTCCAATGTTGGTGTTACCGACTCTACTGAAAAGTCGAGTTAGACACACGTTGCTCGTCGTCTTGCATAGACAGCCTGTCCCTAGGTTTTGGTATAGAATTAGCCTAGAAACTCGAATTCCCAAGATGGCTTCAAGTTGACAGGCATCGTCTGATTTCGTTACGGTCAAATATCGGTCCTGTTGCGGAGTGGAGACTCGGGGACGACCTTGTACAGGCATACACCTGTGTATCTGAACCATAGTCAAAGCCTGAAATGAAACTTTGGGCCACATTCACGGTTACATAGGCTTCGGTCTGTTTCTTACCTGAGCTCACGCGCTTGTCCTTTCATTTCCCTGCTTAACTTTTGGACAGTAGTTTACTAAAATTGTCAGATGTTAGGTGATCTTATACTGTACTGCAGACTGCTTTTCAAGGCGTTCATCCAATAGCCTTTTTAATTATTAGGAAATAACTTATATAATGTATTAATGCTAAATTCAGATGTCTCAGAGAGTATTGCATAGCAATTTATATTTCTGGTCCCAAATAAATATATGTCCGTGATGAATCAACAGCCAGTTCGGTGAACTTAATTCAATATTTTAATAAATTATATGACCATCACGATGTTGGTACCATTAAAATAAAACTGAACAATGTAGGTGAACACTTGTTTCTGCAAACGCTTTTCAGATATACGAGGTGTTCAAAAAGTAACGTATATTTGGAAAGAATTTAATTGTTTGTCTACATTAATTCTATCCCATTAAAAAAGTTCCCATTAGAAATTTACACGCTTACACTATCGCCTCTTCCAATTCGAAACACTTCTGCAACTCAATACTTGGGATGACGTTTAGTACTTTCAGCAATGAGATTTTAAACTCATTTATGCTCGTAAAACGACATCCCCTTAAGGCTTTCTTTATTTTTGGGAACATAAAAGGTCACTTGTGACCATGTCTGACAAATGCGGATGCTGGGGCATGATTGCAGTGTTGATTTTGGCCAAAAAGTTACGAACAAGGAATGAAATGTGAGCAGGTACTTTATGGTGGTGAAAGCCGTGAATTTATCGCCCCAAATCCAGGTTTTTTCAGGATTACTTCATGCAAACGGCGTTGAAATTGTGGCGAGAACTTTAAAATCGAAGATCACAGTGAGAATAACATTCAAATTGGACCGCTCCTATCTAGCTTTTTTCAGTCTTGTCGAATTCAGAATAAACATCAATGGGGCTGTTGATCCGTAGTTTTTAATGTCATATCCGAAAGTGCACGTTTCGTTACCTGTTATTTCTTATTCCAGTATCATTGAAACAAAATTTCGCGATTCCTGGGCAACTTCCATTCGCTGCTGTTTTTGTTCGAAATTCAACAAGTTTGGAATTTTTTTCTGTGACAAGTTTCATACCTAAACAAACGGAAAAACATTTCATCCCATGAGCTAATTTATATGCCAACATCATCAGCGACTTCTTAGATTGCGATTCGGCAAATGTTCATAATCATTGCTCTCATGTTTTCCTCGTTTACATCGGTTGTTTCTGTGCTCGGGCGTCCAGGGCGCTCGTCATCCATCTTCATCGGCTTCACGGCCTTCTTGGAAACGCTGTTACCTCTCGTCAACATTTGCTTTACTCATAGTAGACTAACCAAAAGCAAAACATTGCTACATCCCAATCTTATATAATATATAATAATTTTAATGCAAATTTTCTGATCAATTTTTTAAACATACTAGTAATGGCCGACGTTGCTGGAACACACGTAACCTTTGTAACAGCTGACAACGCCCTATACAGCTAACAATGTAAAAATACTTCTCAGAAATGTTTACCAACAAGCAACTGAAAAAGTATCTCGGATTGGACCAATTCAACCCACAAAAATGCAAAATAACTCTTAACTTTTTTATTTCACTTCGTATATACATAAATGTATAACAGAATATATATAAATAAAAACTACCGGTGAGGTTTGCCTATTATTATTAGTAGTAGTACAGTACCAGTGCAAATACTCGGGGACTTTCGTTAATACTTAAACCTAAAAATACTAGATTTTCTTCGTGACTCAAAATGGAAAAGTATAAAATTACAAACATTTATAAGATACTTTTAACGATTTTTATATACGTTCAATAAAAAATATTGACAATGTTAATAGGGTAAAGATTTACGAAAACTTTTAAGCGCCAGGGGAAATTGAAAAATAAACACCAGCCAAATTATACTTAACTGAAGCAAAGGACTGTTGAATTGATATACAACTGTATCCCTAACTCCCTAATACAAAGAAACCAATACACATTTTAAAAAGAGAATTTAATGACATACTATTCAATTTTAATGTTAAATTAAGTCTTGAATACAAGCTTTAAAAAGTTTTTAGTTATTGCGATTTGAGAAAATTTATATCAACCTTTTGTGATCAATCCACATTGAGTTAAATTTTAGAACATATGCTATTTGTGTGCTCAACGGATAAATATTTTGCCTTGGTAAAAAATGATAAGGCCGACCTCCTGTAGTCTAGTGGCTAGCGCCGCTGACTAACACCACACAGGTCACGGGTTCGATTCCTGGCATGGGTTTGGAAGTTTGTGTCATCTTGGTCACGGAGACTGAGATTAAGACCGTTGGAGACTCGATACGCGGACCACGCATCACTCCAAATTCTGAATGTGTTATACAAGACGACAGCCCGCAGTCGACCGGGAAGGCCAAGGTCCTAAATGGGCTGTAGAGCCAAGGAGGAAGAAGAAATAATGATACGTACATATATCTCGACGACAAGATTTTAGGAGTACCATAAATTATATTTCTTTCATTACTTCAGCAAATCACCAGACAACGATAGGTAGAACCATAAATCTTACTAAATTGTAGGATACTGATTTTTTTTCAATTTATTTCCAGAATAAATCTAAAAACCACAAATTCTTGGTTTCTATGTCAATGGCAGAAAGTTCAATTTGAAACTAATTTGGTGCTTCGTAGTTTATTTTGGCTTTATAAGAGCAGAATGGAAAAATCTCTACCATTCTGATCATGGCCTTTAGGCTGAGCTTCAATTGAAATTGAAAAAGATAAGACGGAACACTACCATTTAGAATTTTAACAATAACATTTTTTCTAGAAATAAAAGCTTATCTTAATAGACGATAAAATTGGAAAATACATAACCTTTTTTACACCATGAGTAGTGTACAAATCCAATGAAAGTTGAGTTATAGCTCAAGTGGAGATGGAGAAATGAGACCCTGTTCGAATACTGATTATATTTCTTGCTTAAAGTGGTCAGTACAAATAAAATATTATTTTTTATATTAAATGAAATTTATAATCTAATTGCAAAGTTTTTTTCAGTATCTGTGTGACTGATATAGATAGATAGTTATAATACATATTACAAACCGTTAAACTTAAAATTCTACAAACACTAAAATTAAATTCACAACAGAATTAGAAAAAAGTAAATAAAAACCAATTGAAAGTTATCCCATCTCTGCAATGTTTATCCATTTATTTAAGACTTTTAGTTTCATAAAAGCAAACACGCACATTTAGTGTAATAAATTTAGACTGTGGCGATTTCCATTTTATTCAATCTGTCGCGATACTCTGCACACACAAACACACTCTCTGGTTGAGAAATCACCTATTTGCGCCAATCAGACGCTGACCAGACGGGAAGATTCTACCCAAAACGAGTGAAATCCTTTGCTGCGCGGATAAGCAGACGTTCAGTTATTTCGGAGGTCATTTCTCGGTCCGCGAAATCTGAAGACCAGGGTGGGCCAAACTGGAAATTAGAGCCCCTGGGATTAGAGCAGGGGGTCATGTGATATGGCATCCACCCTCTTTAGTGGGGGTATGTGGATAGTTGGCCAAAGACAAGACGAGATTGAGAAAACGTCAGTGGCGAAAGGAATTCGGTAGGATGGCGGAGGAGATGAGAGGAGATAGATAGCGAGAGGAAGAAGGAGAGAGAGAGAGAGCAACGAGTAATAGTAATGCTGGTGTAATATAGGGAAGTACGGAAGGAAGAGGGAAGGAAGGAGGGAAGGAAACTTGGGGTACGATTAGTCCTGAATTCTTGGAGTAAGGTATCGAGCAGGTGAGTACGAAGGATGCAGCTGCTTCACTAACACGGGAATCAGGCGTGTCAGTCCCAACTAATCGAAATTGCGTATGACTAGTTTCCTGCTGCACAGCAATCCCCCACATAATTGGCCATTTTATTAGATAGCTGTGGCACATTAATGGATCCTAAACTTGTATTTATATACATTTGTTTTAATAAATTAATTTGTTTTAATATTGAAGTAATAAATTTGTCCTTATTTAAATAAAAAATTTACATTACCCCCAGTTTCACATTATAAAATTATTCAGAGTGTGTGTTGAGTATAGACACTGATTGAATAAAATGGCAATCGCCACCTTAATTCATTACAGTAGGTTGAGCTGAACGAAGCCTCTTTTTTTTACCCTTAGTACAACACGGAGCAACGTTGGGTATTTTACTTTTGGTAGGAATAATTAGTTTTCGTCCAAAACAACACACAAAAAACAAAATTAATAAGTATGTTAACTGAACAGGACGGGAAATTTCGCGAGCTACTAGAAACACTTGCGAGGTTCAGTTTGGTGACACCTGTTCTAGGTCACATATTTTTCTTTAAATTGGCACGGACCAGAAAAATGTATACACTAATGTTCAGTATAATAAAATGGACATTCAGAAACTTGAGGTACAATGTCTTCCTGATCCGTTTCAAATTAAAATTCTTGAATGTGCTGTTATCATAAGTTGATCCTTTGTCTCACTGTTTATGTTGCTATTATCAGTCCGTATTACCGGTGTTGTAAAAATGTGCGAGCATCTCAGCTTGTGTTAATTCCGTCAATAAAGGCAGGTTGCTAAACATTTTAGTATTCACTTTCAAACACACTCCTTCGTGCACGAAGGCCACTTCAGTGTTCGCAATATTACAGACAGTATGAGATACACATGTTTATGCTTCTTCCACACACATTTCTGCTCTGTTAAAAAATTTCAAAACCCTAAAATTTTACGGATTCACTGGAAGTGACTCATGAATCTGGGTGGAATAAATGAAAACCTGAAACGCAATCAATAGTAGTGTCGCAGAACTACTTAATCTCATTGAAGACAGAGTCTATATTTTATTTAAGTATATGTCACGATATAATGGAATAAATTATAGTTACGTTGTAAAAAAAATAAAATTCTCATTACTCGTACGTCGAACCTTATACACAGAATTTGTTTGAAATATGTAAAATAAATAAGTCTCATAAGTAAAATTATTTTGTGGGAAACGAGGACTGGAGGAATTTACATTGACAATTTAGACAACCACTCATATTTCTGAGTATAGCATCACAGAATTTAGAACATTGTTTATATGAGATCCTCCAAGATCCTTAATTGACATAAATGGCATCTAGTCCTTAAAAACAAATAAATTGTATCTCAAGTAGCAAATACTCATCACATGACATTGGTAAGTTAACCCCTACCTATATAATAAGAGCTCCCCTTCACATTTATGTGAATTATGTAAATCACAATTGACAACATCCACATTATCCATGACTGAAAAAAAAATACAAGCAACAGACAAAAAATATCCTGGAAGAAAACGAACACAAATAAAATATAAATTCATCAACACACCAAACCACCAATACAAATTTTTTAAGTAATTAATTATTGCAGGGGTATTAGAAATAAATACATATATAGACCAGAAAAAATAATGTAACTGAAAATAATATATATGAAATACTTTAAATTTATGTAAATGAGTAGCATAAAAATGACTTAACTTCTGTAACTATATCATAGTTCGTAAGCAATACTTAATGTAACGTACACTCATGTATGTCCTAAACGTTAATTCAAATTAAAATAGAAAAATAAATAAATAAAATGTACACGATTCGTATCGACTTACCGTTTATGGAATCCAAAAAAGAGAATAATTGGTGTTGTAATAAATTTATAATATATGATCAAACGTTATTAAACGAAACGAAATCAAATAATGGAAAAGAAGCACAGGATTTATCATATTGAAGAAAGTTCACGAATTATAAACTAACACTTCTTGTCTAGATAAACAGAAATGTTTTAACTATAATTTTAATAAACTTGTTACTGAAAGAAATCATAACTTCATTTTTTTTCCATCCATTTTATTGTAAAGTTTTTAAAAAAATTTTTGGGTACTCTTCTGCTATGCAAAATAATTTTAAGCGATACTGTCATAATTAAGTTAGCTTAAGACTTGTGGAAATTATTTCACCAGAACGGTTTTATGTCACTCATGTGCAACATGTTGGAACAGCTGCACGGACATGAGTGCAATGAATCAACCTAAGAAATTCATTTAATCATTATTAACTAAAAATATTTGAACTCTGGAAAACGACTATAAATTTTGTAGAACCCGAGTCTTAAAATGAATTTATTAATTCTTTAAATTTTTTCCTTGCATAAAAATTAAGTAAGAAAAATTCTGATTAACAATGTGGAAGTTGGCGATTATTTCCTTACGAACGCTCGAGAAAAAGTATTTTAACGTCCTTTTAAGAGAACTAAGAAATTGCAGCAAGTGTAGCTTCTAAAAATGTAAGACTTACACGAAAACTCAGCAATATTACCGGTTCCAGTGATAGCGGATAACTGTATTCCAGTTGTGTAGGTCACTGTATGCCTTTTTATCATATTTGTTATATAAATTTTTGAGCACGTTTTGATTACTTCCTCTTCCTGCTTTTTCTGTAGTGACCTTGTCAAGAGCACAATTTACAGAATCAAGTATATACGAAATTAGAATTCTTGAAATATTTCGACCATTCCTGTTAGGTGAGGAGGACTAGGCTTGACCTCACCTGGAGTATGACCTGGCGCTCCTGTCCCCTGTTGATGCTGCCGTAGCGCGTGGAGAACTCGGCGCCGTTCAGTTCGTAGCGTTCGTCGTGGAACGGGTGGCAGAACCTCTGCTTCGTCGACATGACGCCCACGTGATCCTGCAACACAGACGTTTACTCTCACAACCTAGTGTACACACACTCTGAGGCATTATATCTACAGAGCCGCCAAGACGCCTTTGCAGCTGGTGCTATTTACGTAAAAGATATGATTTTATTTGCAAAAGTAAAGAGGATTAAAATGGCTGCATGTCGAACTGAGTTGCAGGTAACGAAAATGAATATGCCACAACTATTTCAGAAAGATAAAGTTATGTAAAATATGTATCATGTGAAAACTACGGTATAAATCAATTAAAACTAGAAGCTGCAGATGTGGGGGACCGTGTCAAAACGAATATACTTATAAATTAAGGAGAATCGCAAGAAATAAAGGAACTTCAGTGGATGGGATACATCAATATTCAGATTAAAAGCGCAGAAGTCTGAAACGTTTTAAGTCATTAATATTGAAATAAGCATTTTATTATACATTGATTTGTATAAGAAGTTTAATTCATTCAAAGTTATTTAATTTATATGTTGTGAAAAAATCTTTATTTTCAAATCTTCGTTCAGCACCTGAGCAGCCCCTACGAGCAGGCATGGTGGGCCATTATTTATGATACAGCATTTATTATTATTAAACAATTGAGGACCTTTTATAGACTTTTATTATTTAATTTAGTTTTAACTACGTTTCGGCATGTTTATATAACTTCTTTAGGTTTTGTCCTCCCACAACAACGTCAAAACAACAAAAATTTCATCAGAAGTCCGAGACAACAAGTGACACTTCAACTCCTTTCCCACACGTAAGTATTGCCAGAAGTGTGTGTCTGTCTGTATGCTTGTCTTGATTAGGTTCCTAAACGGCTCAACGGATTTCAATTAAAATTTGAGGGTTTAAAAAGAGGAGATTTAACAAATATTCGTGCATAATTCATTACCATATATTTTAGAAGATATTCTACGGGAAGTTTTCTTGGCATACGCGCATTCGAGTTTCCAAAAAATTGAATGCGGGTTGCCTATACTCCTTATCTATGCTCTGAAACGGCTTGGCGTATTTCAATAAAAAATTTCAGAGATTGAAACAGCAATTTTAAATTAAAATCTAGTACATGTTTCATTGCAATATCTTGCAGAGTTCAGAAAAATTAATGTAAATATTTATAAAATCATTGAATTGCCGACCGAAAGGTGGCGTGAAAACCAACTGCGAGTTGTAAATCCTATTAGGCGTTCCTATATTATTCATTACACTTATTGTGTCATTATAAGAGTAATGTTGGCAGAGACAGAGAGAGAGAGAGAGAGAGAGAGAAGGGGGGCAAGAATTCTCACTACATCTATTGCTGCAGCATCATTAGCGCCGTAATTAGCCTATTGTTGGCAGACAACAGAAATAAGGATCATCTTTGGATCATCGATACGTTATTCGTAAAATGGTTTTATTTGTCGCTTCAGGTAAATTTTAATATTTAGTAATTGCTCATTTATAAAAGAAAATAAAAGAAATATAATTTTTCCCAATAAATATAATTGAAGCTTCTGTCCGTCTGGAAGTTTGTATCGAATGGGCTCCGAAACCTGTTCAAAAGTAGCTGCGAGGTTTGCCCTGAAGCGACACATAAATAAACGATACTATCCTTTTTATATATTAATGAATTCAACCTTATCAAAATTCTGTAACTGTTGTTTCGTTTACATGGCAAAATATAAATAGCTATTTCCGAAAGGCGCTGGCATAGCTAGTATTAAATAAATTATTGGAAAGCATTGTATGTTTAGCTATTTTGTTAAAAATCCGTGCTGGAGGAAAATCTCTTTTGTATATTAAATTAAGTTGGAAATGAGTTTTGATACAAATCATATGCTTCGGAAAAGAAAAGTCGCGTGTCCACCCTGCGCTACAAGTATTAATATACGTAATAAATGAAGTTATAAATTCAAAAAAGTGGAATGTGAAATGCGGAACAGAGACGGTAAATTTCAGTAACGTTTCACTATTATAAATTTATTTGAGAACAGTCTACAAAACAATGATAACATCGTGGATAGAGCCAGCCGCTATTAGAATCCTTGACTTCAAGGGTGACCTTCTCTTAGTCAACATCCTCCATATTGTTCGCTTTTCCCCTATTCTGTTTAGAACTTCCTTGTTTGTGATTCTATCCACCCGTCTGATTTTCAGCATTCGCCTATAGAACCACATTTCAAAAATTTTTAGCAACGATTTCCTAATATTCACACTTATATTACCCGTAAGTAAATCTATCTTTTCGCGAAATCATTCCTTTCCTGTGCTATCCTACTCTTTATGTCTACTATACTTCTAACACCCCTGTTATTACGCTTCCCAAGTCATCAGAATATATCTTTCCAATCTAACATCCTTTGTTATTCTACTGTTTTCCATACTA
The DNA here is from genome assembly GCA_034510155.1 of Eucriotettix oculatus. Lineage (NCBI taxonomy): Eukaryota > Metazoa > Arthropoda > Insecta > Orthoptera > Tetrigidae > Eucriotettix > Eucriotettix oculatus. Next base: position 198,538,105 of record CM067376.1, on the reverse strand, counting down.
CACTCCATTACCTTGGTTTTCCTTCTATTAATCCTCATATTGAACTCTTACTCCGGGACCACATTCATGCCATTTATTATGGTTTCCAAGTCTTCTTCTGATTCCCCTAATACTACAATATCATCCGCAAAGCGTACTGTTTTTATTTCATATCCTTGCAGTATGATTCATTTTCCATATTCCGTTTTAACCTTCTTCATCGCTGGTTCTATATGTAAGTTAAACAGCATGGGCGACAGACTGCATCCTTGTCTTACTCCTTTCTTGATTACGGCTTTCTTTTCTTGATCTTCTATTCTAATTACTGCTGCCCGTCTTCTGTACAGGTTATGTATAAGCCTTCTTTCTCGACATTTTATTCCATTGTTCTTCAAAATCCTTAATAGTGTGTTCCAGTTCACATTATCAAACGATTTTTCTAAATATACAAATGCCATATACGTAGGCCGGTTTTTTTCTTATCCTGTCTTCTAAAATTAGTAGCAAAGTCAATATTGCTTCTTTTGTCCCTACATTCTTCCTAAAACCAAACTGATCTTCTCCTAATTCGCATTCTATTTGACGTTCCATTCTCCTATATACCATTTTCGTTAATATTTTACATGCATGGGATACTTAACGAATTGTCCTGTGCTGTTCTCATAAATATATAAATAAATACAATTTATTAATGTGAAATTTAGAAGTAACCAATAAAGTAACATAATATTGTTTTGAGATATACATTATTCGTGCCTCTGATCAATTTGTAAGTTTTCATTTAATTCTTGCAGAATTAACTACTAGTAACACTATTGAGTGAAACTTTAATAGCTTTTATCCAGAATTAGCTAACCCAATAACGCTCGGAATGGCTAATGCGTCAATTTTAACCGCGTAGTAATTATCGAGCGATGCTTATTTTTGAGCGCTGAACTGCCATTTCAAAACTGATACAAGAAAGTAATGCGTCAGTTTTCTGACCTCTTCAAGTTATTCACGTCCTAATACATCATAATGAAAAGCTATTTTAAAATTACTTTGCTTTCTCAAATTTTTCTTTCGACGGTCCTATATGACTTTAACGTCATTCAAGGCCGTATTATTCTGAATAGCTGGTCAATATGAACTGATTCCAACAGCACGCACTCCTTGCTCTAGCTGTATACGTTAGCAACTATCGATAAACTTGCCGAACACAGAGACGGTAAAAATTAAACACAACCACGAATTCATAGTGAAGTTTCAATCTTATCGCAGGCTGAGTGAGAACTATTAACATTGCAATTTAGCACGCTAGCCAACATGAGTTAACATCAGTAGACTACTGAAGCACGACGACGTATGAAAAAAATAAACTACCAGACATTTTGAAAACGATTTTTGACATTAACTGCGTGATATTGTTTCGAAATTGTTAGTGGAATATATATATATATATATATATATATATATATATTGGAACCAAAAATTTTAATCTCTTCGCCAAGGGTTTCCCCGACGCTTCGAACAGTTAAAGAAGGAACAGGATCGAATAATAATTATGGCATGAGTATTCAAATTCTCGTACGAAACGAGTACCTGAATAAAAATAGGAAAATATATGTGGGAGAAAGCTTATCTTCAATTAACACCAAAATTATGTAGTCAAATATGCTATTTCACAACCGTATTGCATAAATTTTTTTCAAATTTCGAGAACTGTATAGTGCCAATAATTATTTCGGTAATAATATCTATCTTTTATTTAAACTGTTAATTTACAATCTGAAATGCAATAAGTAAATTGTATGCCTTAAAACATAGGTAGGTTAATCGTCCATTGATGATTCCCTAGGAGTTCAATGGTGGATTTTATTTGACTAGTTTCTGTCACGATCTCTGTTTTTCAGGAGGTTGATTATTTCGGTTATTAGCTATTTTAGTGTCCTTCCGTTTATTACAAGTAGTGTGATGTTACTCTTTTAATTTCTTCAGTAATGAATGGGATGTTGAGATTGTTATGTATTGTGGAATTGGAAATAAACCATGGCGCGTTGGTGATTGTGTCGAGTATTTTTGACTGCATTTTTTAAATTATTTTTTTGTTTTCGATGGCTTCGTGCATGACTCCGATCCTATGCCGTAAGTCCACATGGGCTTAATGATGCATTTGTATAATAAAATTTTAAGTTCTGAACATAGATTATATTTTCTTTCCATTAACCAATAATTTTAGATTTGCTGTCGTTTTTTTCGAGATTTTTTTTCAGAGCAGTTTTTGGTCTACATGCTAACCCAAATACTTTTCTTCGTTTTTCATTGGAATTTGAATGTTATTTAAGTTGATCGGAGGGCTCACTATACTTCTTGTGGTGAATGTAACTTGTATTGATTTGGTCTCGCTTATCTTGTTTTTCCATTTCTTGGTCCAGTTAAGGAAGTATTGTTCGTAGTTGGTAGATCCGAAGTAGAGACCAGGTAGAGCAAAGGGCCCAACACACTACCCTGAGGAACCCCTGATTGTACGGGTTGGTAATCAGAGTAGCTAGAGTCTAATCGTTCTGTCAACTATGATCTCAGCATGTGGTAGTATGGATTAGGGAAGACTTTTTTGATCTTGTATAGGAGTCCTTTGTGTCAGACCTTATCAAAAGCCTGGACGACATCTAGGGAGACGGTGTTATAGAATTCCTTTTCTTGTTGTTGCTTGTTATGATTCTGTGTGATTACTGTATTGTCGAATGCTTTTTACGGAATTGATGATAGTTTCAGGTCTGTTTTCGTTATTTTTATTAGGAGTTTTTAGAAGATTTTGGAAAAGATAGAAAGGAGACTGATTGGTCTATATGAGCTTGTTTCGTTCATTGGTTTTCCTGGTTTGGATATTATAATAGTTTTGGGCATGTTTCCAGCTGGCAGGATAGCATGAAAGCCTAAATATGCTATTATATATGATTGTTATTAGTACCACTGCTTTTCCTTGCAAGTTATTTGAGTATTTTTCCAGTAATTATATCATGTCCTGGTGCATTATGTGGATTTATTAGCTTTTTGATTTCTTCAGTCATTTCTCGGGGTGAGAAATCTTTAATTAGGAGTGATAGTTGCCAAGGTGCATTTAGGAAATTCTCGATGTCTTTATTTTGTTGTTATGGGGTCCAAGAGGTGTAAATACTTCGGCATAGCGTTCAGCAAACGTTTCCGTCTTTTCCACGCCACTTTTGGCCCAGCTTCTGACCGGTTTTCTAATGGGGGAACAGTAATCTTAGGTCTTTTATGGTTTTTGTGCCTTTCCATACTGTATGATCGTACTTAGAGAGTGTGTTCAAATAGTATTCAAATGATGCGTTTTAAGCTTCATAAAGCGTTGTGAAGCCTTCGCTTTACATCTAATGATGCATGGGATACTAAACGAATTGTCCTGTGCTGTTCTCATAACTACAATTTATTAATATGTGAAATTTACAAGTAACCAATAAAATAACGTAATATTATTTTGAGATATACATTATTCGTGTCTATGATCAATTTGTAAGTTTTCATTTAATTCTTGCAGAATTAACTAGTAATAACACTTTTGAGTGAAACTTTAATAGCTTGTGGTGTTTGGTCTTCGTTTACACCGCAAAAATATTATTATAACAAGGATTTGTTAAATAAAAAGTGTATTTAATTTGAATATATTCAATTTAATTATATTACATTATAAAATTTCCAAAAAAAAATATAACTCAAATTAAATTTTAGTGAAAAAAATATAAATTTACGAATATCAAATTGGCTCAGTCGGTAAAGCAAAAAAAATAATCTAAGCAGCTTCTAAATGGCTGCTCCCGGGAACGCGGGTGACGAACGATATAATTGAAATTTAAAAATCGCAAATCAAACGAGAATGGTTTAAGTGGAAAGCCAGGTAAAAATGCCGTTACCAGATGTTAACAAGGGCTTGGTGACGTCGTTCCTGGTTTGCCGTGCTGGATGTTCCTTTGCTGAACACGTCTCCTCTTCTTCAGCTTAAATCTCCATCAAATGTTATCTTTTTGTTTTCCGTACTACAAATGAATCTTCTTTCTCGAACATGCCGAAATTAACTTTTACGCAGGCCGAAATTAACTTTTACGCCTGTTCAGCCACTGCTCTCCCATTCCGACCTTCTCAGGACAGCTCCCGGGACCAAGTGTCGAATACAATGCACTCCAGGCAATAAATAATGTAAACGGCGACGTTTCCCGCCTACTCGGCCTCACCAAACCATTCTCGTTTTTCGTCCTGCTGTACGCAAATAACAAAATCTAAATTATTTTTGCTTTACCCAATGAATGTAAGGGTCATGAATCACCACAAGCTTTTATCCAGAATTTGCTAAACGAACTTCTTGTATATAATTTTTGGCACCTTAACCATGATATATTATGAGTACGAATTACTATTTACATAATGGACTATTGTATCGTTCATTGTAGATCATTGTGAAAAATGGAAGAAAATGGGTTAATTAGAAGTTGTTTAAAGTCGAATACAAGATTTGAACGCAACAGACTAAAAAAATGTGTTTTGGTATGAGCGTGAAAGAAAATATATAAAAAGAAAATATCAACTCTACAAATAATATAGCTATGTATTCTGAAAGCTAACGGCAGTATCTGTAATGTCAAACTAACGCATGAGTTATTTATAGTGTTACAAATCTATGACAAAATTAATAAAGCAAGGCGAAATCCCATAAAAGCTACGCAATATACGCGTATGAATAGAAAACACATTTTGCTTTATCAGCAAGTATCTCTTCTCATTGATGTTAACCTCCTTGAATATTAGATATGAAAAATAGCAAGCCGACCAAAATTCTGTGCATTAAATTGGATTTACATACAGAAGGTTTCCAAGCAATTTTGCAAGACTTCCTTCTAAGATCCACTTCATTTCTCTTGTATTTCCTCATTTTAAGCAATGACCCAACTCCGGGGAATTGAGGAGGGCCAGTTCCATAGAATATTTCCGTGGCTAAAACTAAAATCATCAACTCTAGCGTAACTTTACAGAGTGAAGTATTTGAGGACCACATTTCTTTTGCAGCCTTTCATCTCAACCTTTCTCATCAGATATCAGTATTTCCGATTCCATATTTCTAATTATGTAATGTATGTACTGTGATCTCTGCTTCTTGATCCACAATGCTTTATATCACTATATTGCTTTTTAAATGTGTTCCGTTCTCGCGCTCTGCTAATGAGAGCAATAAACATAGCCACAAGTGACGGGTTAACAATGAGTGACAGAAAACCCTTACTGAAGCGTGGAGACGTGATACAGTCGCAATCATTTAATTGGACGGAATAAGGATGGGCTTCAAGGCCAAATCGGCTCAAATTTGAACAACATTTAAAGGTAAATAAACGTCAACATTTGAGTACGTCTCCCAAAAATTTGGGAAACAATCCTTTTTTCCCGGTACTTTCTAAAATAGATATCAGACCTCTTAAGTGGACCACACTTCAGAAGCTTTTTTACTGTATTACTTTCTGGGTGAAATAGATTTAGGAAATAGGCTATCATTTTAATTGTTTAATACATCAACAAAATTTCGTCCTTGGTCATTATTAAAATTCAGCTCGGCAGTAAACGTGACATGACATAGTTGAGGACGAAATATTATCCACTCTTAGATAAATGTTATCCTTTTAAATTGTAATTCTCTGTTATTTATTACGTAATTGAAAACTACCCTCTTGATGTTTTAACGAAATATTCTGTATTCATAATTATAATTGTTTTTATAATTTTTAGTTCAGTTATCTGATGAAGTCCACGAATATGGACGAAATGTCATTATTGTATTAAATAAATTAAAATTGTTTGCTGACCAACTGGTTGTATTGTTTATTTATACTTAAATGTTAGATTATTTATATATTGCAATTTAAATTGTATAAATACTTTATAGCTCTAATTCAATAAGTGCTTTTTCTTTGTGATTGGTCGGATGTCCTAAGTGTTACTGTTTAACCTGTTCATTGCAATGGAATGTAAACAGACGGAGCCATTCTGGTTTACTTAAGAGATGACGTTCTTGTATACGCCATCTGGAAGTTATAGCTTGACGAGAGTTTAAGAACTGTATCTTTGTTTTACAATTGACTGTGTTTCAGCGCACGGAAAGTTTGTGTTTTAAATTGACGTGAATCTGGGTCTGAACAATTGATAACCTATTTATTGCCTTGTGTCTTTATTTAACAACACTTAAAGGTCACATTAAACTGAAAGTTATTTTTAGTAATAATTATATACTATTTTTTCCTGGAAGGACACACACACACACACATATATATATATATAAGCAAAGAAATAAAATGTGAATATATCAAAATAATTTCTTCATTTGGATACTAAGGAAGGAATGAGAGCAGTAATACGACAGCATGTGTTACCAGGCTGGGGACCAGAAGATTTTCAAATTTTCGAGAGCCTGTAAAGACCTCTTCTTAAAAAAGAATGTTTGGATGGCGTGGTGGCCACCCTACTCAGCTGCCAGCCAGTATTATATAGACTTTCAAAAAATTTAAATATTCAAATTTAGTACAAAATAAATTAGTTCAATCACAATTAAACTTACATACGGAGTGATACTAATGTAAGGAAATAAAATACGTCAAGATAGGTCTCATATTGCAACGAGAAGAAATAAAAGCCCTACGCTTTGCCCATGATATTGTAGTATTAGTGAGTCAGAAGAAGGCTTGAAAACTATAATACATGGCATGAAAGGGATCCTGGTGAAAGAGTTCTATATGAGGATTAATAGAGGGAAAACCGTGGTAATGGAGTGTAGTTTGGGAAACAGTGGAATAACAAACTATGTTAGATTCAGAAGGGATATTTTGAGGGAAGTTAAGCAATTCTGCTACTTGGGAAGCGTAATTACGTATGGTAGAAGTATAGTAGACATAAAGAGTAGGATAGTACAGGCAAGAAAGGCTTTCGCGAAAAAGAGGAATTTACTTACGGGTAATATAAGTGTGAATGTTAGGAAATCGTTGCTAAAAATATTCGTATATATGAGTGCTAAACGTGGAAGATAGGAGTTTCGGAAGAAAGGAAAAGAATACAAACCTTTGAAATGTGGTGCTATTGGAGAATGCTGAAAAAGGAAGTTCTAAACAGAATAGGGGAAGAGCGAACAATATGAAGGATGTTGACCAAGAGAAGGAATCGATTAATAGGCCACGTTTTACGACATGAAAGTCTTTTAAAATTAGCATTAGAGGGAAGTGTTGTGGTAAGAACAGAATAGGGAGGCAAAGGATGAAATACATTAAACAGTTAGGGAGGATGTGGGATGTAGTAGTTATGAGGATATGAAAAGGCTTGCGCAAGATAGGTTAGCATGGAGGGTTCAATAAGACCAGTCTTGGGATTGAATACCACCACAACAACAATATGCTACTTTAACAATAACCACTTCACTTTGGATTAATTGCGGAAAAGTGGATTTGCGAACTGCAGCTGCATTGATCAGAACGCAGATACTTAAAAGCAGATAATGATCATCTCTTAAATGTTGCTCTTAAAATTTTGTATTAGTTTTTTCATTTTATTCTGTCAAATATTTGTTGGTTTAGTATGGAGTTCGATATTTCGGCCAAGTCTATCAGCCGAGCCGCGGATTACTTGAGCCACAGCTGTTCCCATGTAACGTCTTGAGAAGTGTTACGTGTTCCGTGTTCGCGGGGGCGTGCTCTGCAATTGCATTACTGTCGCCCATGAATAAGTCATAGCTCCGTTAAGCCACGCAGCACCCAGATTTGCAACACGCTAGGTTTCCTTGAGTTGAAGTGAGCTAATTTTATAATGCTGTTATTTATTAACTCCTCGATGTATACAAACCATTAAGTTCAGTGCGGAGAAATGATGTACTAATCGATCGTGATGCACAACTATTTTAGTCAGTGCAACAAATTAACCGTTTGGAAACATTGAAACAACGACAGACTGTCTGTTTTACGTTTTAATACGAAGTTTATTATTAACTTGTTTTTGTTTATAGAAATTCTAATTCTAAAACGTTTTTAAAGTTTAACAACTCTATTTTTATATGATGTATTCATACTAATACTAAAGTTCATAATGAAATAAAATGTTTTTGTTATAAAATCCATTGAATTCATATTTAAAGTTGAAGACTTGTGCCGAACATATTTGTGTTTTCTTAAAATCTATATTAATGAAATACAATGTAAGCAGTTATTATTTTTTTAGAAACAAAGACTACATGATGGCTATCCGCTTTGGTGGCTCTCCCATATAATAGCATAGGAAGGGATGAATAAGAAGCGATGAGGAAGGAGAGCAAGGTAGCCGAGGGTGATTTACCTAAAAATGATGCAAGGCAAACTTTAGAGAACCTGCATCAGGTAGGTCGGCACTTAGCACAACTCCCACGCCCTTTGAAAACGGGAAACTGTCTGTAGTGAGGACGCAACAAACCCGACTCAATGCCTCAATCAGATTAGGTAAACAGCTGTTTGACTGGTCCAATGGGATCAGCAATAACTCTGAGGGAGAGGTAAACACATTAGGAAGACGTCACACCTTACAGGCTTCTCCTCTGGGGTTTTTCCTGAAATGGAAGCTTTTTTTTTGGTAACAGGCTACATGAGGGTGATCCTGAAGCAGGCAACTCCCCTTTAATAGCATAGGAAGGGACTTGAAAAGGGGGATGTGGAAGGTAGAGCAAGGTAGCCCAGGGTTGACTAGGGCCCCCAGGCTATAGTGTAAGGATCCTACCCGGTGTTTCACCTAAAGGTGATGCAGGGAAAAACCCTAGAAAACCTGCATCAGGTAGGTCGGGCTAGTGGGTACTACTCCTGCGCCCTTCTGATGACGGGAGACTGGATTGCTGTGGGAACGCAACAAACCCGCCTCCGTGCCTTGTTCAGTATTGAGAGGCAGTTGGCCGACTGGTCCAATAGGATCAGCGAACAACTCTTACCGTATGCCGAAGGTCTTCGACCCCCGTACATACACCTCTCAAACTGCCCAAGGTCGTCTCAGCCTGCAGGAATCTTAAATTAGTTACCTTGGCCATGGACCAAGGGGGGAGGGAAAGAGGGAAACCAGGAAGAAGGAAGTCAACCTCCACCTGGCTCTCACTCATTTCCCATCAGGATATCCTCCTGACTCATCCATATCGACCCCTGTTCTGAAATGGAAGCTTTTTTTTGGGTAACAGGCTACATGAGGGTGATCCAGAAGCAGGCAACTCCCCTTTAATAGCATAGGAAGGGACTTGAAAAGGGGGGAACTGTGTGCACTAGGCTTTATATACGGGGCCTCGTTCAAACACACTGCGCCTTTTAGAGTTTCTCACTGATGCGTTCCTATCTATTCATCATATTGTCGTTAAATTTTGGGTTTTAACTATGATTAATCTTGAAAAGGATTTTCCGTTCTTTATCGAAGATTTAGGTTCCTTCCACCCACCCTTTAAGCATACAGAACTTGCAACAGGACAGATTATGTCCTCACATACCCTGTCAAATGAGATTGTTAAATTGCTGTTTAGTGTGAAATAATCATTAAATATAAATAACATTTTATATATTTTAAATTGTTTTTCGCAAACGATGCAGCGGATAGAGTCTCCAAAACCTGAGATGTATTTATTGTAAGTAAAAGTCGCTTTTTCGGTGCGACGATCGCGAGAAACAATTAAAAGGTTTCATTACTTAAATATATGATCATATATAATCGTAAGTAATCATACTTTTAAACTGATTTATAACTATGCAGAATGTTTTATAAGTCGCAGTGCAGCTTTATTACATAATGACCAGGGCCACCCACACTCAATTTTATTTTCCGTATATGTATGTATACACATTATTTCATGTTAAGAAGACCGAAGGGATGGTTGATGTACCTTCTCCTTATAAAAATATTCGACTGTTTCAGTGTATTTTTGTATATGTATGTGCCGCATACAAATATTTAAGCCGTAAAGGAATTTCGACCTAATTTTGTACACGTGTTCCTTGCATCACGGAAGCAAGAAAAGACTGTAGAGGTAACACACTACTAAAACCTCTGTGAGCGGGGGTGAAGGGTACGCAAATTTACTAAATACCTAAAAGGTATTTGCACGCGAATAATTAATTTTGGGGGTTCGTGAGATTGATAGTGTCCCTCCCAAAATTGTACATTTTTCAGACCTTTTTAAGCAACCGTTCTTATTTAATGTACCACGAAATTTCTTGACTCAATTAAAATACTGGGTCGTCGCGATAGTCATGATGAAATTTGTCTGTCGCCAAGTACTGGAAAGTGACAGAATTTTTTAAAAATCCCTTCCTATGCTCTTAAAGAGCAATTTATAGTTTCTGGATCACACTCGTGTAGCCTGTTAAAAAATACTATAAGGCAATTCAGAATTGAGCTTCGGAATGTGCTAGCTAGTCCAACATTTC